>OV170223.1:22997144-23597144 GCA_921882275.1 Brenthis ino | reverse complement strand
AAATCTATAGTTTTTAGAATTTTTATCTGTCTGTCTGTCCGTCTGTCTATCTGTCTGTCTATCTCCGAACGTATCACGAGGAAACCAGGACAGATTTTGATGAAGTTTGATATGATGATAGCTGCGTATCCGAGTCAACATATAGGATCCTTTTTACTGCGGGAAAATATCTCATCTCTGAGAAATCTATGCTAAACGTTAAAACTTAACTAGGGACGAACCCGCGCGGAGCAATAGTCGCTTGTAATTTACATATCTGCGTGCATCCGATAAATTTCGAGATAGACAGATTAGGTAAAGGCAATTTTTTTACATAATATGTGAGTGAAACAGCGGACAAAATAAATAAAAAAATAAAAACGGAAGCTACCTAATAACCTCTTAAAAGAGCCATGAAAAATCCCTTTTACACGAGACTTCTACAAAAATGAAGGAAAACAATGCGAGGAAACCTGTATGTCTGAACCTAACTACATAATTTTCTAAAGACATGTGCCTACCAACCCGTACTTGGCTAGCGTGGTGGATTAAAACCTAATAATCCTCACAAAAAAGAGTATCTACTATTTTTTACCAACTTCCAAAAAGGAGGTTCTATCTATTACATATTCGACACATTATTCCAATTTAAACAACACATTGAAACTAAGTCGCGTTATAAACACACAGCGTACATGAAAATATAAATTATCACAGGCGAGTACGGAACACTATCAACAGCCTTTCTCTCTAATATGGCTCATAAAGCAGAAAGCTCTTACACTCTTGACCTAGAAACCGTGACAGCCACTTATCCATACCGTACTTAAGCCGCTCCGCCAATAAACAATAGGCAAATAATGTATGTAATGAAACGATAATTTGGCATAAACAAGTTTTGATTAAACTTAGCAGTGTTAATAGTTAATTTTATAATAAAACAACTATGAAATAGAAGAAATGATACAATATTTGAAGTTTTTGATTAATTAAAATAGCAGAAACTAAATATTTTGGGTCACTTTCGTGATATTTTGGTGGTGTTATAATAATTATAAAGCAAATAATTTTTAATAAAACATATGAAGATTCGTATGTACATTTAATAATTTAACTTATTAAATTTACTCAAAAAACATAAAAAGCTAAAAATAAAACAATAAAAAGGCCTACTCCACTCAAAGCAGAGCGATGTGAACTTACATTTTTTACAAGGCTTTAACATGACCTAGTAACCAAACAAGATAATTAGCGAAGTGATGAAGCCCGAGCAGATCACATCTCAATCACGCGCAGCCTCCACAAAAACTTAACAGTCTCTTCAATCGACCCGAATCGATCGAAGTGTTTTTACAATAACTAATGAGTGCTTAATTATTCGTGTCTTTTAAAAAAATATTAGATATAGATAGAAATATTATGATAGAAATTGATTGAGATAGTGTTATGCATTAAATAAAAAGTTTTTTGCGAGCTATATTAGAAATTAATATAAACATAAAAAATAAAGATCGTTGTGGTACAGTTGATGAGTTTGATTAAACTATTAAGTCTATAGTCGCAAGTTCGATTTTGTTTCTTATTTTGCCGATTACAATAAAACATATCCTTGTTTTTACAGCAGAGTTATCTGAAAAACAAAAAGTTTTATCAAAATCCATCCAGTCGTTTTGGAGCGAGATGTTATGCTATTAACATGATAGATAACTATTTTCGAATGCATTATGGCAATATTGGACTATATATTAAACCCTTTATCTCCTATCAATTTAGAGATACGTATAAATATACAGATAAGGACATACATACAGACATTTTATCGTAAATAAGACATTTTCTATAGAAGTGAGATATCACCGCGTAGATCGACCCAATATTGTAGTTATCGCGTATCAGAATATCTTTATTACATATACTCTAGATGAGATTTCCTGTTAAGAAACTAGAACTAACGTTTAAGCTACAGAGATGACCTCCTTAAGTAATGCTCGAATTCTTCGAAACGATAATAATCGTTATTCAAATATCTAACCGCAAAAATGCTTTTTAGGAATGAAAATATAGTTTTTGAACCCTAAAACTTTATTTTCTTTAACTTTACTTTATTTACCACCACTTAAATGTCGAAGTGGCTTGATCCCTCTTGTACCTATTGAAAGGAGGCCCGCGCCCAGCACTGTAAAGTCAAGAAGGGCTGAATACAAATGTCAAAAAAAAAAACTAAAACAAATACACAATATTATAAATCTACAATCTAAAAATTATTAACATTTAATTCTATAAGTTTATACATAAACATTTCGTCTATTCAAAGAAAATTGAGTGCGAGCTTCTTAAACAAAATAGTATCGCGTTGATGTCTTCTCTATTAGGTAAGTATACGTACTTCATCACGCCTAACGGTTGCAACAGAAACGTTGCTTGCACTGCTTTTTGTAAGATAAAATGTTTTTTTAGCATTTTTGTGTAAATTGATAGAAATTAAAAAAATAAAAATAGCAGGAAACACTTTAAAACTAACAAAAACATTTAAAGTCAAAATAACATAAATAAAACTATCTGGTCGGATTTTTTCGCAGATTATTTTGATATTTGGTTCCTGAGGTTTCAAATGCTTTACAGCAATCATGGTCTCGGATCATCGTGAAATCCGTGGAAAAAATTATTTAAAATATCAATTATTTGCATACATCTAAGGAAGTTTTACAATATATAAAGTCGAAGTAACAAAAAATAAAAACCAATATATGTATAAAGCTGAAGACTTTGTTTGTTTGTTTGAATGCTCTAATTTCTTTAAATTTGAGCTCTGATCCAAATTGAAAAATTCTTTTTGCGTTCTATAATATATTTACTGAGGCAGCTTATATATTTTACTTCACACTGCAACCTACGAGACGGTAGTATTTAAAAAAAATAAACAACGCGAGTGGAACAGCGAGAAAATGCGAGTATATCGTAAAATTCAAATTGGGTCAAACTCTTTTAAATATATAATACCATGTCAGCAACCTCTAAATTCACTGATATTTCCCATACAAACTTTCATTCCCATTTTCACCCCCTTATGGGATAATTTCCGGCACAAAATCTATCCTATGTCCTTCTCAGAGTCTTAAACTATATTTTTACCAACTTTCACCTAAATTAGTCCAATAGTTTCGGAGCTTCTTCTGTACAAACAAACAAAAAACCTTTCCTCTTTATAATATTATAGTAAAAATGTACATAAAATGTAGAGTTGAGAACCTCTTTAAGCTATTATATAAATATTTCAAACTAAAACGCACAATATTTAAAAACTGCGTAGAAAATCAGGCAAAAGAAAAATCGTATTAGCATCTACTTGCGAAGTGTAAAAGCTGTCAATACAATAATAGCCAAACGTAAAATGAACTTTATTGCACATTAATAAGAGCTTTGCGCGAACGTTTTCTATTGGTAAAGTAAAAGTGGTATATATTTCAATGTCATCCGTTTGCAATCCGTTAAGTAAAAGTGAAACACAAATACAGAAAAAATTACTGATATACTATATATATATATATATATATATATATATATATATATATATATATATATATATATATATAATATTAACTACTTCCATAAATATGAATACTGATGTACCACGGGTTTTAATACAATAAATATGTAGAATATTAACTCACAGCACCATCTAGTTCCATGGTAAGCTACGAGGCTTGTGTTATGGATACTAGATACACATATACACATATATATTATAACTTTAAATACATACATATTATAAACCAATATATAAGTACAAACATTCCTGATCGTCACACAAATGAATGTCCCCAGCGGGACTCGAACACGCGACCGCTGGCACAGCAAGTAAGGTCATTAAAAACTGAGCCAAACGTGTCGTCAAAACAGTAAATGTACTTAGATAAAAAAAACTATGCATATTCATTATTATATTAAAGATCTTTTTTATTTGTATATGGTATGAGCTTTTTATAAAAAATATATTATGAAAATCGATTAACAATTGATATATAGCATCACATACTCAAAAAAATTACACACGAATTGAGTACCTCTACTTTTTGAAGTTGGTTAAATAATATACGAATACCTATATACTCGTATTATATATAAAAATTAATTGCTGCTCATTAGTCTCGCTAAAACTCAAAATCGACTGGACCGATTTCAATAATACTTTTTTCTTTTGTTGAGGGTGCGTCAGGGGTGGTTTAAGTATAAAAAAATTGTGGAAACTCATAAGAACAGCTGGAAAATCGAAAAGTGCCGAACTGTTTATTTTGTATGAGAATCGCTACTTCGAATTACTTGTAATAAACAGTGATAGTGACGGATCTATCTATCATCTTCAAAAATGCGTCAAGTTTAATTTGGAAAAAAATAATATATGTTCAAATTCAATTTTAAAATATTTTATTCAGCATTAAATTATTACATTTTTTTACTACACGTTATGAGTCTACTACCAGTTCGGTAAGAAGAAGCCTCAGCCCTGAGAAGAACTGGCGAAAGAAACTCTGCGGGACTAATATTAACTTGTATATAACATATACTCTATCTATTCCATACTAACAGTTAAAACGTACCCAGGGACGACCCCGAGCGAAGCCAGAGTAAGTCGATAGTACTCATATTGTAAAAATAATTATTTAGCCCTTAGCAATGCATTAATAAACAACTGGTGACTTTATTCATTAACATTCAATTGGAATTTATCTTTCCAATAAATTATAAATAAAAGTTTGTATCGACTTTTAATAATACGCGTCTTTTATGTAGATTGTTATCAATTCCTTAACGTAAATTATAGATTCAGCTGGATGGACAAAGCCACGAATTTAACTTGTATATCAGTATTTTGATCTGTATACAATAAATTATTTTATTTTCATTTTTTTTAATTTGCGTATTTTAATAATTTTTTTGTCTGTCTGTCTGTCTAGGAACGCATCACGAGAAAACCACTGCACTTTTGATGGACGTGATGATAGCTAACGTGATGATAGTTCAACATATAGGATACTTTATACTGCGAAAAGATATCTTATATGTGAGAAATCTATACTGAACGTTAAAACGCAAATTCTATATTTTAAATGTAATATGGAAATAAGTCAATCGAAAAACAACAATTTACTCTTATGTCTTTTAGAAAATTTAAAAACCAAAAACCATTCATTTTTATAGAAAATTACTTCGTTGCGTCAAGGGTCGAAGACCTTCTTACGTGCATTGGACGTCCCAAAAACTTATAAAAAATATTATACATTTATTTTATACTAGCGACACGCCCTCTCTTTGCTCGGGTTCGTCCCTAGAAAATAATTCCTTTAAATTGACATAACCGATTGAATTAAAACAAATACTAAATGTTAAGTGGCGCTTACTACAATACATTCTCAGATTAGCGCGCACAAAGGCACAGACGAACAGACAAACCGATAAACAGACAAAAATTCTAAAAATCATTGTTTTGGGCTCTATTGCGTTAATAAAGACCCCAATAATCGTTTTTCTTAAATTTATCTTCCATGTAACAGGCAGCGATCAGTTGCAATTTTATTATAAGTATAGATTTTAAATAAAATTCTGGCTGAAAAATATTGGCTTGAACTAATGGCTCTTGGGATGTTTCATTTTTTTTGTATTTATCTATTTTTTACTATAATTTACATATAAATATATATAGCAAAATAAGAAATTTCTTAGTTCCAAGGATAATAATATTACTGATAAAAAAATTGCATCTTTACAAACTACTTGATAAGATTAGACGAAACCATACGCACAAATTACTACAAAACGTTAACAAATCACACAATTTGAATTACCAATCTGACCACAAAAAACACAACAACAAGTTCTTTTTTTCAATCTCAATGGTACAGTAGGATCCCCAAGGTCCCGAGGTCGACAACCCGTCCCGTTATTCCAGGGTAATCCCGTAAAAAAAGGACGATGACCGCTCACACCGCTTTTTTTGGTTATTATGCATTTGGGAAGCATTTTTTCTATTTATATTTCTATGGATGTCGGTTTCTTTCATAGATTATTATCTTTTTCAAAAGTAATAGTTTGTTTATTTAATACTAGCGACCCACCTAAACAACAACAAATCTATTCCACGGGAACCGTACATTTTTTCGGGATGAAAAATAACCTATGTGCTATTTTTTACTGTAATCTGTATCTGTGTCCATTAAGATGCGTTTAGCCGTTCTGACGTAATTGAGTAACAAACAGCCATCCATCAAAACTTTCGCACTTATAATATTATAATGGGATTAATCATATTATCTTCTTTTGGGCGTAATCAGTTTACTTCTTAACATATTTATGTAGATTTATCTTCTGTAAACATAATTTTGATATAAACAATGAATAAAATATCAATTAGTTTATTTATCGTGTTTATTTATTTTAATTCTTATTAGTAGTACATATAAGTACCTACAATAAAATTTCTATTACACGGAAATTTTCATAAAAAAAAACTTCGATTAAACTTTAATGTATACTAATACATATTATAAAGAGGTAAGATTTTTTGTTTGGTTGTTTGTACTGAATAAGCTCCGAAACTACCAATTTAAATAAAATTTGGTAAAAAGATACTTTGAGATCCTGGGAAGGACATAGGATATACATATATATAGATATCCCGGAAATTTTCCCTTAAAGGGGTGAAAATGCGGATGAAAGTTTGTATGGAGAATCAATCTAGGGACGCACCCGAGCGAAGCAAGAGTGAGTCGCTATTAAAAAAGATAGATATTCATCTGAAAAATGTATGGAGTGCAATAAATCTCATCGATTGTCTTGCCAATGACAGTTTCGACTTTTACAATTAGTTTACAAGTAATGTTATTTTTATGGTAATGAATGGGTCCTCGCCAAGGCCGCACAACGGACCCTAATTTGCATACGCATGCATGGAACGAATTAAACTAAAGCTAAACACCGTTCATGCATTACGTTTGTTTATATTGGCCATCCATTGCGTTACATTCTCGACTAGTTCCTGAACCACTAAGTTAAGAATCAAATGTCGTTTGTGATAAGCCTACACTAATATTACATAGGTAATTTCTACTACTGATCTGATTCTGGAAAATCTTTCACTAATATTCAGCTACGCTACTGCCGAGTGTTATTGGCTATTTTTTATTCCCATAAAAATTAATTTACTGTCAAAAATTAAGTAATTTTAATTGAATTTTGGAAGAGAAGTGGCAGGTAATTGTTTTAATCGCCGTGCGCTGTTTAAACTATGTATTTAAAATAAAGCTATACAATGCATGACAAAAAGACTCCTAGGGACGCATTCGCGCGAAGGGAGGATAAGTCGTTAGTCTTTAATAAATTAAAAAGAACAAATTTTTGACATTTAATACAAGATTTGCTAAGAAATTATTGCTTAAAAGTAAATTTATTAAGTTTAACGTGTTTTCCTCTGGGATTAAGATAATCTCATGCGGTAAAAATCCTATGTCACTCTCCAGCTCTCTGAACTATCTTAAAAAAACACGCCTATCCGTCACTCTGTTTCGTCGTGAAAAAATGACAAACACACACATTTTAATGTTTATAATATTTGATGGATTCATATGCATTTAAATATGTGTGTATAACTTCTTAAGGTCTTGTTTAACATATTATAATATTGATATTTAATAGAATATTTTAGCAATAATAAATACTAAATATGTTGAGGCATTAACACACGACACCATCTAATTCCATGGTAAGCTACGAAGCTTATGTTATAGAAACCAGATAGTTGATACACTACACACATACACATATATAACTTTATATTCATATATATTATATTACATCTAATCAAGAATTTTACCCATTTTCAAGCACATTCGTAACGGTATATATTTACTTCAACACAGGAGCCGATCTATTGTTTATACTTTGCTTTGACTTTATGCAAATAAGCTAATCTCTTTAAAGGGTAGTTTTTCTAACGTTTTTGAAGTTGCCGAAAGTCCTGACTTTCAAATATTATATTGTTTTATTGACGCTCTGTTACTGTTATGGTATATACCTTTACGTCTATTTAAAACCCCGATAAGAATAACCGTATGTTGTTACTCAAATCTGTTTTAACCGACTTTGTTACGTTCGTAAAATAATGAATTTATTTAATTTCTAAAGTTTATATCTAAATATGGCCATTATATTAATTTTAAACAATTATTAGTTAAATAGAGCAAAATTGTAGTGGCACTTTGAATAATTCACATATATATATTGAAAATTCAATACATTTTAAATGAAAATCCATTGAAAGTTTGTGAGAACGACTGAACGGATCTGGATGAAATTTGGCACAGACATTGATTATAATATGGAATAACAAATAAGCTACTTTCTATCCCGGAAAAATATACGGTTCCCGTGGGATATATTTCTTTTTTAGCTAATAGCGAATTACTCGCGACTCACCCTCGCTTTGCTTCGGCTTCGTCCCTAGTGAAACGTAGTTGAAAAAGCAGGACATAGTTTCGAAAGAAATATATTAAAAGAAACGCTAAATTCTTTCAGTTATCGCTCAAGCTTGTGTATCGAAGGTTGCGACTTCGGTTACAAATTACAATACAAATAAAAATTATTATGAAAAATGCGTACAACTCTAATTGTGTGAACTGTAAACTAAAAATGCCGTTATACTTTACCTGCTAGCTAAAATATCTTGAATTAAAATATTTGTTCCGTTAAAATATGCGTCAATAAACCCTAGGTAGCAAAATTATTTTAGCCCTAACGGTTATTTTATATTAGGCAATTAGGATCACAGATGCCGACATCTAAGTCCTCACACTCTAGTTTTTACAAGTCTCGCTATAAGGGTTATTTTCCCGTGAAACACAGCATTTTATTAGTGATCTATTGTTTTTGGGATTACTTGGCAATGCAAAATATGGACTCTCCTTCAAACGGTGTTGAGTGACAGTAGAGCTTAGTAGTGCTAGTGTTTGGGAATGAAGTTTTATTCGTGCTTTTAACTGACAGCTTTATGTGCCTTGGATTTAATTAAGGTAATTTATATTAATTTTATTTAAACTCTACACAAAATGTAGAGACTCTAGTTAAATTAACTGTTAACTAAATTTTGTATTTGCGAGCCTTTTTCTTTATTTATATAAAGATATTTTTGAAACACGTTTTGGCTAATTAGTGTTTAAATTTGTATTTTAGCAGATATTTATCTAACGGTTAATGAAAACCAGACGTACCGTCACCATTCAAATGTCATCTTAAATACATAAATTCTTTAAATTCTAACGTTACAACCTGCTCTACTAATGACTTTAATAATAATTTGCATAGTAAATACTTTAGGTATAATTTCAGTAGGATCGAGTTACCAATAAACATAGGTAATAAAAATATGTAAACGCATACAATGATATGAATATTTTATCTTGTTATGGAAAAATTACTAATTTTAGCTCTAGTTGTCCCATAAATATTATAAATGCGAAGGTTTAGATGGATGGATGTTTGTTACTCAATCACGCCAGAACGGCTGAACGAATCTGGATGAAATTTAGCATATTTTTATTTTATTGTCTGGTTATAGCACATAGGTACTTTTTATTCCGAAAAAATGTACGGTTCCAGTGCGATATATAGATATACTTACCATTAAAACGTGCCTAAGGACGAACCCGAACGAAGCGAGGGTGAGTCGCTAGTTTCACATATTTATCAAGATCACATATTTAAATATAAAACTTTATACCACTTAAATATTGTAAGCTTTTAAAGTGAAGATCACGACAACTTAACAAAAGTCACTCACGTGTGACCAGAAAATCAAGTAGCTTTACAGTAAAACGTCTCTCTCGTAGAGCGCGCCAAAAAAAATTTGCCAGAAAATTCACCGTCACTTCGTAACGCTTACGTTTGTATAAAATTGTTGAAAATGTAAATATTCTAATTTTTATCCATATAATGAAACCGACATTTTTTTAATTTAATAATTCTTCTGTGTATTTAATCTCTAGTGCCACAAAAAAAAGAAAATATATTCATAAAAAGAACATTCTTCGCCATACATATACAACACGCGTGAGCTCAAATATTCTCAGCGTTACCTTAAGAAATATGCCAACTGCTTTAAAAAAATCCTATCACGATTTTAATTTTTGGGCCAACCCACACTCCCGCATCGAAAATTTGTCGCCCAAAGATCGAGACAGCGAATAACATAAACGTAAAACAAACGAGAGTGTAAGAGACAGAAAAACAGGGCCGACTAACGGTATCCACACGGAAGTATGTCAGTAGCGTAAACTCAGCTCCGATGTTGGAAGGTCGTAAGTGCGGCGGAATGTATGGAAAATGCAACCTTGACCGAAAGTGATAAGATTGCAAATTGAATGTGAATGGTAGAGTTTTCGATTTTCACGGTGCTGATTCATTATAATGGCGCACTCAGTTTAGCTGTAACCTACCTCAAGGCTAGGATCATATATGGGACAAAAAATATTGAAAAAAAAACAAATTAATTTTCAAAAATAGCTTTGCAATAAGGCAATTTTAAAAACCAAGTACGTATAGAATTTTGTATGATATTTACATGAACTACTAAATATAAAACGATAAAAAATACATTTTTAGTGTATGTAGCTATAATTAAATCGATATCTAATTAGTAACGGTATGTGATTAATATATGGACGATTCAAATAAGTTGATTTAGATATTTATCTATAATATGCTCTTTTGATTAGAATTAAATTTATGAATTAGACTCAGTACGACCGCATTGCTCTTTCGAGGCGTTACGATAAGATTAATAAAAGATTTCAACGGGATCGCGGCTAGTGTGAGTGGCATTACGCGACAAAATTTTATACAATATTGTATGTAATAATATAAATAACCTCCTTCTGGTGCTGTCGGGTAAAAAACTCTTCAACTTTATGGTTATAGCTTTTAGTTTTTCATTTTTATTATAAATATGTCTGTATTTTTGTTACTTTTGTATTATAAATACGAAAGTTTGTATGTTTGTTCTTTTTCACATTATAATGATAGAACAGATGTAATTTAAATGCGTAACTTTTTGTATCTTGGAAATGACATATATAGGGTACTTTATCCCGTGAGCTATCACGTGAGCAAAGCTGCGGGCTCAAACTAATATGCATGTATGATTTTTTAGTTGTATAAATGAAGTAGGTTAAAACTTCTGCGACACTAGATTGTTTGCCGAGACGCTAAAACTTTCACTTCTACCCATCAGAGCAGATAATGCGACAGAGACTTTCCCATAAATTCGGAACATCATCGATTATTGATATCGGCGCTTGAGATTAAATTCATCTTACTTTCGCCTTACCAGTGATTTTATTTACGTATAATCATTTTATTATTAGTCAATTTCAGGTGTTTTTTATTTATTTTATATTTACACTAGCGGCTCACACTTGCTCCGCTTGGGTTCGCATCTAGAAATACAAAAACAAATCTATCCCACGGGAACCGTACATTTTCCGGGATAAAAAGTAGCCTATGACTTATTCTAACATATGAACTATATTATTGTAAAGTTTAATTAAAATACATTCAGTTGTTTTGGCGTGAAAGAGTAACAAACATCCATACATCTATACATCCTTACAAACTTTCGCATTTATAATATTAGTAGGATACTATTTTACTAAAGAATAATTTGTCAAAAAACACCTCTCGTTTGTATATTTTTCCGGACTATTGAACGCCATCTAGTGGAGAATGATAACAATATATCTTCTTTATTAATGAAAATATTATTATTTATTTATTTGCTTTTTAATGGAAACAAATAATACAATAAATAATTACAGTACAAGGAATATAAAAGTAATCCTAAAACCAACTAAGTTTCTATAAATATCTAATACTTATTGTATATTATATTTTCTTGAAAAATACAAATAAATTCTTTTATAACAATATCGCTTATTAATAGTATAAAATATTTAAACGTTGTGGATAAACATAATATGCTTATTATGAAAAAAAAATCTTTACATATATTTAAACGTATTATTACGTATTAATGGTTGGTATGAAATAGATAGACTACGTAGTATATGATATATAACCTATAGTCTTCCTCAATGAACAGGCTATCTTATGCAAAAAGAATTTTTCAAATCGGATTAAGCAGTTTCTGAGATTAGTACAAAAAAACAATCAAACGAACAAACAAACAAATTCTGCCTCTTTATAACATTAGTACAGATAAATGTTTACATTAATGTAACATTTCTAGAATTTCTTGTAATGTTAATTAAATAAAATACTCCACAATTCCTCCACTATAATTTTTACAAATACATCTCTGAACCACGCAAAATACATTAATTGACTCGCATAAAAATTCAGAAATGAAATTGACACTAAAATTAACAAGCCATCAAGATATTTGTCACCTAAATTTTAAGTAGAGGCACGTTCCATAGAAATAATAGTTTTTTTTTTAAATTACGGCAATCGCTACGGGCCAATGACCCGCGCAATCGTTTATGAACTGTTTTACGAAAAACACCACAAGGCCAGTTCAAGCCGAGACAAATCTTAATAATAATCGAGTTGATTTTTTACTAAATTCTTGCAAATTATTGCGTGCAACGATTGCAGTTTGGAAACATTGTGCGTGTTGCCTACGTACAGTGGGGACTGAGCAATATCTATTAACTCCAAAGAAATGGACATTACGTTACGTTGAAATTGAAAATTTGTTTTGTATTATATTCACAAAATATTTTTTTATAGTCTTATTACAAATAAATAATTGACTAAAGTTCTTTGGGCAGACTATGGAGTCATATTTTAGTGATATTATTACATTATTGGATACGGATCAAACGGATAGAGACTGCATTTTGTTGTTGGTAACTCATTTTATATTAGATATAAAATTAATTTTCGTTCGCCTTTGTGTGAAAGCAATTCTATCGTATCCTACTAATATTATCAACATGACATTTTATGGGGATGGATGGATGGACGTTTTTTATTTACATCTTCCTCGGCGGTATGCAAAAAGATCTAGTTATATATATACTACTTAATTTTCGCCTTTTCCATTAACTAGCGTTTTAGTACATATGTTCAATGCAGGTGTATTTTAATTAAATTTTCAAAATTTGTCAAAATAAATCCGCGAAATAACCCGAAAAGGTAGTTTTATTTAAAATGTCAAATATTCGCGTAAATCTAAGAAAATATTAGGTTTTACTATTTTTAAAAATTATACCCTAAATATTATTCTAATGTATAAGTTATATCATTGTGAAGTTACATCAAAATCTGTTAAGTAACAAGCATCCATCCATCCATCCCCACAAATTTTCGTGTTAATAACATCAGTAGGATAGGATAGTCGAGTCTGAAGCTGCACTTAAAGTTAACAAGATAAGGATAAACAGGATTTTTTCAATTTGAATTCATAAGAATGGTTAATGAAAGAGTGGTCACTATGCAGCTATAAAATATAATACTGCATCTTAGGTAGCATGATGTGGTAACTTATTTTATTTCTAAATAACTCTAGATTATTTCTAAGTGTACGTGCACTTCATACTAAGTTTTACATAATTTATAATAAAATACAACGTTTCATACTACTCGTAGGTAATATGAATTCATTGTAGTTTTGCGTTGCAAAGAACACGGTCAGCTAACTCGACTAACTCGTCTAATTGTGCATGTTTAGATATTAATTTGATCGCTGAATGCATCGCGCATAATGCTATCCGCCCGTCATCGTCGGCTTCCTGCTTAATTAGATCATTAGCTATATGATCTTGATCATTACATTTCTAATTTAATCACTCATTTTTTTATAAATCTCCCAAATTCAACAATTATTACTAGACATCACAAAGCCGACACCTTTTCTCATTTCACTGTTAAAATTATTCTATGACAAAATATGAATTGTAAAATTGTACTATTTTGCAAGGGAACAACGTAAAGCGGCTAGTATGCGAATGAAATAAAAATAGTCACTATCGTAGCAACACCGATAGCTAGTGAAGCGGAGCGGCGCGCGCCGGCAAAATGGAAACGATTATTTATCGATATCTCGATTTCGTATTCGAGTAACCTACATAAATTACAACACATACTTTTTGTTTCCAGACATCGCGGTAGGGTGGCGGCGTCTAAGTATGGCGGTGGCGGGGTGTCTCTTGGATCAGGCGTCGCGGTGAGGCGCGGGATGAAGTGCACGGGCGTGGCGGGCGGCGGGCCTGGCGGCGACGAGCTCCTGCTCAGCCCCTGCTGGCTCGATCCCAAGCTGGACGGTTCCTCACCCCCTTGCCACGAGCTCCTCGACTCTCTTCTCACCCCCACGCCCCTAGCTGAACTCAAACCTCTGCCCCCTTTCACTGGGTACACCGGACACCTCTCTATCAATGGCATCTCCGGTCACCATTTCCATGCTATTGCACAACGTCTTCCAGAAGAAAATAATAACTACCCCACTCAAAGTGGATATGGCGCTGACCACGATGTGGTATCTTCATCAACATGCGCCGCTGATTCTGAACCTCCAGACTTAGAAGATGTTAAACCTTTCCCTTTAGATGGTTTAGATACAAAATTATTTTCTGATACGTCTGTAGCGGCTGATTCATGCGCTAAGTCATGTTCGCCGCCATCAAAACTATTTGATGATAACAACAAACAGGATTCAGTTATAAGTTCCATTGAAGACATTGCGGCGATAATCGGATCTGCAATTGCCGATACGACGGTTCCATCCCAACCTGAAGATCCTGAAAGAAATGATTCTCGAGATAGCTGGATGGACATAGATGCGTGGATAGCCGGAGCTTACAGTCAGCACGGCGATAAAATTGTGCCACAAGACTTATCAGAATTTGGTCTTCCTGGTTCTCCGCCCCCGTCACAGTCAAGTCACCAGTCCAGTATAGATTTTCCTTGCAAGCCTAGCCAGGATTTTACAAAAACACAAGAGTTTCTTCAAAAAAACTTAGGGCAAGCTGGGACGACATTACAATCATTGCTATCTCAGAGCTGCTACATGCCCTTACTCCAGAATAGATTACAAAACGGTCCTCCTGTAAAACAAGAGGCGCCGAGTTCGACAAGTTACGGCATGGACGTCATATCTACATCATCGCCTCCCGGAAACGCTGTATCGACTACAGATGGTGTCAGTGGCTTGCTTAATGGGCGATACGCACAACACTATGCTCTCGGCTTGAAACCGGATGGTCTGTGCAGTCCAGACAGACTGTTGGGTTACCCTCATGCTCATACAACAACGATCACTCCTTCAAATAAGAGTAAACGAAGTCGAGCCAAGGCAAAGCAAGGGAACAATGGGAGCAATCTTCACGGTTCACTGGCCTTTGCATCAGCTACTTCAGCTGAACTGAGTGGCTTGCTTGGCAAAGAGAAGCCGGTCCATCGCTGCGGCATTTGCAATAGAGGATTCCTGAACAAGTCTAATATAAAAGTGCATCTCCGCACTCACACGGGGGAGAAGCCCTTCCGATGCGACGTGTGCGCGAAGGCGTTTAGGCAGAAGGCGCATCTGATCAAGCATCAGCAGATTCACAAACGAATCGGGCGGGACTAAGACGTGATCCTGCATCGCCAGCTCAAATGAAGCATTTCTCTAGCTCATAATAGTGTGTGTGATCGAGTGGACTCGTGGTCAGGTGGTCAGATGGTCAGGGCCGCATTGTCTCATTGTATGGACGGTGTGTGCGCCTCTCTAGAATCTCATATAGGCTACTTTGTATATTTTCTGTACTCGTATGTATCAGCGTGTTTTAACTTAGTTAAGAGCGTTCACGTATTATAATAACCCTTTAGATTAACACTCCTCCTAAGGACAAGTGCAATGTTAACTAGTTTTAAGTTCTTCAGATTTAATTTCGATGTAGATAGTGTTTATAATTTGTTAGCGATGTTTAAGTCTCGTTCATTCCAGTACATTAGTGTAGTTATTATTCTCAAATGTTTCTTTACTTTGTGTTTGTTAATGACAGTTGTTTCTTCACGCCTAGCAAAGCCCAGCTGTGGGCAACGAGATTTTTCCATTATTTAACATTTCTTATTTCTCGTTTGCGTGAATGCTTACTCTGATTACCTATTTATAGTCAAATATGATATTACTTAGATTTGTAATGTATTAGGTACTTGTATAATATGATGTGACAAAGCAAACGAGGCTAACAAAGACAGCGACTTAATATATTTTAGTTCTATTATTAAATGCCTGAAATGATTAACAATTTTATGGCAATGCTTAATTTTTTCACATGCATCATTAATTTAAAAAGTTAAATAATACAGTGATAAAGTCGAATTAATTTTACAACACATCATTTAAAGTTCATTAATTGATAAATGAAATATTTTTATAACAAAGATACAATTTTCGTATAACAATTCGTCGGCTCAGTACTTATTTGTTCAAACGAGCAATAATTATTATACTATAGAGTGGAGAGCCTTTTCCTTCTATTAAAAAATATATTTTAAGATATAATATATGTAAATAAAATACATTTTTTCGACTTTTTTGAAGTAAAATGTGTATTTTATACCATTAAAATTGATTGGTTGTTATTTGGGCAAATAATCAGTGAGACGACAAATTGTCCGATAAATATTATTATATAGGTAACGTTACTCTGAAATTCTTAAATATTGACTATTTTTTGAAGTCGGTTTAAAAAATATGAAAAATCCTTCACACGCTAACGGAACTGCGGCGTCCGGGAAGCGGATAGAGAAAAACTTAGCCCGATGTTCTAATGTTCTAATTACTGCAATCCGCTCTTGCACAATATCGTTATTTAGGGCATTTTAATAAATAACATCGCGTTATATTCAATTGGGCTACCAAATAATACGCTCCCAACAAATAAGTCACGAGCGAGAATCGAACTCCCGATCTGTAAACAAGGTCAGTCGATTACTATGGCATTTATTTAGTAATAGAAGTCGACATTAATTCAATTATGGAAATATATAAAAAATCAGGGTAAAAACGTATTTTTGTACATGTAATTGGAAGTGCTCGGACTTTTAAATGGAGTTATCGGTGCGACAGTTATTTTAATGGGATTTTGATTAATATTAGATGTAATTATATATATTATCAAAGATAAAATATATTATTTCGATTAGATTCGAATACTCTAGCTAGTATATGTCAAAAACAGAAAGCAATTCAGAAAATAAAAATTCAATACGATTCTGCCTAGAAAATAGTATAACAAAACGAAATAAAATTATACTTTAATGCGAATAATATCATTTCACAAAAAATCTGCTCTTCCACAAAAAAAACCATGACAAAACATAAATATCATCATTTTCAAATCACAAGCATAATTTTTCTTTACATTCCTAATTTACACAGATTTATTTAAATAACACGCGTCTACAAACGTGGTATTTACGCATTGCAATGGCGATGTCGCGTACTGTGGGATGAACGCGCGTTTGTGAAACGCAGTTATAAAACGCTCATTTATTTGTTAGTGTGTATTTTATTGGATGTTGGAGAAATTGAGATTACAGTTTGGAGATAGTGTTTCACTCGCAGCGTATCCTACAGCGTTTGTGGACGTAAATAATGTACCTTTTTAGTGTTAAGTGAATAGCTCTAAGTATTTATTTTTAAATATAATGTTGTAAATCCTTCTGTCCATTAACTTACAGGGCACTATTAAATGAATTAAACACTGCCTTATAATATTTCATTATACATCGTTTATATAATTTGTTAGTAATTTGTTTCATAGTGCGCTCCTTTAACGTAATGTATGGACAAATGTTATATTTTCGAGAGGTTTTCTTTATAAATTAAGTAAATTGTAAATTAATGTAAAATAAAAGGAGATTTTTTGTTAATGATATACTGTTAATTATTTCTACAACCTTTTTTAGATATAAAATAGTAAAAAAGCAATTTCACCTTAAAGTAGGTCATTAGATATTAGCAAACAAAGGTGCGAAGTGAGAGATCGTCAGTTCACAAAGCGTAGTTCCCGCGCGTCGCCTCGGAAGAAAGTCGGATGTGAAAATAGCCATAATGTACACACAACAAACTGCCATTTCGCGACAGGTGCAGGGCACACGGAGAAAACTACGACACGCACGCTTGTAGGGTCAGCAAAAACACTCATACTAGTAATAAAATAAATATATGTATAGTCGGACTTCTATTGCAAAATCGATATGTGTGTATGTTTTTTATTTTACACAGAAACCGCTAAACGGATTTGGGTAAAATTTGTACATAGATAGATTATGATTAAATAGATGTAACATATAGGATACCTACTATAAAATATTTATTTAGATTTTAGAGAATAAAGCACTCGTACATAAAGAGAATAGTACTAAATATAAAACTAAATTACAGAAACAAGTAATAAAGTTCTAAACTATATTATATTTTACAATTTTTCTAGCTTTTTCATTTGATTTCGATAACTTATGAAATCTCAATTGAACTCTTGCAACCACAAGATAATTACTTTAGTCGCTTGGACATGGAACTAATCGTTGACAATCTATTTATATAATTTATTTGCAAGCTTATTTACGACTTATGACTGCAAATAAATAACTACAAGCTACAATAATACTCAGAGGAGGCAATAATTCATTTTGTTCTTGATGTACATATGTATGTACGTACAAATTAGAAAATCAATTGCTTGAAGACAAATTACAAACTTGTTTCTAATAATTTTAGCGAAAGCCGAAAACATAAAAAAACATATATGTTTTATTTGTATGTTCATAAGAAGGCGCCTTTAGTTACTAAATTGATTCTTAAAATTCCATAACTAGCACGAAGCTAGTTTATGATACTGATACTGATTAATAATATAGGCTTGTACTCGAGGAAAACCACGGGTGATATCTAGTCAAAACAAACTATTTGTATTTAAAAAAATCAACAAGCACTATAACTAAATAGCAGATTTAATAAATTGCTACCATTAAATTTTTTAACAAACATAAATAATAATTTATAAATATAAAATTTAATGAACATTCAACGACTGTCGCTGCTGACGCTCCTCGTCGCGCGAGATTCTTTCTCCAACCCACTTACTGTGATTTCACCGCGCGATGCCGCACGTATCATACACCTTGCGATGTTTCAACAAAAACATCGCACACTTAGTTTTACTTTAAACTATGTAAGTATTAATAGAAAATATGATGATAAATGCTTTATGAGAATTATTTATATTTACAATATTATATTTAAATCCATAATAATATCATAAATTAAAACTACACTACTAATATTATAAAAAAAACTTTGTGAGGATGGATGGATGTTTTTTACTCGTTCACGCCAGAACGACTGAACGGATCTGGATGAAATTTGGCAAAGATATAAATTATAGTCTGGAATAGCATACAGATTTTTATCCAGTAAAAATGTTCCCGTGGGATAGATTTGTTTTTGTGTGGGACGAACCCAAAGCTAAGCGAGGGTGAGTCACTAATAGAATTATATCAAACAATAAGAAATTTGTTATAGAAACTCATAAAGTAGTAATCAAGCTACTGTTTAAAAACATACTCGTACATCTCACACTGTAATGATATTTCTGAAATTAACTGAACTAATTTTGATGTAGTTAATTCTTTTTCATTTAATGAATGACATTATTATTATTATAATCTGATCCTATACCTAAATACAAAATATCTTTCCGGACGATATCGTGGTTTTTTAATGTATTTTTGCTCCTTATGTTTTACAAAATAAAAGCGTGACAGAAATCGATTCTTTTTTCATTTAAAATGTCAAATATTCGGATAAAAAAATTACATATTACGATGAAGACCATCGAAACCTAAATGGAAATGTCATGTCAATCAATTTCTCTCAATTCTCAATCAAAAGAGTCGTGAATCTATTGGTAATTTAAATTTATTTTAAATATTGTCATATAACAAAATTCTGAGTCGAATCTGTACATTAAATATTTTTTGGAAAATCTTATTGAAATAAACATTATTATCGATACAGAGACCGAAACTATGATTTTTAGACTTTTTGTCTGACTGTCTGGGTTAAAGCATCACGAGAAAACCACTGGACGGATTTTGATGAAATTTTGTACGATGCTAGCTGGTTATCCGGGTCAACATATAAGTTAATTTTTACTGCAAAAAATATCTCATATCTGAATCTATACTAAACGTTAAAACGTAACTAATAATGATTTAATATATATTGAACTGACAACAAATTAAATTTATGACATCAAAACAAATAACACATACTAAACTATACTAAAAGATCTAATAATAGTGATAATATATAAGCGGCAAGCTTAAAAGGAGACTACGTGGCGAGTGCAGCCTATAAGTACCATGAAACACGAAATTCATAAAAAAATCACCCTTGTTTGCCATCGAAAAGCTTCCTGAGCTTACAAATTAAAACATTATCAATAAACTTAGTTTTGCAAATCCTTAATTATTATTATAACTTCAAAATTGTTTAATAATTATCATTTAAAGCAAGCAGACGACATGATCTGTACATAAACAATCTAATATATATGTACTTATACACATATATAACACAATCATTATACATCTATAATCTATATATTTATTGAAATAAAATAAATACGTATGTTTTTATATTAAACTGTGTTTTTATTTCCTAAACTTCACAAAATTTTAAAGAAGGCAATATAAGTATTTTTATATAGATATACCTTAATACCATCACTTCCATGTCAAACACCCATAAATCTACCATTAAAATATGCAATAACGAAATGGTTTCCGAAAAAAGACATTATTTTAAAAATAAACCGTTTTAAAATATTACAAGTTTAAATTTTTTTACACATTAGGCTGCGCACGCGATGAGGGTAAGAAGGTACAGGTGAATTTACTTATTTGGTATTAAGTTATTAATTGACAAATTTTACTTAATCAGCTATACACTGACATCACTTACGAATTATTTTTGTTTTATGATAGTTAAAAAAATTTATATTTATTAGAAAAAAATAATTAGCGCTCTCTAAGACTAGTACATATTATGTATTTATTCATGTAATCTTTAAGTCAATAAAAGTAGTTTTTTTTATTCAGTCCTTTTTAACGTACCATCACTGGGCACGGACCTCCCATCAATACGCTGGCCAATATACGGGTTGACGGACTTCACATGTCTTTCGAAAACTTGCTAGGTTCTCTAAGACATGCAGGTTTTCTCACGATGTTTTCCTTCATCGTAAGACAAGTGGTAATTATGTTGAAAATGATTCGCACATGAAAATATCAGAGATGCGAGACCTGAGAATTGAACTCGCTTTACTCGGTTTCCCAAGCGAGCGCGCTACCACTGGACTACAACTACTGCTACTGAGACAATTGCGGCATTGTTAAATAAATAATAATAAATAAAAATATGTTGGGATATTAACACACAAGTTAGTTCCATGGTAAGCTACGAGGCTTGTGTTATGGATACCAGATAGTTGATACATTACACATATATAACTTTAAATACATACATATTATAAATATAAACACCCATGACTGGAGTACAAATAATCGCGTTCATCACACAAATGCCCCCCACGGTTTTCGAACCCGCGACCGCTGGCATAGCAAATAGGGTCACAACAAACTTAGCCAAACGTATCGTCGAATGAATGAAGATTTTGATTAAATTGATATTTTAAAGATTGGCTTAAATGGCAATAAAGGCAGTAAAGTTAGTAGACCTGTTGTTGTTGTTATCTATTTATACATAATATAATAAAAATCTAACTGACTCGATTCTGTATATGATTTTTTTTTTGGAAAGTCTAATTGACATAGTCAATACATAGGCCAAATCTATAGTTTTTAGAATTTTTGTCTGTCTGTCTGGGAATTCATCACGAGAAAACCACCGGACAGATTTTGATGAAATTTGGTATGATGATAGTTGGTTATGGGGTCAACATACTTTTTACTACGGGAAAATATCATCTCAATAAGGTATACTTAAACACAATATAGTAATTATCTCGGAATCGCTTTGAACCTGCAATGCTTAACAGTTGGCAGAGCGCTGCGGTCGCTACTGCGAATCCCGTATTGGACTATATAGCCACGACCGTGTCTAATTACCCTGTCTAACTGACTGCCCTAACTGGCCTAAATTTTCTGACACATATACATAAGACCTATGATAACAGGCTTAGCTATAAACGTCATAAATAATATGTGTATTCAAACCTTTTTAACGCCCCACTGCTGAGCATGGGCCTTCCTTCAATACAGTCATCAGGCGATAATCCACCACGCTGGCCAAGTGCGGGTTGGCGGACTTTACAAGTATTTCGAAAACTTGCTAGATTTTCTCAGATATGTAGGTTTCCTCACAATATTTTTATTCACTGTAAGGCAAATAAATTAATAACTATAAAGAATGTCTCATATACCCTGACATAAATAACTTAATAAAATAAACTAAGATAAGTTACCTAAGTAAGTAAAAAAAAATAAAATATACAGCCCCGATAATTATAAAGGCCATTAAAAATGCTAAAAAAATACATGTCTGTTAGGCTAGAATAATAATGAAATAAAATATTTTCATATCCTACAACATACAGTTACTATACAACACCTGCCATAACCCACTTACCGAATTACAAAAAATAATGTTAATATAGTGAAATTTTGCCTTTAGCTCTAACGGTGCGAATACATCTTGTACACTATCATAATCGTATAGTTTTATCACAATGGGTAGAACAATGACAATTCAATAGAAAGAGACCTCCTTCACATGCAATTAAAGCGTTATGATCGCACTCAGAAGCTATTAAGATGTTAAATGAAATAAAACATCACGAATACGATTTTCACATTTGTGTCTAAAGTTTAATATATTTGTCCCACATAAATGAATATCTGCTTAAATATTCGAATTGACCTTTTATTTCATAGAATTGAAACTACCAAAAATGAACTTATTATAAAAAACTTCTTCTTCTTCCTGCCCATTTCCCAAGTCACTTGGGGTCGGCGCAGTAAGTCATCCTCTTCCATTCTCCCCTATTACTCGTCATCTCATCATTCACCCCTTTCTCTTTCATGTCTTATCTCACACAATCTACCCATCTTTTCTTGGGTCTTCCTCTACCCTTCCATCCAACTACATTCATTTCCATCACTCTTCTCGTCACATACGTTTCATCCCTCCGCTTCTTAGTATCCAAAAACTGATGAAAGAAAATAGAATGTATGTCTGTAGCACTCAAACTCTCTTTTATTCTTATACAAAATATAGAGATCAATTAAAATATATATTTGAAGAAGCTCTTTAACAGCTTATCTTTCTGAATACTCTATAGATGTACAAACTCTACATAAAATCGTTAACTAAAATATGAACAGAGTCATATCATAGAGTGCAAGGTTTTTTTTTAATTTACTAGCGACTCACCCCAGCTGCGCTCGGGTGCGCTCCTAGGTACGTTTTAACGGTAAGATAAAAGATTTCTTAGATATGATATATTTCCCCGCAGTAAAAAGTATCCTATATGTTGACCTGGATAACTAACTATCATCATACCAAATTTCATTTTAAAACAATGCCAAAATCAGCAGGTTTTGACAGAGTTCACAATTATTGTTAATAATATATTTTTTTAATAATAAATTAATTATTATGGTATCAAAAAATTGACCTTTTGAATAAAAGTGCTTAATATACATGTTTACTTTTTTTAATAAAAAACTGAATTGACTTCAAAACCTTTTAGAATGTAATTATTAGAACCTTAGGGGTATAATTTAGTAATATTTATATGAAACCACCCTTGAACTAAATCGTACTCATTAAGAAATTAAAATTGATTTTTGAAAATCGATCATAAAAAATATAATAATTAAATACATAATTTAAAATTACATACAATTTGGTCGAAGTATAGATGAAAAAACCACTTGTGCTGTAAAATTTAAATAATGCGAAATTTCATTAGCCTCAATAAATCGCATCGGTGTCGTCGACCTATTTCCCAAACTGGTATGAATGAAAGGTCAGCGCGACCTTTGCAGTGAAATGCCGCCCTTCATTCTTGAACTTGTGGCTTACGGCTTAGAGCTTAAGGTATTGCCTGAAACCGTGTAATTAGCTTTGAATTTGTGAAATTAATCAAATATCGTGGTTTTCTTTGAAAATAATAATTTAATGGGAGAGAAAATATTAATTAATAGGTATTATTTAAGTAACAATAAATACCTAGAGATATGAAAGCTTTATCTATACGTATAAATTGTAACTGAGCCAAACCTGTACATTAAAAAAAAAAAAAAATTTTTTATTAAAATAAAAATTATTATCGATACAGAGGCCGAATCTATAGTTTTTAGAATTTTTGTCTGTCTGTTACCGCATCACAGAAAAACCACTGGAGGGATTTTGATGAAATTTGGTAAGGTGATAGTTGGTTACCATATTGGTCAACATATAGGATATTTTTTACCGCGGGAAAATATCTCATTTTTGGAAAAAAAATACAAAAACTGCATTGTAAGAGTATACTAATACGTAAAACTTACGGGGCATTATCAAGTTTTAAACAATACAACATATATATTAAAGATAAACAGTCTTTCACAGCGTGTGTTTTGGCAAAAACAGTGAAGCTCTCACCTTGCCCTTGGTTCTTGAGCTCAGTCGTGAAGTTAAAACACTTGATGAAGATTATGTATTGGTTTTGTTGGGTTTTAGTGGGTAGTGCTGGCTTTATTACGCCGGTGAGTCCCACACCTCGTGCGTAAATGCATTTCCCAACGTTAAAAAAAAATGAAAAAAGAAAAAAAAAGATATTTGTATGTAACCCCCCTTTTATACTTGTTTTTCACATAGGCACCGAACACCTAAGTTCTCTTTTTAAATCTTTACGTTTGGTTTCATTTGCAACCTTCTCCGTTATTATTTACGCTGAATTCTATAGACGTAATGCAGAATTTTCCTAATGAAATATATTTATTTCTTTTGACCGAGAAATCAATCAGTATTTATAAAATATCAACACTCAAGTAATTTATTTTTAAATTTATTTTAGAGCAATTTTTACGGTAGTAACTTTCTTGTCTTTTTATATTAGTGCAAATGAATATTGTTGTTTCAACATTTCTTAAAGTTCTATAACTTAGCACGGTCGAAAAACTTTTATAAAGTTCAGGAGTTCGATTTTTGGATATGATAAATAATGCTTTTTGATTACATGGTTTTTGTTGTATATTTATATATTATTTGAATAAAAAAACATTATATTACATTATTCAATATCACATTTATTCAGAAGTAATTAAATAAGCAGTCGCCTTGCCCTTAAACCTTACTTGCATTCACGACCTCACGTTATCGCAAAGCTATAGACTTACAGCGTAACAAGTACTAAATGCGATAGGACTTCCCATCGGCAATATAAACAGAAGCTTATAGAAGCTTATCTATTTCTACATTGCTAACCTCAAAGATAACGAATATTCTTTTTATTCTACTTGGCCCCTTAAAGAAATGAATTTACAACAATAATTTAGTGCTTTAATAAGGACTTCAAATTTACCTTTGTTACATAAGAAATTTTCTTTAGCTAAGGAGAAGCGTTGTATATTAGTCAGTCAATAACTAATAAGTAATTTATTCATTTTAGAAAATATACTAATTCTATAAATAATGTAATAAAATTCTGGGTCGAATCTGCACACAAATTTTTTTTTTCTTCTTGTATAAAATCTTACTGAAATATTCATTATTATCGATATAGAGGCCGAATATATTTTTTTAAGAATTTTGTCTGTCTGTTCGTCTAGGAACGCATCACGAGAAAACCACTGGATAGATTTTGACGAAATTTAATACGTTGATAGCTAGCTATCCGAGTTAACATATAGGATATTTTTTACTGTGGGAAAATATCTTATCTTTGAGAAATCTATATTAAACGTTAGAACCCGAGCGGTGCGAAGGTGATTCGCTAGTACAGAAATAAACTTGTACTTTTGTTGATTACTATGAAATGTTGCAATCAAACGCGTGAAACGGAGAATGTTCCGTATCTCAAAAAATATTACTAAATATATCTTCTTCAAAATAAGTTTCATTGAAAGTTTTTTGGAAACTCTATTGTCTGATTTTTTTCAGAACTTCCCTAAAAGTTGCAAACACCGCTAGACTTGAACACAACCTATCTAAATTTTAGACACATCCAGATGGTAAGCGCACTCGAGTAATGCTGGACCGATTTGAGTAATGTTTGTCTAAAAAATATGAACAAGGTAAGTTCTAATTAAAAACATTTTTAAACTCGTAAAATATTACATCTATATAGCGAAGTCAGTTACAATCATCGCTGATCTCTCACCGTTGGTACCAACAAAACGTGACTTTTAGGTTAGTATGATTAATAGCTCGTTTCGTCGAAGAACATCGATGTGATGACGGCTGATGGTAATGGAAACATAATTATAGCTTATATCATGAAGGAAGATTAACGAATTTTCCGTTACAATATATCTATGAACTAGAAGTGTTTATGTAGGACTGGTTGTTACTTGACTTCTAGAAGTCGACTTTCTAGTTATTTTATGTAGAACTTAACCAGATTTTCCAGAATAAAATAATTTATATAATACCATAATCCATATTTATTAATAACTAAGGATGTATAAAAATTAAATTAATGTTTTTTTAGTTATGTATAATGAATATTCTCATTTTTTTCTTTTTCATGATACGCAAAGGAAATAGGTGATATTGTGATTCTATTTTAGATATTCATAGATAAAAGTTCCGGTATCTTTCTACTCCACCAATATTAACGAAAGATAAATGAACTTTACGGTACGTTTTGACAAAAAAAGATAGCGACTCCAAAATCACATAAAAATTGGTTCACAACAAATGGTGAAAATTTCAAATGATATAATCACAAAAAATATATACGAATTCAGAATCTCCTCTGTATAAAGTCTGTCAAAACAAAAACGGAGTTTCTTTTAACAGTTCTCAGAGAACATTTTTATCGAACTGAGAGTTGACATGTATAGACATATAAAATGTAAAAGTTTAATGTCAGGTAAAAATGTGTGGTCCTAGATACAGTCAGTTAAATTTACGACTTGGAAGTCTATATATTTTCTATAGAACAAGTATTACATACATTTCTATAGTAGTTTAAATATGATTATTAAAAAGAGTGACGCTTGAATTTTATCTGTTATACATAATTTTAAAAGTAACAGTTTTAATAAATACAAATACCATGAATTAGCAACTTTTTGTAACTTTCAAACTTTAAAATTCATATAGATATATTTTCTAAAATATACATTTTACATAACATAAGCCTGTATATAATAATCATTAAAAAGTAACTTGAAAAGTGAAAAAAATCTAAATATCATCTATAAAAATACGAAAATCTTATGAAAATCAGTCATCTAATAAGATATAACCTTGACCATGCAAACGGAAGTTGTGCGCACAGCATGGCGTTGGAGCGGGACAGAGCTATGGAAAGTGGGGCAGTAGCACGCGTGCCACATCCGCTACGACGCTAAGGTTAAGGTTTAATTCTAAATGATAACATTCATTTTTATCTGTCTGTCTGTAACTTGTAAGCTCTTGAATCCATATTAATATTATAAATGTAAAAGTGTGTTTGTTTGTTTGTTTGTTTGTTTGTTTGTTTGTTTGTTTGTTTGTTTGGTTATCGTTCTTTCACGTCGAAACAGAGTGACGGATTGGCATGATTTTTTGTGTGGAGATAGATGGATGGCGAGAGAGTAACATAGGTTACTTTTTACCGCGGGAGATTACTTCATTCCCACGGGAAAATACATTATAATACAACCAAAAAAAAAAATTTAAAAACAAATAAATACGTGATTTAATATTTTTCGAAATTCATCCCATAAGGGGGTAAAATGGAGTATGAAAGTTTATATACCTTTTCTAGGGTTTTTTTTGTAGTTTAAGCGCGAGTGAAGCCGCAGGTTCTTCTAGTAATTTATATATGTATGTTAACGGCTCTGGTAGGCAGATGTTGTGCTAACAGAGACTTCATCGACAACAGCGCCATCTACTGGACCTAATTATAGCTATAAACCATCCACCTATCCGAATTTTGACAATCTATGATATATATATTCCATGGTCACTAGTAAATTTTTGAGCTTAGACTCATTCGATTCTATTTGACAAGGACCATATATTACAGTTAGTCAAAGAAATAGCGTTAAAACTATAATTATTTATGGATGAATCATAGAAAATAACCATTAACCCACGATACATAAATTGTGGCCTGACGGGTATAATTTCTGAGAGCTAGCATAAAGCTGGGCGTGGGATGCCGTATAAGTAATTTGGCATCATGCATTCAATCTTAGAAACTAGCGGCTCACCCTCGCTTCGCTCGGGTTTGCCTCTAAGAAAATAAAAACAAACCTATCCCACGGGAACCGTACATGTTTCCGGTATAAAAAGTAGCCTATGTGTTATTCCAGGCTATAATTTATCTCTGTGCCAAATTTCATTCAGATCTTATCAGCCGTTCTGACGTAAAAGAATAACAAACATACATCCATACATCCATACTCACAAACTTTCACATTTATAATATTAATAAAGATTTTAGCCAAAAATTAAAGTCAAAATAATTCAGTACCCTTTTCTCCTCTGTTTGCCAAACATTTTCTATTTTTTTTAATTAGCAGCCATTACCGAACTTTAGTTTTATCAATAAAAAAAATTAGTTACAATATTTGTTCATTTTAATTTTTATAATTTTTGATAAGATCATTTAGACGTTTTAAAAAAAAATCGCGAAAAATCCGAAAAGAAAATTATTAAATTAAAGTGTTAAATATTTGCGTAAATTTAAAAAAAGTATTATGAAAGCAGAAAGTAAATGACTCAGTTGACAGTTAATATTTAAAAAAATACCATGATTTGTTTGTCTCATTTAAATACAAATGAAAAATTAAGTATTACATTGCATCATCTCAATTCTCACAGCATCATCACTGGACATGTTCGAACATGTCTGTAGTCACGTTGCTAAAAGTACCGCTAGAATTGCCAAAAAAAGTATCTCATTATATTTTTTAAGATGATTGCGGATCCATTTTCCTTTTTGAGTCATACACAATTACAATATATTATGCAAAGTATTTTAGAAGAAAAAAATGATAAATAGACACCTGATCAGAATGATCAATATTATTTTCCCAGTATTAACCACTACTTGGACAGGTAGATTTTCTGTAATCGATATAAAAAAAAGGTCAGTACGAGTAGAATTCGCACACGAAGGGCTCCATACCATCATACATGTACTTTTTATTAATTTGACTTTAGCTCTATGTATGTAGTATAAATTAACTTTGAAGATTGATTACGTACGTTAAAAACCTGTTTCTTGTATTTTTATTTTTATTATTTGCTGTTATAGCGGCAATAGAAATACATACTCTGTGAAAATTTCAACACTCTACATCTTACGGGTCGTGAGATATAACCCTATTACAGACGGACGGACGGATGGACAGACGGTGGGACAGAGGAGGCTTAGTAATAGGGTTCCGTTGCCTCCCTTCGGGTTACGGAATCCTGAAAACTACATTTAGAGTTAGCTTCTATTATATTTGAGACATTGTCCAAACACATTTAAAAACGTTTTTATTTCTGGGGAATCTAAATGTATCATATAATGATCCTTGAAATATTGTCAAATCCATATGACAATACAATAATTTGGTACCATCGACCTGATCTGTTGAGGACCAGGTGGTGGATAAGAGAATTGTTCAATAGCTTTTAGAATCTTTCTTATTGGTTTTATCTGTTTCTTTTTGACGTTACACGTCATTTTTTAAAATACATACTATAATTATTTTAATAAACACCCAATATGCACTATCCATACTTACTATTATAAATGTGAAATTTGTGAGGATCATCCATCCTCACAAATTGTTGGTTTGATGGATGTTTGTTATTCTTTCACGCGAGAATTGCTGAACGAATCTGGTTGAAATTTGGCACAGAGATAGATTATAGTCCGGAATAGCACATAGGTTACTTTTAATTCGGGAAAATTTTTGTCTAGAAATGAACCCGAAGCAAATCGAGGGTGAGCGGTTAGTTCATTTATATATACGTTTGTATCCAATAAAAGTTGTAAGAAACAAAACAAATTATTTATAGGAAAAAGTCATTTTATGTACATACATAAAAGTTTACGCAATTACCGCGTTGTCGGAAATATTTTTTTATTTCTATGCAATGTCATTGAAAGGAATTTTTATTTCCATTGTACAGTTTATTGTAGAGACCCCTCAGCAGAATTTATGTGCCTGTAGCGTAACGTAGAGCCGTAGTTTACTTATAATATTAACTATACAAAATTATAGTTGTTTGGTCATAATATGTATTATGTTTGATGTCAGAGTAACTTTATGTTCAAGATGTGTAGTATTTTTTATTAAATAAAAAGGCGTATTAATATATTATATATTTCTATTATTAACTAACGACTCACGTTCGCTTCGCTCGGGTTCGTCACTAGGTACGTTTTAAGTTTTAACGATTAGTATGGTATAGATAGACTATATATTATGTATATATTGGTATGATGTGTTGTTGTGGGTTATATTATAACGTCTTTTCCAGTGGGAATGGAATAATATCCAGCCTATGTCATTCTCCAGCCCTCCAATTATCTCCACAACAAAAATCACGCCAATCCGTCTCTGTTTCGACGTGAAAGAAGGACAAACAAATAAACAAAATCAAACTGTATATCATAAGAAAGAGAAAGTGTCAAATCTACAAATGCATTCAAGTAGTTTATATTAATTTTAAGGTTGCGTTTATAAAGTAGTAATAAGGAAAAATATAGATGTGATTTTTTTTGTGAAATTTTTCCAATTTTTCTCTTCATAAGAACCTTCCCGAGACTTTTTTTTTATTCTCGTTCTCGCGCTTAGCAATCTATTTAGCCATTAATTTTTATTTATATATAAAATACGCCTTATTTTTTAGTAGGTAAAACAATTATATTAAAATACAAGGTAGACCGATGACTCGGTCAAAGCCGCTGGAACCATGGCACAAAACCGGCAATCGTGGAAATCTTTTGAAGACGCCTCTGTCCAGCAGTGGAATTGCGTCGGCTGAAACGACAACGATGACATTTTTTTTACTAAGAACAAACTATTTATCGAATCTTGGAGTTCGATTTTAACCTACTTCTACGTATTGCTGGTGATTAGAAATTCAGATAAAAATATCTATAATAATTCAGATATACTGATAAATATCTTGATTTTGAATTTCGAATCCATTTTAACCCAAATTAACGTGTTTTTTAGATTTCTCAAAAAAAGCACCAAAAATATTAATATACAAAATACATACATAAAATTATATTTATATACATATATACATATTTAAATCTATTTATAATACATAGGTTATTTAAAACACACCATGAGCAATAATCGAACCTTCGACCTTCTGATGTTTTAATTACCCTGTAACCTATCACGGTTTTTCTTCACCATAACGTCCAACATATTTATTCCATTACCGTTAACTAAGGATTGCCTGCGATTGTTCTTAGCTAAATGAACATAAATATTAAAAATGCAACGAGTTGCATTTTCTTAATGTAAGAATTTTTTGAATCAGTTATTATGTAGAAATAATCCTTACAAAAACAAAATTCATGGCTTTAAAGTTTATAAAGCAGTCACGTTAGAACACAAGGGCCGTATAAAAAAACTAGTCCAATATATTTAAATGCTATACCGTTAGTCGCAAAAATTCAGCAAACACGAAACGTAAGTGTGTCAGCGGCGAGAGCGAATGCGGGTACAGTTAGACTTTTACTTTTCTAACCCCACCACGAGTTGTACGGTAATGCCATACTCTACATCCACTGTTTGTGCGTCTGTTTGTTACTAACCGACTTCGAAAACTTAAACTTAAATTAAACTATCTTTTCGGATTATATCGCGGATTTATTTTAATTTTTGGTGTCCGACGTTTTGAATGCTTTACGGCAATCATGGTCACGGGAGAGACTTAGGTTTTGAAATCATTTTGTAAAATTGTAGGTAGGCACTGTCTGTAACAAGTATATAATGTCTTTGAGAAGTCTAAAACCGTAGTACAACTGTGATTAACTAGCGCCCCACCCTTTTTTCACTCAAGCTATACCCCGTGTATAGACCTGCATCGCACCGCGGTTTTTTCTGATGTGATCTGCTATTCTGAATGCCCGATGCAAGTTGCCGTATTTCCATATTAGAAAAATGTGAGAAACGAAATCTTTCATTTCGAAAAATAAGCACACAAACAGATAGACAAATAGACACGTTGTATACTATATAAGGATAAGAACGGAAGTAAACATTGTTGCTGTAAAAAAAATCATACTTACGATATTATATACAGGTTGTTTTGGTAGAATAATAATCGTTCTCCTTAATTATATGAGGGTTCATTGCATAGGTAATGATATTTGTAGTTGATTGTAGTTTTCGTAATAGCACCTATACATATATTTGACGAGTTTACTTACCGATGAACTAAAACTTTTTAAAAAACTTCCATAATTATATATATAATCTTCCGTATCGAAATATATTGGATTTGCTTTGCATCGGCTGGCACCGACTTCGAAAATATCTGATTAGGTATCTGTTCTAAAAGAAAACCCCTGTTTAGTTATTTTTTACATTTTAGTGCCTGGAAGTCGGTTTTTTTAAGTTTTTATTTTACCATTTTTAGTGTAGACGTAATAAGCAGGTAATTTGTAAGAAAAGTTTTTTAATAACATTTTCGATTAAGCAATTTATTAAAAAAATAATTAATTATAGATTTAAAAAAAACCCCTCAACCGATTTCGATAAAATTTAAATGGGACCACCTGGGAATTATACCCTTCGAAACAAAAAGAAACACATCGGTTCAGGCGTCTTCGAGTAATCGATGAACATACATTAAAAAAAAAGATTCCGACGAATTGAGAACCTCCTCTTTTTGGAAGTCGGTTAAAAACGACAATTAATTTTCATAATTCAAATTTTAGACCCCCACGATGTGATAACCCAGGGCCCCCCAAATTCAAGATTCACCTCTGTAGCAACCTCAATTCCATATAATGCCCCGGCTTATCACTATTTCAGTGAAGTTAAATTGAAGTAAAAAACTTCGAGTTTCAAATTTGAAATTCTAATATTGATTGAATAATTTGTATACAGTAGTAGCTCTTATCAAGTGGTATTAGTTATCATAAGAATTAGCTATGTAAATTTAGCAATTTGATACTTGTTTACTTCACTTTGGTATAACAATAATGATCTAAATTAAATTTTTATTTAATTATTTAAATTACATACTAAAACTATTCTTTTTTATTGGGGAGAGAGAGGTAGTATCTAAAACTAAAACGTGTTCGCCCAGTATCGAAATTTGACTACAATTAGTATTGAAAATTTGAAAAAAACATACATAATATATTATGAATTGAATTTACCTATCTAAATAAAAAAAACTAACTTATTCCGAATTTTTATTGATAACTAGCATTACCTGCGGCTTCGCCCGCAATCAGATGAGCAAAAACGAAATTCTTAGGCTTTACATATTAGTATACTCTTACATTGCAGTTTTTGTATTTTTTCTTAGAAATGAGACATTTTCCCGCGGTAATAAGTAACCTATATGTTGACCCTGATAACCAGCTATCTGCATACCGAATTTCATCAAAATATCTCCAGTGGTTTTTCTGTGATGCGGTAACAGACAGACAGACAGACAAAAATTTTAAAAACTATAGATTCGGCCTCTGTATTGATAATAATGTCTATTTCAATAAGATTTTCCAAAAAATATTTAATGTACAGATTCGGCTTAGTTACAATTTTATTATATGTATAGATTATAATGTCTATATAGCTCGTGAAAAAACTAAACAAAAATACAGGTAACAAACAGAGGAGAAAAAGGTATAGTATTGCACTGTTTAATTTTTGCCTATTTATATATACGCATATCAAAATTTTCTTTTCTAAGAATACATGGTGCTTTTCCTATATACACGACACCAAACTGCTTGTCTTTCCTTTATATAGAATGGAAACTAAGTATATGTCCTACGAGTTGGACTGGAATATCGGCTTGTTGTGACGGGTAGGGCTGTCGAGTGTGGAGTTTTGTTTTTTATTTATATTACGAAAAAAAAATCTCTAATAATTATACATAGATACGTTTCGATATTAACATAGCACTATCTAATTCCACGGTAAGTTACGAGGCCTGTGTTATGGATACCAGATAGTTGATACACTACACATATAATTTAACTTTCTATACATACATACTATAAATATCACACCCATGACTGGAGTACAAACATCGTGCTCATCACACAAATGTATGCCCCCAGCGGGACTCGAACCCGCGACCGTTGGCACAGCAAGTAGCCACTACAAACTGAGCCAAATGTGTCCTCGTAATAAAATTTAAAAAAAGTAAATAAACCTTATGATTACTTATCATAGTTTTTATTAATTTAAAATATTTGGGCAGTAAAAATACACTTATACTAACATCATAACTGTGAAAGTTATTCTAAATATTTTTATATGAGTGCACGTGTTTTTGTTGCTCTTCACGCTGTAACGGCTCAAGAGATTTGTGAGAAATTCAAAATAAAGACAGGTTAAATTCTCGTTTAATATATAGGTTATTTTATATAGAGGTACCTGACACGTGACCGGATGTTAGTGTGCATGTTAGTGACATATTATGCTTAAAAAAATCGTCAATTCTGTAGATAGTGTGTGAGCTCGTGGAAACATTCTTATTGCGTTATTATATTTCAGAATAATTTTTGAAACAAATTTTAGTGAAAATACTATTCAGCTTTTAAGTGAAGCTTATAAGTATTTATTAAATAGTTATCTTATTTATTTAAAATTTAGAGGCAACCCTACGCTCAGTATGTCGGTTAGACTTAGTACAGTCAACATAGAAGACTGAGATTGGCCACCGGATGATATTAAAGTAATCGCCGTGTTTATTTACATTCTATACAGCGTCTGCCAGCTCGGCCTACATTTTTAAAATTTTTATTATATTCTTTTTAAACAGGTCAGCCATCTAGGATTCACATTATTATCTACATATATATATAATAAAATACTGAGTCCAATCTGTACATTGAATATTTTTGGAAAATCTTAATAGTCATTATTATAGATACAGAGGCCGAATCTATACTTTTTTAGAATTTTTGTCTGTCTGTCTGGGAACGCATCACGAAAAAACCACTGGACGGATTTTGATGAAATTTGGTCTGATGATAGCTTGATAGCTGGTGATCCGGGTCAACATATAGGATACTTTTTACTGCAGGAAAATATCTCATCTCTGAGATCTCTATACTAAACATTAAAACGTAAGTAGCGACGAAGTGACGAGTCACGACGAGTGAAGCGAGGGTGAATCGCTAATGTATATTATTTTCTTAGAATTACACGAGTATTAGACATTTTAAATAAATACTATCTTTTTGGATTTTTTTTAGGAATTTAATTTGATTTTTGTTTCCCGACGTTTCGAATGCTTTACAGCAATCATGGTCACGAGAGAGACTAAAGTTTTAGATGACTCAAAGGAGAGACTGCCGAAAAGGTAGTTTAATTTTAAAAGGATATATAAGTTTTTGTAATAGCTTACCTTTAAAAATATAATAAGGTTTTAGGTTACAGATGTAATGAATACGTTTTATTTGCGTCAAGCCAAATGCGGACATCATAATAACTGTTGAGCTAAAATTGATAAAATTGTCAAATCGGAGTAGGTCCTCCCACTGCAGGTCCCGTAAGGTGACGTCACGCACATTTTTTAGCTTTAATAACGTTTTGGTAAAAAAAATCTATACAGTTTATTAGTCATTGTATTTAAGTTTGTGGTAAATTTAATGAAATAGATATATTGTAATAATAAAAAATATACACAAATATGTACATTTTTGTATATGCCTATATACGTATTAAATATTATATGTGTATAGCACTTTATATATATGTATTTATATTTACATATTTACTAAATAGAACATAAGAGTTTTTCTTGCGATGTATCGCACCGCTAATATTTTCTTGCAAATCCGTGGATTGGCTGACAACATTTTTTTTAAATGTAATAATTAAAATCATAGCAACTAAAATAAAATAAATAATATGCAACATTCAATTATAAAACTTATTAAAACTATAAATATTGTTTAAAATTAAAAATTAAAAAATATTGAAAGGCACTTTGGTGTCATTTTTACCCAACTACGACCAAGCAGTTGTACATATTGTAGATATCCAGTATATAATTTTAAAACGTATTAGTTGAAGCAAAATGATTACATTTTTAGTTAGAGTAACCCGCTGTTAACTTTTCCTCTTATCTTTACTATAATTTAAAATATAATATTATGAAGAGTAGAGTTTGATTATTTGTTTGTTTGTTTGTTTGTTTGCTTGTTTGTTTGTTTGCTTGTGTGTTTGTTTGTTTGTTTGCTTGTTTGTTTGTTTGTTTGTACGCGCTAATCTCAGGAACTACCAATACGTTTTAAAAATTCTTTTTGCATTAGATAACCTGTTTATTGAGGAAGCCTATAGTCTATATATCATCATGCTACTAACCAAGGGATACATCTATTCCATACTAACCGTTAAAACGTACCTAGGGATAAACCCGAGCAAAGAGAGGATGAGGAGTCGCTCGTTTTTCATTAATCCGTCACTTTCCTTACAATTTCATTAATATAATATTATGAATATCTTCCATTATTTAGAACTATTTAACAAGAGAATTCCTTTCAGGGTCCGCGGTCTCCATTTAAAGTCATTCAAGTCCACACACAGGCGCGTGTCGCAAGTCTAGATTTTAGATTCAGTGTGTCTGAACGGAATTTCAATGGCCAGAGAAATTATACAAATACTATGTTTGTCCTGTTGCTTTGCTTCTTTTATTTATATAAGGTAGTCTAGAATGAAATTATAAATATATTAAAGCTACATAGGTATTGTTAATTTTTTAATTATAATAAGTAAATATTATTGGAGTTGTATGAAAACCAAATTAGAAAGTATTCGTTCTCCAAATAGAAGGAAGTGCACATATTATAAATATGTTCATTATATAAATAGGTACCCATGAATGGAGTACAAAACTTCGTGTTCAACGCACAAATTAATGTCCCCAGCCGTACTTGAACCCGCGACCGCTATCACAGCAATTAAAGTCACTACATGTATTACAAATTGAGCCAAACGTGTCATCAAATCGTATAGAATCATTGTCATCATATCTAATTCTTTCACATTTATATAAACTAACTAGCATTGCCCGCGGCTCCGCCTGCGTTCAGATGACCAAAAACCAAATTCTTAGGTTTTACATATTAGTATACTCTTACATTGAAGTTTTTGTATTTTTTCTCACAAATGAGATATTTTCCCGTAATAAAAAGTATCCTATACGTTGACCTGGTTATCCAGCTATCACCATACCAAATTTCATCAAAATTCCTCCAGTGGTTTTTCTGTGATGCGGTAACAGACAGACAGACAGACAAAAATTCTAAAAACTATAGATTCGGACTCTGTATCGATAATAATGTCTATTTCAATAAGATTTTCCAAAAAATATTTAATGTACAGATTCGGCTTAGCTGCAATTTTATTATATGTGTGTATAGATTTTCATAAATCTTTTTTCGTCTTAATTATACGTTACATCTGAAGAGTGTTCTTATAAAAATGCCTAGAATAAACCTTATTATAAATATATTGGGATTTTTTTTCATCCTCCAAAGCTCTTGTATATTTTTAGCTAAAACCTTTATTCATTTTTCGTTCGACAACCGGGAATCAAACCCGCGACTTAATTCAAACATACCACATCCACTTACACCATTCATACATAAATAATTTGCCACAACAAAAGTATAGATGTGACCTTTTTCTGATATATGATTATAGCCGGAACTCAGCTGCCTACATTCGAAACCAAACAACATTAACAAAACTCAAATAACCCATCCATTGTCAGTAATAGCTTAGTAAAACGTAAATTGGATAGCTCTTAAATCGATACAACAAGTGTTTTTATAGACCCTCTCCAGCATTTTAATTGTATGTTAATTATAGTTAGTTGTTACAGTAAATTAATTGTACTTTAAAGTTGTATCGAGTTTATGAATACTTGTGCTTGACCCGAATAAACATTTTAATTAAGTTTTCATAGTCACTTGCTATAAAGTTCTTTATTTAAGGTGTTTGCACACTACACCGTCTCATACCATGATCGTGCTAGGACCGTGTCAGGCAAAAAAATATTCTTTGTATTTAAAGTATGAGACATAATCATGCCAATTTGTTTTTCATGATACGGTCACAGACAGACAGACAAAAATTCTAATCACTAGAGATTCGGCCTTTGTATCGATAAAATGTTTATTTCATTAAGATTTTCCAAAAAATATATATGTACAGATTTCGCTTAGTTAGAATTTTATTATATATACCTACCTATAGATGATGAAAACGTAATGGTTTTGTTAATAGCGATGACGTCTGTGACCTGCTTACATGCGGATAGGATAAAACGATCAAGAAAGATCAAATTATAATAAGCAGTGGCGGCCCAGTGGTAACGAGCTCTCTTGCGAAATCGAGTGAAGCGGTTTCAAATCCCAGGTAGGTCTTGTACCTCTGATATTTTCATATACGAATCATTTCCAACATCATTACCACTTGTTTTACGTTGAAGGAAGATATCGTGAGTGAACCTGCAAGTCTGAGAGAACCTAGCAAGTTGTTAAAAGCCTTGCAAGCTACAAGCAAAGCACTGGCCAAGGCCAGCGTGGTGGACTATGACCTGTTCCCCCTCTCATTGAAGGGAGGCCCACCCCCAGCAGTGGGACGTTCAAAAGGGATGAATACGATCAAGAGAGCATTCCACTTTTAACATCCCACCACCACTTTAATTCTTCTAATAAAAATCTTCTATCCCTATTAACATTCCCAATTTCTATACGATTTTTTCTTTTATTAAGATAGAAAGTAGCCGCTATTATTTTGAACAAACTCTCTACCAGTCGGAGAGTCCTAGTAAAATAAATTATTTTTATTTATTTATACACTTTATTGTACACCACAGTAATGATATAAAAATAGGAAATCTAAAATCATAAAAGTGAGCATAAGGGACGGCCTTATTGCTAATTAGCGACTTTTTCCAGACGATCTTTGCCTAAAATTACCACACTTCGTTTTCGCAGATATCCTTTATTGACTTATTAGTCGATGGAATCGAAATTCTGTAAAAAGTACATATAGATATGCGAAATACTGAATAATCACGAAATCTAAGAAAGTATATTTATACATTTGCTAACCGTTGAAATACTGGTACATCCTCACAGGTAGTAGTTATCCGCTAAGAAAATATATTTTGAATTCAACCCTTAAAGCGATAAAAAGGGGGTTAGAAATTTATATGATTTGTAGGGGACGAACGCTAGTTTCATATGAAAGTAATTAAGTTCAGCCGTCTTGGAGATCCATTGGGTACAAAAAGCTTGCATCCAAATATGTAGATTGTCAAATCAATGTTAGACAGACATGTCAATAATATTTATAAATATAGATATCTATACCTAGTTCTATACTTAATACTATAAAGAGTTTGTTTGTTTGTTTGTTTGTTTGTTTGTTTGTTTGTTTGTTTGTTTGTTTGAATGCGCTAAGCTCAGGAATCCGATTTGAAAAATTCTTTTTGCATTATATAGCCCGTTTATTGACGAAGGCTATATGTCTCATATCGCCAAATATATCATCATGCTACTACCCAAGGGAGCGGAGCAGTAATCATAAATATCAACAAATCGGCAGACTTCCATACATTATTGGAATAACATATATTTTATATAAAAATTCATACTATTGTATGACATAAATTCAAAGAGTTTTTTTTTACAGATTCAACGCGGGTGAAGAAGTTCTGGTAGTATAAATAAACAAGAAAAAGTTTGTTCTTAATTTAATGAGCTGCTCAACAGCTTAATAATGAAGTGATCTCAGCACAAGAGACAGTGGCGACAGATACCTGTCCAATATTTTTATGTAAATATTGTAGAATACATTAATTGACTTAATAAAAAAAAGTAGGTGAGTTGCCACTTTTTTACTAATACGAAAATGAATGTTTGTTTGTTGATGAAGGAATTGTGAAATGATTTATTAGTTTTAACCCAACAGGTCTATAAATAGTCAGACATTAAGTATGTATGTATGTATGTATGTTACTTTAAGTACATCCCGGTAAAGCGAGGGCGGCGCGCTTGCAGTCTACAGCAAAGTAACGAGGTCAAAATAATACATGGTGCATATTTTAAGGATCTTCCAAAAATAAGACGTAAACAAACCGTTTTTTTTTATTTGACGATCTATAGTTTTTACTATATGCAAATAAGTAAAATTGAATTGTCTGTTTGTAATATCAAAATAATTTTACTAAATGCATATGAAAGAATAAACGGGACTTAATAGAAAAAAACAATTTTTAATATTTTTTTCTGACTTATCTCCGAAACGGCTTGATCATCGTCAGTCATCTTCCTAAATTCTTCTTTGTAGTGAGCTAGCCTGAATAGATCTTTTACCCTCTTTATCCCGGTTCATTGTCGAATGTTGCAGATCCAAGAGTAACTTAGCCTACTTTTATTTAAGAAAAAGAATTAGGATGCTGCGCAAAAAAATGAAAACCCCTGAAATTGTGTCCATTTAAAACGTACCCGAGCAAGGCAAGGTTAAATCGCTAGTATTTTATATTACAAAAAATAGTATTAAAAAAAAGCATTGAAAATTAGAGCCAAGTCGCGGGCATACATTAGTTTATATCTTTTTCCACTTAACACTTTCCAAGCAACTTTAACTTATAGTATTGAGAGTCGAAATAATGTAAATAAAGACAGTTATGTAGTTGTATATTGTGTAGCGGTTTTTTGAACAAAACAGGTCCACGACGATAAACTTAGTGCGTGCTTCAAATTTTACTTCTGCAAGTGTAATGTTACATCAATTATATTTATTATTTTATTTCTTATACAATGCACATAGCCTTTTATACGAGGGAAGGAGTCGCAGTTATTTGTTGAATTTAATTGTTGAAGCACGAATTATACTTTTTTTTAAATAAAACTATCTTTATGAATTTTTTCGCGGATTTAATTTGATTTTTGGTTCCTGACGTTTCGAATGCTTTACAGCATCATGGTCACGGGAGGTCATAACAAAACCGCAACAAAAATCGAAGAGTTAGTTTTATGTAAAACTAGCGACTCACCATCGCTTCGCTCGGGTTCGTCCCTAGGTACATTTTGAATTAAAATGGATGCTATCCTTAAGAGATAGACATAGTATAGGTATGCCATCGCGGACTTTTCTGTAGACCTATATAAAATACACAATTCCACTATACAATATTTTGTTATATCTGAAAGGGTTTAGGCAGCGTCTTCATTGAAACCTCCAACAAATATCGTTATATTTTAACCAATGTATAGAAAAACTTAACAAATTATATACTAAAACCTTTCTCTTGAATTACTCTATCTATTAAAAAAAATGCATCAAAATCCGTTGCGTAGTTTTAACGATCTAAGCATACATAAGGACTGACAGACAGCCGGAAGCGACTTTGTTTTATACTATGTAGTGATGTAAAATATTCGCGTAAATCTAAATCTAAGAACGTGTTATATTTTGTTTCACAATCGTTTTGGATGGTCTTTAACACTATCGGATTAGCTTTACTTGTAACCATGCTAATGTTATTTTGAACGTAAATTTTAAACTAGTTAATTTTAACGTTATAAGCAAAGGCAAATTTGATGACAATGTGATAATTTGATAACATTGAGAGTGGAACTCTTTTATCACTACAATATGATATACTAGCATTGCCCGCGGCTCAACCCGCGTTCAGATGACCAAAAACCAAATTTAAGGTTTTACATATTAGTATACTCTTACATTAAAGTTTTTGTATTTTTTCTCAGAAATGAGATATTTTCCCGCAGTAAAGAGTATCCTATATGTTGACCCGAATAACCAGCTATCACTATACCAAATTTCATCAAAATCCCTCCAGTAGTTTTTCTGTGATGCGGTTACAGACAGACAGACAAAAATTCTAAAAACTGTAGATTCGGCCTCTGTATCTATAATAATGTTTATTTCAATAAGATTTTCCAAAAAATATGTAATGTACAGATTCAGCTTAGTTACAATTTTATTATAATATATGTACCTATGTATTTTACACCCTCCTACCCCAACCCCCAATTTTTCAATCGCAATTTTAGTATTTTTGTATGAACAATATTATGTAAATAGTAAATACATCGTAAAATCGCTCAACATAAAGCTAAAGAGTTTTTTTGTAGATTGAACGCAGGCGTATCCGCGGTTTTTGCTAGTAATAACTATAATATATAAACTATAAATTATATTGACGACATGTTTGGCTCAGTTTGTAGTGACCCTACTTGCTGTGCCAGCGGTCGAGGGTTCGAGTCCCGCTGGGGGCATTCATTTGTGTGATGAGCACGAATGTTTGTTCTCCAGTCATGAGTATTTTTATTTATAATATGTATGTATTTAAAGTTAAATATGTGTAGTGTATCTGGTATCCATAACACAAGTCTCGTAGCTTACCATGAAACTAGATGGCGCTGTGTGTCAACATATTTATTTATTTATAAATAAAATAAGCATAATTATCATAATCATAATTACAGAATAATTATAATAAAACTACTATTATAGTCCCGGAATCGAACGTTATACCAATAACTAACACTAAGCTCTATGTTAGTGTGTCGGTACTCGCCCGCGACGTCGGCAGTGGGTCAACAAACAAGGTCAAGCCATTTCTCTTCGGTAGGATTTACTGCCCTCATAAGGTGTTATGAGTACAATCTTGTATAGAATACGTCGTATAAGAACTTGGAATTACATCAGTTTTGATTTAGTTTTTGTTAATACTTTCCTTAGATTTACGCAAATAAAGCATTTTAAATAAAACTATCTTTTCAGATTATTTCGCGGATTTATTTTGATTTTTGGTTCACGACGTTTCGAATGCTTTACAGCAATCATGGTCACGGGAGAGATTAGTTTAGAAAATAGTTTTTGTTATGGAGGAATTAATTTTTATCTATATGATACAATTGGATTTCTGCTTATTTATTTATTTATGTTTATTGGTCCACAAAATAAATGAGAAAATTTCTATCAATAATATAAAATATAAGTTAAAAACATCCAAATTTCAATAGGGAAGATGGCTGGGTACTACCATGGGATACTGTTATTAATATAATAAAATCAAATAATAAATCTAAACATAACAGACAGGTAGATGTAGTAAGTTCTTACTGTGTAGATCAAAATGACAGCATATCAGATTAATATTTTTCATTTTTCATTTGTAAAAGTATATAGTAATAGTGTTGCTTAGTAAGTTGTCTTTTTAAATAATAACAAACTAAATTGAAATTATTATCCTTAATTAATTTTAACTTTTTTAAATTACACATAGGACAATTATATGGCTTAAATTATTAATACTATATTTTATATTTTTCTTTATTGTTATAAATATAATAATGGCAACACTAAATATAGATTACTAATTAATATTTTAAAATTGTAATAATAATAATAACAGCAAAAATTAAATAAATAATATTCGATATTCAATTATAAAACTAATTAAAATTATAAAAATGTTTGAAGTTAAAAAATAATGTAAGGTAATTGGTGCAATTTTCATTTTGTTAATTGTGGGTAGGCTGTCTGTAACTACTATACCTTCAAGACATGCAACACCTCAGTCTCTCCCGTGACCATGGATGCTGTAAAGCATTCGAAACGTCAGGAACCAAAAATCAAAATAAATCCGCGAAATAATCCGAAAGATGGAAAATGTTAAATAGGAGCTTAGACAAGTCATTTTGGAATCTTTAAAGAACAGTTTTTCAAAATTATATTGAACTAGCGACTCACTCTCGCTCCGCTCGGGTTCGTCCCTAGTTACGTTTTAACGTTTAGCATAGATTTCTCAGAGATGAGATATTTTCCCCCAGTAAAAGGTATCCTATGTGTTGACCCGGGTAACCAGCTGCCATGATAGCCATCAAAATCTTACCAGTGGTTTTCTCGTGATGCGTTCCCAGATAGATAGATAGACAGACAGACAGACAAAAATTCTAAAAACTATATATTTGGCCTCTGTACCGATAATAATGACAATTTCAATAAGATTTTCCAAAAAATATTGAATGTACAGATTCGACTCAATTAGAATTTTATTATACGCATAGACTATTTATTAAAAATAATTTTATAATTAAATAATTTAATAAGTCATAAGTAAAATAGGACAAAATCACCAGCTTACATTGAAAATAACTAAGTTATCAACATTCTACACATTTTGACACCTATTCACGTTAACGTCAACAAGAATTAATGCCGCATTTGTCACTTGTCTCAATTAAAATATTATTATTAGATAATATTAAAATTGTTGGTTAGACCAGTTAGGTATTTTTAATTAAGGTTTTTGTGTAGGTATATAAATATGTTGGTAATAATAATATAATATGTTGGAACATTAAGAGGATTGTGAACCTGTAAATTTTCATACAAAAAGCGATAACGTTTTTCCCCCCTTAAACATAGTCTAATTTTCATAATTTTTGGAAATGTTGTAGATATAATCAAAATCTAGGTCCGTACGTTTTTATTTTTTTGAAATATTGCGTACGACAGAAGTTATTAGCATCTAAATATCTATATTTTTGACCTAAAAACTTCCTCCAGCGTTTTTATTTTTTTAAATTAAACTAAACTGAATTACAAAAAAAGGAAAACGTACAGACCTAGATTAAGGTGTACTGAATCTAATGAGACCAAAATCGTCTCATTTCGTTAATGTTTAGGGGGGTGAAAACGTTATCGCCCGAAACAATATTTCAAAAAGGAAATGTAGGTAATTGAGTCTAAGACTTGCAACTCTCTCTATCGCACCATACGGGTCGGGGGCAGGGGCATATTTTAGACTGTAGTGATGTTGAAGGTGCTATCGATATTATTATCTCCTAGGGAGGAGAAGGTAATGTCGATATATCGATCGATACTGAAAGGATTCAATCCAAAGTTTAGAATTTTATTATACTCGTATGAATAGATTGTAACTAAACCGTATCTATACATTAAATATTTTTTGGAAAATATTATTGAAATAAACATTATTATCGATACAGAGGCCGAATCTATAGTTTTTTGAATTTTTGTCTGTCTGTCTGTATGTCTGTCTGTTACCACGTCACAGAAAAACCACTGGAGAGATTTTGATGAAATTTGGTGTGGTGGTAGCTGGTGGTGGTATCCGGATCAACATATAGGATTACTGCGGGAAAATATCTCATTTCTGAGAAAAAATACAAAACTGCAATGTACGAATATACTAATATGTAAAACCTACGAATTTGTTTTTGGTCATATGAACGCGGGCGGAGCCGCGGGCAATGCTAGCTAAACATAAAAAGTTTCAATTGCATAGCTCTTTTACATTAGATTTTATTGATATCTAAAAAACTCCGATTTCGTCACTGACTCACTGATGATCATCAAAACTCTTAGGGTACTTCCTGAAGTCCTAGAAAGCTAAAATTTGGTATGTATACTAGTATTATAGTCCAATCGGAATCTAACAACAATATATTGAAAACCTGAAGTTTTATAATTTTCAAATGTTAGCAGGTATATAAGGATTAGAAATTCGTAAAATGCCCCATCTGTCCAGCTACACTCGAGAAATGGGAGGACGCAAAGCGTTGAAAAATAGTTTTTTTCAATTTCCGGCTCACTGTGACGTTCTATCGAAAAATATTTTCTACAAATGTAAAAGGTCTAGTAAAAATCTACAACTTTGATAAATAACACTTTCTACGATAACCTCAAAGTTTTCGAGATATTTGTTTGTATAAGTTTAAATGAGTAAGGACCACTTCCTACACCCCTCCACCCCTCGCCCTCCACCGGTCACGCGCTTTCTTTTGCTAATTGCTGGACTACTACCGTTTAGAAGGAGCAATAAAAATACTTTTATTTTTGTAAAATTTATATTTTTAATTTTATATTCGTTATAATTTATAATATTCGTTATAATTTTAAAAAAATATTACGAATAGCATATGTATATTTATAAATATACACATACTATTCGTTATAATTTTTTCGAATTTATCGATATTTTATTAGTTTTTTGCAGTTAATTTTATTGATTTTTCTGAAAAAAATGATTTTAGGACAATTACAAAAAGAAATGAAATTCATTCGTAATCTAATCTTGTTTATTCATTAGTTAAAAATATATTTTAAAAAATTAAGTTGATATATTTAAAAAAATGTAGTCATAGATTTGTTAAAAAATCGTAAATCATCATCATTCATGATCAGGTCATTTTATGAATTTCTATTCCTTATATACCTGCTAACATTTTAAAATCATAAAACTTCATGTTTGCAATAAATAAATTATTTTAAAAATAAAAGGATTCCGATGGGTCTATTAGTACATAAACAACAAAAAATTCTAAAACTTTCAACTTTTGGAACGAGCTTTTTGTAATTGATCTAAATCACCTATTTATTTTTCTATGATTTTTTGAAGTCATCAATCTAAACAAGTCAAATTTTAAATGATATTCGCCACAAAATTGTAATTTAGAGTTATTTCAGTTTATGAATAAAGGTGCGATGTAACTTGTAGGGAATGTATATTGTACGCAAACCGTAGATATTAGATAAACTTTGAAATTGCTCTTGCGCCGAGTCGCGCCGCCCCCGCCCCCGCCCCCCGCGAGCGCCCGCGCGTCACCGGCTGCTGCTATCATAGTGTGTGTGAGAATTTGCGTATGTTGTATTTGTGTTGTTCACTGCCGGGGGGATGCAAAGCGGTATGAAACAGATAGCATTTTTAAAAATACCTACTCTCGCCGCGTATCGGCACTTCACAATCCTCTTAACACACAGCACCAACTATTTCCATGGTATGCTACGAGGCTTGTGTTATAGTTATAGTTATAGATAGTTATGTTATAGATAGCTGATACACATACATATATAACTTTATATACATATATATTATAGTAAAATGATCATAATAGACCAATCATTTAGCTCCTTTATACAAGCAGGTACTATAAATAGGGCGACATCGGACTTATAAATAGAAAATGTATTACGGTAAAGTTTGAACTGAGTGGGCGATACGTTATGTGTCTCTATTGATTTAAGTAAGGCTATTTGATCATAATGGATGTTTTAGCTCTTTGTACTAGCTTATGGCCACGATTTTGTGCATAAATTCTGCAAATATTTATGCAGATTGAAGAAATTGATGAATAAATCAGACTTTTATTATTGTGCTCTATAAGTATAAAGTTTAATATGGCAGTGGTAGCCCAGTGGTAACGCGCTCGCTTGGGAAACCCAGTGAAGCGGCAGACAGACAGACAAACAGACAAAAAATTTAAAAATACATGAAATAAAGAAAAACACCAGTTTTTCTTAAGTATATAGTTTCATATACATTTATTAAAAAGCAGACACTTCAATTTTATTTGTATGTATAGATTTATTTTTTATTAGACACGATATGTAATACAAAAATTAAAATACAAAGAAAAAATAATTTGCGAAGAGGGATTAATTTATAGAAACGTTCTAGAAGACTGTGGTAGTGAGAAATAGTATTATAAAGCTGGCATTATAATATAGTGTATTATATGTATATTGTATTATTTATAATAAATTCAAATTGTATATAATATACAGATAAAATATATATTATTTACAATTTAAATTCATTATAACTACCATGAAAATATAAATGTTAAACATCAATAACTAAATGTTGCTATCAAAAGAAACAGTCGCATGATTTTTGTTTATACCAGTAATTTACTCCGGTCAAAGGTGAAGAGCTTTCACTTGTTGCGTTAAAAAAATGTCTACACGTTTCTGGTGTTATCTGTTAACTTAGAGACTGTATCAATCATTGAATCAAGATATAATACTCCTCCTTACATTATACAAAGATATATTTTTACATTTCAAAAATACACGTTTGGGTCAGTTTGTAGTGACCCTACTTGCTGTGCCAGCGGTCGCAGGTTCGAGTCCCGCTGTGGGCATTCGTTGGTGTGATGAGCACAAATGTTAGTACTCCAGTCGTGGGTATTTTTATTAATAACATGTATGTTTTTAAAGTTATATATGTATGTGTAGTGTATCAACTATCTGGTATCCATAACACAAGTCTCGTAGCTTATTATAGTACTAGGTGGTGCTGTGTGTTAATGTCACAACATAAATAAAGTAAAGTAGCCTATATTGCTCTCAGGAACTTAAAGAACTATATAGTAATTAATTTTTAACTGAAAAGGTATATATGTATATATATACATATATATACAACGAAATATTAAAAAAAATGAAAACTCTGCCTTTAGTGATTTTTTTACTATAACTTATACAGAGGTAATCTTTTTTAACGTTAAGAAATGCATTTACGTATATCACCAGCTATGCTTACAGCAGGTTTTGTGTGATTCACTGACAAAACCAGTACTAAAACCCAAAAGAACCTTTCCCGTCTTAATGGGGCGTCACAGGAACGCATACGCACTCAACCACGACACACTGACGACAAGGTTGCCGAAGCAGACTACAACAAATCTTGAGGTTGCTCCCACGGTCTACTCCGCTATCAGAGAAGTACCAGGAGCAACCCGCATAGCCGCCGCCCACCGAGGTGGGCCGTCTCCCAGGGCGTTTCTTGGCTTCGCGCCCGGCTTGATTGCCTGATACTAATGAACCTCACCACGACAAGTTGAACGCACGTTGGGGGGATACAAAAATAGATTTTTATTCTTTTTTAATGTTGGAAAATGCATTTACGCTTACCACCTGCATACATACAGGTGGTTATGTGGGACCCACCGGCTAGGAAAGCCAATACTACCATACGGAATTAACACTGCCGTATAAGCTATTCCTCAAAAAAGTTCATGAAAATCGATTCACATTTGTCAGATATTGTGTAAACCCACCTGGCGTTATCATAAGATCAGCTTGATTAATCTAACATATTGTTGTCCAGCTTTAACATAATTAACTTTTTTATCGACATAGTTATTAAACAAATAGGTTAAAATAGACATTCAAGATATGGCGACACATGTAGTTATTAGTGAAACTAAAAGCTGTTAAAGGTATTAAAATATTTTATACAACCTTTCGATTAAATTATAATTTTACCTTTGACGTAGCGTTTTAGCGTGTAGAAGGAACAAATATACATACATACAAATTTTAATACAATAGTATCGTTTATAAAATATAAGCTCAAAACTTATTCTAAGCATTCTTATCTCTTTTTCATCTAGAGCTTACAATGTATTTTGCATTGCCTACACAGCGTTCCATCTGTGCCTACTTGGCTATGCAAATGTGGTGTAGTTGTAGGCGTTTAATTAGCTAATGACCTGGATATTAGTCGTAGACTAAATTATTGTCAAGGATCCGCGACGTCATGACAAGATTCAAATGTATTATAGAATGACGAAAGTTTAATTACAACACTAGCAGGCTTATATTTTACAAGTTCTAATCTTATGTATCCCTATTTTCACTACCTTAAGGCATGATTTCCGGGATAAAAACTATTTTTCATCCTTCCCAAGGTCTCAAACTATCTTCTTACCAAGTTTCATCTAAATCGGTGTAGTAGTATAGTAGGTTGGAGCTTCTTGTATTTGTACCGACAAACAAACAAACAAAAATATTTCCTCTTTATGATATTAGTGTAAATAATAAAACAGAAGAGTATCTTCGTTTCTTTGAACTCGCTAATTTCTGGTACTACTAGTCTGGTTGGAGTATTTCTACATTTTGAATTTAATAGGGATGTTAAGGGTTTTTTATATTAGGGGAGGTTTTTTTTCAGAGAATATCTTATGTTGTTTTAAAAAGAACGGGTTATTATGAAATTTTATAAGCTTTCTAAGCTGCTAAGAGACCCTTAGATGCGTAGTTATAATGTACTACACAAATAGACTATCAGGCAAATGTCAATAAATTATACCGTCGAAGAAGGTAAATCTCATAAATTCGTTATATTTTTATATGCAACATATAAAAATTTTGCAAAATTACGAATTCGAACAAAAATGTGCACCGAAGAGAAAATCTAAATCAGATATTAAGTTTAGTGTACAAAGAAATGATATATTAAATTATCCTTACTAATAATTTAAGTTTTAATTAAGATGTATGCACTTTTGCGTTTAATAGAAGCCAAATATATAATAATTTCATAATTTCTTGTCTATTTACCCAAGAATTCATCGTAAGCTTCTGAACATAACTTTTCTCATTTTTATGAGCGGAACCCTAATTCTTTTTCTAAAACAAAAGTAGCCTAAGCTACTCCTTATAACATCAGCTATCTGCCAGTGAAAGTCCCGTCAAAATCAGTCCAGCCGTTTCGGAGATTAGCCGGAACAAACAGACGGACAGACAAAATTTAAAAAAAATGTGTTCTTATAACTACCGTATAAAATTTCTTATGCATTTAGTAAAAATCTGTAACAGACGCGTAAACAAAGACTTAAAGACAAAGACAATTTTATTTACTTATCTGTTAAACAATAAATGCTCATTTAATATTATAAGATTTAGGCAGCCTCATCTTATTAAGTATTACATCTGCTTATTCATCACCCCCCCCTTCCCCCCTCCTCAGTTGACCCCGAGGCCCACTTCGTTGTGCCACATTCCTAAATCAACCGGATTGCAGCCTAGATATTTTGGTAAAAGACTTTCATTCAACTCGCGGACTTATAACATAAGAGACGACTGTAAATTTTCGAATGTTAACTATAGTTGATATGATGTTCATACTTAATTATTGTAAATTCATTTTTTTTTAATTTGTTGTATCAAACTAATAATACTTTGATTTAAATTTCATATCAAATAAATAAAAAACATTAAAAACATAAACAAAAAAAAATTTATATAGATGATTATTTCAATTTTTATATTTCAATTTTATTATTAAACTTTAAAGTTATTTTTATATTCACCAACCGATTTACGATTTATGTTGTCTGGTAAGGAAGACTGAGATAGTGTAATGATTCACTGTACTTATTTATTACTTAGAAGTTAGAATAGAAGGTACATTTAATGACCGCTCCCAATTACATTTGATGATTTTATATATTTATATGTGGAATCTTCAAATCCCCATATCTTTTAAAATATAAAATAAAAAATTCCAAAACCAATCAAGTAATAGTTTAATATAGTGCGTATTACATCACTGTGACAGGAAAACATTAAACCCCTCTTAGTTTTTGCATGAAATTTAGTACAGATGGACCTTGAATGACAAGACTTGGCAAGACACATAGGCTAGACAAATTGTGCCAAAGAAAATGTCGCTGAATGTTTACCAACAGATGAATACTTCTTGGGAGGCACTTAGCGAAGCAAGAGTAAATCGCTAGTATTTGCTTATAATACATATTATTTTTTATATAGAAAACTTTTTTTACATAAATAAATAACAATACGTACCGTCGTCTCTCGGACTATAAAGAATCACACTCACAAAATTTAATCGTAAAACACACAGTGACAAAGCAAAATATCGTATAACTGTTCAAGTTTAAAGTCTAAAATATAATTATGTCGTTTTAATGCTCTAAATGGCAGGTCATCTACTAAAATATTCTACAGCTCTACAATCTAGAGTTGTTGAAGGAAATTGATCCTTATTTATTTGAAATGGAATTTTTGTATGATTATAGATAGAAATAACTAAATTTTAGGTATTTTTTAACGTAAATGTATTTATTAAAATCAAATAATATATCAAAAATTCGGCAAGTATAGAAAAATAATTAGCTTATGTACCTTAATTTTATTTTAATAAGGTTTAATTTTTCAAAAAATCAATATCTAAACCAAATTTTATGACGCCGTGTGACTTTTGATAACACCTCCAATTTGTATGCAAGAGCCCGTCACGTGACCTACTTTTTAACTTTTACTATCTTTATGTTTAACTTCTAGTTAATTGCTCTTCATAAACCAGCCGTTATCAATGGCATGTAATTTTGACTGATTATGAATAAATTAGTTTTGACTTTTGATTTGATTATCCCAGATAAGGAACGAAGGGTGTTAACTAAATATAAATTATATGTGTGTGTGTCTTTGTATTTGTAAATAGTTTTGATATTGTAACTCCCAAACATTTTTTTTAATTTTAATACATACTTCGCTTAATTCTAATGCGTACTAAATATTAAACTTTTAGTGGGACGCATCATTATTATTAAATTACATTACAATTGAAATAAATCTACTTAAATCTATACTTAATATTATAAAGAGGTAAAGTTTGTGAGTTTGTCTCTGGATCTACTGAAACGATTTAGATGAAATTTGGTAAGATAGTTTGAGACCCTGGGAAGGATATAGGATACTTTTTATCCCGAAAATCACTTCTTAAGGGGGTGAAAATGGGGATGAAAATTTGTATTGGGAAGCAAGCTAGAAACGAACCCGAGCGAAGCGAGGTAAGTTTGAGACTTTTAGTCAGTGAATTCTTTTGATATATACCTACATACCTAAATATATTTTTAATAATTTCTATATTTAATTTAATACAAATCAAACGTTTTTCCTTGAAAAAGATAAGGTTTCTTGTTTTTTAGAAGGATTTATAATTAATAATCGTGTGGGAAGTTAGTGAAACTGTTAATAGGTAGAAGGAAGAAGCTGTCGAAACCGGCCAGCAACATGGCCTTGGTGTAGTGGCTAGCATTTACGACTGCATATCCGGACGTCCTGGGTTCTAAACCTGAGTCGGGTCAAGTTTGGTTATTATGTCTTTGTGATAAGAAAGTTTCAGTAATATCCCGGATTCATATCCGAACGTTTGTGTGCTAAAGGCTATTATACAATAAATGATTTTATAGAAGATGGCACACCTTGGGAATGAAATGATCGCCTCCAGGCTACTTCAAATTGATTGAAATATTGTAAATTATAATTTGACTTCATAAAAAAAGATAATTAAATAATATTAGTCCCGTTGAGTTTCTTTCGCCAGTTCTTCTCAGGTCTGAGGCTTCTTTCCGAACTGGTAGTAGACTCATGACGTTCAGTAAAAAATTGTAATAATTTAATGCTGAATAAAATACTTTGAATTTTGATTTGAGAAGTTCGCAGTGTATCACCCCCGTGCCTCACAATGCACGTAAAGCTGTCGGTCCTAGGTCTAATACCCACCGGTCCAACACCCACCGGTCGTGTCTCGTGTCGTCCCACCGGAGTATGAGAGTGACAGGAATAGAGAGTGCACTTGTGTCTGCGCGTACACTTGTGCACTATAATATCTCCCGTGCAGTTAGCTAGTCTCATTAAGATTGGTTGGTTATATTTACATTACAAACAGACACATCAATTTTATTTATTTGTATAAATATCATGTAACATAGTCAACAAAAAATACATAGCCGAAATAAATGCCTCATCTCTTTGATATCGGTCAAGCATAAATACGGTGAATTGATTTATATTTTAGTTATGTAACCGTAAAAAAAATGCTTTGATAAATAAATTAAGATAGCCTTCTTATTCCATACTCACTACTAGCGACTTAGCCTTGCTTCGTACGTTTAATTTACGGTTAGGTACGTTTTAATTGTTTTGCGCGGAACCCTAATTCTTTTTTACAAATAAAATTCTAACTAAGTCAAATCTGTACATTAAATATTTTTAGGGAAATCTAATTGAAATAGACATTATTATCGATACAGAGTCCGAATCTATAGTTTTTAAAAATTTTGTCTGTCTGTCTTTCTGTCTGTCTGTTACCGTATCACGGGAAAACTACTGGACAGATTTTGATGAAATTTGGTATGATGATAGCTGGTTATCTTAATCAACATATAGGCTACTTTTAAACGCGGGAAAATATCTCACTTCTGAGAAAAAATACAAAAACACAGAAACAGCATTGTAAGAGTACACTAATATGTAAAACCTAAGAATGTTGTTTTTGGTCATCTGAACGCGGGCGGAGCCATATAGCCGGGAGCTAGTCTTAAATAAAAGTAGTCTAAGTTACTCCTTATGACATCAGCTTTCTAAGAGTAAAAGTCGCGTCAAAATCAGTCCAGCCCTTTCGAAGATTGACCGAAACAAACAGACGGACCAAAAATTTAAAAAATGTTTTTTTCTTATAAGTACCGTATATAATTTAATATGCTTCAGAAAAATGCTTTTAATTCAACATTACAAACAGACGCTTCAATTTGATATATCTGTATAGATGATAACGCTTGCACTAAAAATAAAATAATAAAAACTTTTTTTAAATATAAATGTCTATGCTCTAGATAGTAAGAAATAACTGTACGTGGTACAAAAACTATCAAATAAGATATTTTTGGCGATATCATTGGTATCATTCGACGCAAGTGTACAAAATCAGGCAAGTGCGAGTCTATATCACAGACTGAGGGTTCCGTAGCGTTTAGCATTAAAATGTTTTGTTTTAAAATACTGTCATTAATTAACAATAATAAATATGTTGGGACATTAACACACAGCACCATCTAGTTCCATGGTAAGCTACGAGGCTTGTGTTATGGATACCAAATAGTTACTACACATAATATTTTTAATCTTATATACATATATAATGATATTATAAATATAAACACCCATGACTGGAGTACAAACATTCGTGCTCATCACACAAATGAATGCCTCCAGCGGGACACGAACTCGCGACCGCTGGCACAGCAAGTATGATCACTACAAAATGAGCCAAACGTGTCGTCGTTTGTTGTGCTATAAAGTAAAATAAAGTACATAATTATTCATTTACGTCATATATAAGTTTGTATTTCATAGTCATTTGTATATCATTATGAATCCATTTAGATATTTTCATTATATTTAAATAATTATGATAATATAATATACTAGTGACTCACCACGCTTCACTTGTTTGAATCCCTGTGGTCCTAACATTAACCTAAGTGTTACTTCTAATCCATCCAGCGGTTTCAGCGTGAAAAACAAACGTACATGTACACGTGCACACACGCACTTATATTACCTAGCACGTATTATATTATATTGAACCGACTTCCAAAAATGAGGAGGTTCCTTGTTCGTCTATGACGTATCTTCTATACTTAATATTATAAAGAGTTTGTGATGTTTGTGAGGTTGTAGAGGGTAATATCTGGATCTACTGAACCGATTTAGATGAAAAATTGATAAGAAGATAGTTTGAGACCTTAGGAAGGACATAGGATACTTTTTAGCCCGGAAATCATCCTTTAAGGGGTTGAAAATGGGGATGAAAGTTTGTATGGGGAATCAACCTAGGAACGAACCCGAGCGAAACAAGGGTGAGTCGCTAGTTTTATATAAAGACATTGTATTCTATTGTAGTTAGACCTTTGCTCTACATATGTAGTATACTAAATTCGATGATCGAATACGAACGTTGAAAAAAGTATTTCTTGTATTTTTATTTTTGTTTATTTTTAATATTTGTTGTTATAGAAATACGTAGTCTGTGAAAATTTCAACTCTCTACCTATTACGGTTCATGAGATACAGCCCTCTGACAGACGGACGGATGGAAAGTGGAGGCTTAGTAATAGGCTTCCGTTGGCACCCTTCGGGTACGGAACCCTAATAATAAAAAATAAAACGTCAAAATATTAAACAATACTTTATTAGACCCAAAATGACACCAACACCTATAAATGTCAAATGCTTAGCAAACAATCACACACGATCAAATAAACTAAGTAGCTTCCACATAATATTTCAAAATAATTATATATAAAGAAAATATATTGTGTTTGTTCTTTTATAAAAAAATCTATTTTTTATACAATAACCTAGTTTATTGAAAAAATGATAAAAAATATTTTCATTATTTAATTAAATACCAGTATTTAATTATTATAATGATATACGTTAATTATTTAGTGACAATAAGATTAATTTAATGATATTTCATACTGAATGCTACCAAAAAAAAAAGAATTTAAGATTTTAAAAAATATTTCTTATACAAAAAATCGTAAGAAGGCGTTTTATTGAAAACGTTACTTTATTTGTTGAAACAATGTTTTAATTAAAGTTAAAAAAAATATTTAAAAAATGGATTGCAGTTTATGTCAAACAACTGTTTTAATACACGATTTTAAGATATTTTTATAATTTTCAATATATTATGAAGTTGTGGCAACACTCATATTCTATAGTGTGTTACAAACATACCAGCTTTATTTTATTGATTATTTATTAAAACATGATAATTATTCATCATTATCAATCGATTTTAATAATTTTAACTAAAGATGTAAAATATGTAAAAATATAGTCATAGATTTTATATGATAATTAATACTGCATTTTAAGCGGCAATTATTCAAAATTGTGCGCTAAAATAAAGTATGTAATTAATTTAAAACCAATAAATCGATTTATGTAAGCAAAATACTGCAATTAATCTATATATATAAAAGAAAGTCGTGTTAGTTACTTCGCTTATAACTCAAGAACGGCTGAACCGATTTAGCTGAAAATTGGCAGGGAGGTAGTTTAGAGCCAGGAGAAGGACATAGGATACTTTTTATCCCGTTCGACCGCGTTCCAATTTTTATGATATTTTAATTTTTGGATTTCTCTTAGTCCGGAATAGGTAAGTATTAAAACATATAATTAAAATGTGAGAAAGAAAGATTTTTTCTTTTTATATCTATTTAAAACGTACCTAGCGACGAACCCGAGCGAAGCGAGGGTGAGCCGCTAGTAGACAATAATGAAAGATTTGATTATTTGACGTCTTAAATATAAAAAAAAATACAAACTGATAAAGAAAGTTTTTGTAAGGAAGTATTAAAATAAAAAAATATATTATTTCGGACTTCGATAGTCTTAGACGAAATAGTCAATATTAAACCAAAATACAAAACACTCTTAACGTAATGTTGGTAAATTATATAAAAAATATAAGAATTAACTTAATTCAAGCAATCAACGCCATCTATCGGACCATTCTTGCAACATAACGTCATGCCATCTATCGGCAAAATTATGAAACAAATCATACTATAAAAATATTCTTTAAAGAATATAACGTCATAAAACACAAATATTTATTTTAAATGAAAACAAATAATACGATAACATTTTCGATAATAGCTTCAGCTTTTTAGCTGGATATTGTAAGTATATATCAAAGTCAAACAAAATGCAAAGAAAATTACAACGAATTGTAATTTCAAAAGCGTCATAACGACTTAAAATGTAAATATATAATTATTATTTAAGCAAGACGCGCTAATTTTAATTAATAACTGTGTCCTTAAAAAACTACAAATGACTGTAATTTGATTTTTATTAGGACAATAACCATTTAAATACAGTGCAGCCTTAAATCTCCAAAATTACATACATATAATATTATTTCTCTAAAAATATTATCAGATATCTATAGACTTAAAAAATAAGATACACGGAGCGTCACTAACAATAAATGAAGTCAAACAAACCTGTCGAATAAAAATAAAAATATCAATATTTTACTTTTGAATTACTTTGTTTATTTTAGGCGTATTATAAACACTAATTACAATACAATTTCTGGCTTCAACCATTATCTTCAACGCTCCGCTTATCTTAAACTTTAGTCTGAAGATATATTTTATATTATTATTATGTATTATATATTTATAGCATTAGTTTCTTCTCTAAAGCCTCCCATATGGGGTCGAGGGTGTCTCGCTGGTCGTAAACAACGCCATCTGTGAGTACAGTGGGAGTCGTTTCACCGAATACCACGTAGTCGTGCGCGTCGGCGGCGGCCGCGCGGCGCCGACCCGACGCGAGGCGCACGCTGCGCATCATGGCGGCTGACTTCATACGCTCTGTTTTAAAGTTGATGTCTATACTAATAATATTATAAAGAGGTAATATTTGTAAGTCTGTGACTCGGCAAAATTTAGCTCGACAGATGACTGTATGGATCAATAAACAGTGGCAGTTCAAGCACAGCTTACCGTCGGCGGTGGCGAGCGGGCAGTACTTGATGGTGTGTGCGCGGTCGCCGCGCGCGCCGCAGCGCCGGCAGCGGTAGGCGCGCAGCACGGGGCACGCCACGCGGCCGCGCGCGCGCAGGCGGTGCGAGCGGTAGTACGCCGGCCGCTCGCCGTTGTTCTTGCAGAAGCGGCACTCCATCGCCTGCCACAGTTCATTGAGTTGATTCTGATTGCTATTTTTGCAACTACCTATTTTGGTACTATTTTTGTGTTTTTGGAAATCGATAGCTACTAGTATAAAACGAAAAAAAAAAATTCTTAGCTTGGAAGTAAAGTATGTAGCTATACAAAAAAACACAGTAACATGTTATTTTTACAACCTGTTTTAAAATTGCAATATCACAGTGAAAGTGGGGTACGAAATGATTATATTCGTCAATCCTTGAATGTTTTCAATGATGACCAGTCGAACAAAAGAATTTCCATTCGAACCAAAAAAATTAAATTAATAATTTTAAAAACCAATAAGTAGACCACTTCAAAATTTTGAGTAAAAAAGTTATTTTTACAAGCAAGCAAAAAATTCGCTAAATCCTAATAACCGCTAAATAATGACATACTAACTTACAACTATAACAACGTAAACATTTAAATTGTCGTGAACCAAAAATAAAAATAAATCCGCGAAATGCGGAAAGATGATTTAATTCAAATTTGAATATTTAGTTACTCCAATCACCTATCTGTGTACTTTTTACCCAAATACGTCCAAATATTTCAGGCAACAAAAAAATATAAATGTCGCTTTTGTAAAAAAATAACACTTGCGCGATGTGATGTGTATTATGATGTGTATTATGTATATATATATATATATATATATATATATATATATATATATATATATATATATATGCGTTTATACATAACTCACATCTCTCCCCAACCACATTGTTACAATCAAAAACTTGAAGATCATAAGTCGATTTTTGAGTTATTGCCATTTTCAGTTACAGTTAGCTTCAATGCCGTGAACGCCGCAGAATGACCTTCACGACCTTTAAGTTTAATTATACAATATAATATATTTATGTATATTACTATATATAGTATTATAAAGCAGTGGTAGCCCAGTGGTAACGCGTTTGCTAGGGAAACCAATTGAAACGGGTTCAAATCCCGGGTCTCGCACCTCTGATACTTTCCAGTGCAAATCATTTTTAACATGATTACCACTTGCCTTACAGTGACGGAAGCATCGTGATGATCGAAAGATATGAATGTAATTTTAATTCTAAGCTCCTTACCTCTTGCTTATCACTCTTTGCTTCACGGCTCATTTCGAGCTCCCTCAACAGCGAATACAACACCGGGTCTGGCAGCGACGAGAGCACGCGCAGTTGTTCCTCTGTCAGCACATTGTTGTCTGACAGATATGTTTGTTGTAGCGGGGCTGGAATTTAAATAAATGTGTTTGTTATTAGCGATTTACCCTCGCTTTAATCGGGTGTGTATATACTCCAAGACCATAATCTATCTGTGTTCTAAATTATATCGAACTAGCGGTTCTAGGAAAACAAAAACAAACCTATCCCACGGGAACCGTACATTTTTCAAGGATAAAAAGGTGCCTATGAGTTATCTATATCTGTGCCAAATTTCATCTAGATCCGTTCAGCCGTTCTGTCGTGAGTAAAAAAACATTCATACATACTCACAAACTTCCACATTTATAATATTAATAATACGGAAATAATACAGATTCTGTCAAGCCGTTTCTGTGTTAAGGAATAACAAACAATCAAACTTTTTTTAAGCACTTTATTGCACAGTAAAATGGTACGTACACACACAAAAAGAAATACAATTAAGGAAATGTGCAAAGGCAGCCTTATCACTGTAAACGATCTCTTACAGGCAACCGATAGAGAAGTATACAGAAAATATAAGAAAGGAGCGGAAATGGTGCATAAATGTGTACATTACTTAAACCTAAATGTAAATAAACATACATACAAAGTTATATATGTAAAACTTAAACAAAATTTCGTTGATTTATAATAGTAATAGGATAAAAATGAAGTCCGCCTGACGAGATTAGCTATCTGTGCAGATAGTATAGTGCATAAGTATGCGATATATATACACACTCTCTATTTCTTTCATTCTGAAACTGACCAAAGTGAGGTGACCATATGACCAGTGAGATATCAGACAGGACCCACAGTTTAACGTGCTCTTCGAGACACCAAACTGGAACACCATCAACTTCCCAAATCCGAGAATTTCTTGATAGAATAACCCAATAACACTAATTGGAACTCGAATCCGGAACCTCCGGATCTGCAGCCGAACAACCACTTTTTTTTTGTTGTCGCTGGGGAAACCCGTCATGGGGACCCTGCCGTCGTCATGGGCAGGGTACTGTGAGACTCCTACTCACTAAAACCCACAGCGGAACCCTTCGCCGCAGTGCAATGGGGCGTGCAGGATCGCTTTCGCACTCACTGCAGCCGAACAACCACTAGACCAACGAGGCAGTTTATTAAGTTTACATTATATACGTGTTATTGCCTGCGGCTCTTCTCGCGTCGTTGATACGTCGATGCAAGAGAACCTATATCTAAATACAGGATACAGATTATCATCTATATAGTTAAGTCGGTATTTTTAAATATTAAATATATAACCCACCTTGAACAGAAGGAGGTAACATGTTTTTAATCCCACCAGGTCGCGGAAGGCGCGTCGCAGGCGAAGCGTCTGGCGCCGGCCACGACTTCTGTCTCAGATACTGACTTGATGGACCCATGCCTATTAGGACTGAAAAATATGATATTTTCTCCTATTTATTTTAGTTATAGTTGATTTTTCAGCTAATTTCTGTTCATGACAAGTGTTCATTAAATTATTTCAGTATTGCTATACACAAAAAAGAAAATGTAAAAAGGGTGTGTTAGGAACATTTAGATTTGTGGTCATTTTATAAATTCCATAATATTTTATACATATAAAAACTATAATATCTATATATATATATATATATAATATATATATAGATAATATATCTTTTTAAAATACCCTATCACGCCATTACATCGATCGTCGATAGATAATAAAGTTAATTAATAATCTTTCGATGCTCATGTTCCATGTCAGTGAGATAAATAGAAACACACACAGACATTTGAGAGTGTGAGACTTTGAGAGCGTTTGTTATCAGAAGTTGCGACTCCTTTAAGTTACGTAATCACCGTGGAGATTTGTGTGGGAATCGAAACCTAGTGTCCGTCGTGCTTTTAAATTAAAGGAAAGCCTGTCTTACCATCTTTGTTCGGGTTTCTTATAGTATCTTCTTCAGGGTCGTATGGAGAGTCCAAGCCGTTCAACCTAAATTCTTGCATTATAGCGTCTAGGGAATAACTTGTTGGCGGCACTGGAAGTTCATTTAAATTTTAAGTTATTTATTTATTTATTAATACTTGTATGATCTTACTACCTTTTACTCATTCTATTCACCTCATATTGCATACAAATAATAAAGAAAAAAAAAGCAATTTTAAAGTTTTGATAGAGAAAACACATGAAAAATATTGATTTTCACACAAACTTTCCAACACCTGTTTCTTTTCATCTGACATTGAATTTCAAAATATCCATCTGTAGTCTACCTATTATATATTATTTTAGGCAGTTATCGATTACAAAAATACTTTTTGCTGGATGCAAGCAGTGCCACCTTTTGTTAAATTTTGTCACCAACAATAGCATATATATATACAATAGACTATATAGTCTATTAATCATAGTCTACATAATCATGTGTTTAATTAGTTTTATCCAAATCTTTCAGTCGAGTTAGCGTTACGACGTAACAAATGTACATACATACAAACTTTCGCATTTATAATAGATAAAATATATTCATAAGATATAGGCACTTACTGTTTGAAAAACTAGAAGATCTTCGTCGTCCCGAGACGTCTGGTGTTTGTAACTGAGTCCGGAAGTCAGACCAAGTCTCTTGACAGTCTTTTGGATATTCATTAATCAATGAACGCTAGAGAAACATTTTTAATTGAATATATATATTTTTTTATTGTCGATCGACACAGATAAATATCAGGAATCTTATAAATTGCGTAATGTAATAAATTGGTGGGTTTGATGTAATTAAACGTTTATTTTCTTTTTTTTTGCATTGAAATAAAAGCTTGTTTAAAAAAATGTTTTTTACAGTTATTTTATTAGTTTTTCGCATTCTTCTCTACAAATCCTTTTACTTGATATCCGTAACATGCGGGTGCATAAAAAACATGGTCCGCCATCTTCGAGAGTTCGCCATTTTGGATTTAGAATTACGTCATTTATCTATCTATGCATTGTCATCTTAGATTATTAAGATTGTCATCTAAACTTATATGCAAAATTTCAGCTCAATCGGTTAAGTATAACAGCTTTAAATTCAGTTGCAAGATTTGATCTGAACAAACAAACATTGCAAGTTAAATAAAATCTTGTAAAATATATTATTATTTTTATGATTCATATTTTATTTTCAAATATATTGTATATTAATTTAACGTATATTGTAAAATTTCCCTTAGTCTTTTAAGAAAATAAACGATCTGTATGGCAAAATCGAGAATCTATACCTACTAATACTATAGAAGCAAAATTTGTTTGTTTGTTTGAACGCGATCATCTCAGGAACTACTGATCCGATTTGAAAAATTTATTTTGCATTAGATAGCCCATTTATTGAGAAAGGCTATATATCATCATGCTACTACCCAAGGGAGCGAAGCAGTGATCATAAATGTCAACAAATCAGGCAGACTTCCATACATTATTTTAAAACTGATGTTTATAATACGAGTATGTTTAAGTGCTTTAAGCTCAGAAACTATACTGAGCCCATTTTAATAACGCCTTATGCATTAAGCCAAAGAGTTTGTTTTTATAGTTTTAACGCGAGCGAAGCCGCGGGCTCTAGCGGCTAGTATTAGGTAAATAGTATAATATAACAGTAAGTTAGTACTTTTGACTTTGACATTTATTTTGGCGGACTCCACCTGTATAATAAAGTATATGGTCTGAGATTTGTTACGTATTCTCTGCAATTTTAGTGTCTTGTGTGTGTTCTTGGAACGTGCTAATATCTAGAACAGATAGCCAGATTACACTTTTGCTTGCATTTTATAGCCTACTAGCGACTCACCCTCGCTCCGCTCGGGTTCACCCCTATTTACGTTTTAACGTTTAGTATAGATTTCTCAGAGATGAGATATTTTCTCGCAATAAAAAGTATCCTATATGTTGACCCGGATAACCAGCTATCATCATACCAAATTTCATCAAAATCAAAAGTGGTTTTCCGTGATGCGGTAACAGACAGACAGGCAAGAATTCTAAAAACTATAGATTCGGCCTCTGTATCGATAATAATGTTTATTTCAATAAGATTTTCTAAAAAATATTTAATGTACAGATTCAGCTTATGTAGTTAGAATTTTATTATACGTACGACATTTTACATATTTATGCAGGTTACATGTAAAAAAATAGTAAAATGTATCTATAGTATAAACGCATATTAGTCTGGATGAACATAGATAAAGGCATTTAGAATGTCACGTGATGCAATTAGAAATTACAGTTGATTTTAAAAAAAACATTTCATGCACATTTCCTAACAATTCTCTTCAAAAAGTGGCGTCGACTAAACATTAAATAATATTAAGCTAATATCTAAACACACGCACACCACGTACAGTAGTTTTACGTGCGTTTTAATTTATGTCATCCGAAAAGCAATGAACAAGAGATTTCAAAAAAATTTCAATTCAATTACGAATTGGCACTTTTTGAGAACACTTTTGGACCTCTAATTGTGTAATTCTTGAGTTTTTGTATATCAATGCAATTTAGATACCTACTAATATTTCATATGTACCCTCATGTTTACATTATAATTTAACGTTGACTAAAAAAATGATTTTACTTTAAGTAATATATTAAACCATAATATAATACAAATAAATATTACAATTAGGTATAATATATAGATATATCATAATATTCAGTACAAATACAATAAACACATATCAAAATGTCAAATTTTTGATCATGTACAAACATGTCAAGTGATAAATATGACATTAAAAATAAAAAAATTAAAGTAATACTCACGTCTGAAGGGAACCCATAAATATTGTAATTATTTGTCAAACCCATAGTTGATGTCACAAATTAAAATTAATATATTTTATTACTCTATCAGATTAATATTTATTAATTAGTTATTAGATGCGCGTGCGTTCCGTGAAGGAAGGCAAAACGTTAATGTCGTCGATCATCGATGTTCGATGCCCGATGGGCGATGGCGGCTCGCTCTGTTCGAACTTCGAGTATAATAATATATTATGTATTATGTAAGCAAATGACATAGAGTAGCTTTCTAAACAAAACTATCTATTCGGATTTTTACGGATTTATTTTGATCTTTGGTTGCCGTTTCAAATAACTTAAAATCAGAGTAAATCCGCTAAAAAATTCGAAAAGATAGTTTTATTTAGAATGTCAAATATTTGCGTAAATCTAACAAAGTATTAAAAAGTAGCTTTGTTTAATAATTTAATTGACATTTTTAAATATGATTCGTTCGTAGTTCGTTCATTTAAAAGTGATTTGTATTTTTTTTTAATTTAGGTAAAACAAATGTAAGTAACATTCTAAAATTCCTAAAATATTAATAACGAAGCTAATAAATAAATATTATAATTCATAAATATAATAGATACAATAATATTTACGATTTCGGGTAGTTTTATTATATTTTCTTTTTTTACTTATTTAAATTAATATAATAGCAAATGGTATAATAGAATAATATCATGCGTTATTATAAAAAATATATGTTTTAGACGAAGAATATTATGTATGTTTATTGTTTTTATATACTTAGTAATGTTTATTAATTACTCTGTGCACAAGTGAGCTTTCATCAAATGGCGGCAAACTTAAATGGGTTTCACATTTCGTTTTGCACTTGACACCTTAAATAGGTGTTTTTAAAATGATTAAACAAGAGTGCCGTTTCAATCGCTTAATTAATTAAATATAAGGATAATTTCTCTTCAGTTCAATTTCATATCGGTGTAGTCAAACTTATGTTTAAAAATACTCATATATCTACCTATTGGCTTTTTTAAGAGTCACTTAAGAAATCAACTTCATCTGTTGTATTACTCATACTTTGACTTATATTTTAAGGCAGGGTATGAAATTATCGAGATAAATATATCTTTTGATAATTATCCGATAATTATCAAACAGATATAAACTTAGCAATCCTGGTGTAGGTATTGGTATTTGACTACTTGCCTATCATAATTTACGTTAGAATAAATTATACACTTTTAAAAATCAAGGTACTCTTTTTTATTATTATTTTTTCATTATTTTGACATATACAAACTATGAAACAAAAACAGAATAAACTTAACCAACTATATAGACACTATTTAATTAAATTAAAGGTCTCTGCCCACTATACCGTCTCATACCATGACCGTACCAGGACCGTGTCAGGCAAAAAAATATTCTTTGTATTGAAAAGTATAAGACTATGCCCACTAGACCGTTCTATCACCGACCAAGACCTTTCCGTCACCAACCAACACCGTCGCATGCCGTGCATGGAAAGTTCACAATAGTTGTCAGCAAGAATATTTTGCCGGTGCCGATACGCTCCGTGCCTTTTTTTTAACGTTGGGAAATGCATTTACGCACGAGGTGTGGGACTCACCGGTAAAGCGAGTACTACCCACTAAAACCCAACAAAGCCTTCCCCCGTCTTAATGGGGCGTCGCAGGATCGCTTACGCATTCAACTACGACGCCCCGACGGCAGGTCTGCCGAAGCAGTCCACAACAACCACAGGGTTGCTCCAAGGTCCACTCTGCTATCAGAGAAGTAGTCTTGAAGTCAGAAGTATCGGGGGGGTGTCGCTTGTCTTCTAGTGATGATATTTTGGAACAAAAACGGGTGAACCTAGTAACGTTGTGATCGACTGATATTATATTCTTTCTTCCTCGTCTAAAACAATGCCTATCATTGTTAATTTTCTATCGGACAAGTTTCTAATAGCCATCGTATAGGTAAAGGAAATAATTTTCGTAACAAAAATATTCACTCGCTCTTTCTGACGTGGCTGTCTCCCGCGAAAGCACAGGTGAACTACTACGACTGAAAAAACTTGAACTATGTATAAGGATATGACACGCGATTGATACGCAAATGATACGTTCTAGTGGGTGATACGGACTACTATTAGTCCGTGTCGCTTGTTTCCGTGCCTGATACGTTCATAGCACGGTCATGGTATGAGACGGTGTAGTGGGCAGACTACTTAATGAGTGGAATATCATCCTCATCCTCCTCAACTGCATTAACTCAGTTAGCTGATCGACAATTTGAAGAGTTACAAATTAAATATTTTCAATTATATTTATCAATGATAATTATCAACCCATATTTATCATGATAATTATTAATGATATTTATCGTTTCGAACCCTGTTTTAAAGTATGTGTAATATGTAAGTATGTATGTTTGGTACTCCTTAACGTATAAACGTCTGGGCGGATTTGGGCTCATACGTTATATCTATATTGTATATATACTGTTAGTCACTTAAAAACGTAAGGGAGCGAAGTAAAGATAAGTCGTTAATGTTGTCTGATGTATTGAGCAATATATAACCTATAACACTCGCGTTATCAATACGGATCCAACGACGTATAAATCATCAAAATCGGTTAAGCCGTTTAGTAATTACGAAGGAACTTAGAGTCGGATATACATACATATAGGTCGTAAACATAAATAAGTAAACGAAAATAAAATATAATAATAATATATTTCGCACGTGAATCACATTTACATTTTACTGTTTTGAAATATCAACGATTCGGTAATGGGCTTCCAGTGCATATTCATAGATGGCGCTTTTACTTTTTATAAGTTGTTTATCGCGGGTAAGAATGGTTAAAATTACTGAATTTTATTTAATCTAATGCAGGATGAATTTTAAAATATTTCCTATACGTTAGACATAATTATATTGTTTAAAAATGAAAATTTATGTTTGTATGTATTTTTATTGCCAAATCATAAAAAAATAAAATAAAAAATTTTGTCCAAAAAATTAAATGTATTTTTTTGGGGTGGACTACCCTTATCGCTTAGGGGTATGAAAAAAATGTACGTCCTATTATCATACAAAATTTCATAAGAATCGGACAAGCCGTTTCGGAGGAGTTTTGTTACAAATACTGTGACACAATCCATGCTTGTCCTTCTTTCATGGGTGATTTTTTGAGTGGGGATAGTTGAAAGGATGGCGAGTGACATAGGCTACTTTTTACCCCGGAAGTTTACTTAATTCCCACGAGAACACACTATAATGCATCCAAAAAAATATTTTTGATTAGAATTACTTGAAACTTGGTATTAATGCTCTTCAATAACATTAAATAAATACAAGTTTTAGCATTTTTCGAAATTCATCCTATAAGAGGGAAACTATTTAATTTCATCCTAAAATAGAGGATGAAATTTAGCATGAAACTAGCTTTTTAGTTTTTTTTTGCATTTTAGCGCGAGCGAAGCCGCGGGTTCTGCTAGTTATAAATTATAATATAATAATTGAGATAAGATATTATAAATTGTGGTGCTGAGAGTGGCAATATCTAGCGACACCTATTACCTCGACCTAAAACTACTTATTGACTGAAGACACTACAGAATATAATATACAAACTTCAGTCAAGAAGTAGTTTACGGTGGAGATAATAGGTGTCGCTAGATGTTGCCACCATCTTTACTTTTAATACTAATTTAAACATTTTATTTAAGTAATAATTAAATGACAGTTATGAATTATCACTTTCTTTTAATTTCAAATGAAAATTATGTATATTGTGAGCCTATAACAAATTTAATTAACATTTTTGGAAAAATGGTATGTGATTTGGTTTCTAATAGAACTTGGAATATTAAATGACATTAGTTGGCGCCACTAATTTTAATTTAATAATTTGTTTTGTAATAAATAACAGCAAGGATAAGTAATTACCACTTTATTAGTAAATTCGTTTATAAATTATGTACGATACAAGTACTTTTATCTAAAACTAGCGACTCAACCTCGCTTCGCTCGGGTACGTCCCTAACTTGCTTTCCCATACAAACTTTCATCCCCATTTTCACTCTCTCAAGGGATGATTTCCGGGATAAAAAGTATCCCATGTCCTTCCCAGGGTCTCAAACTATCCTCTTACCAAATTTCATCTAAATCGGTTCAGCAGATACCCAGAGATTACCCCCTACGACGCCTAACTTTACCTCTTTATAACATTAGTTTGTGTATGTGCTGGTGCTGAAGCGATTTTGATGAAATTTCCAGATAATCTTCAGATTAAACCAGTGGGTGATCCTGTGAAGCTTGAACGCGGGCAAAGCCGTAGATACTGCTAGTTTATAATAATTATACATAAAAGAAGATATAAGCCCCACTGCATTCTTTTTCCAAATTCTCAGGACAGTATTTTCTTTCCAGTGATGGTAAAACGACGAAACTTTTGGCTCAGTTTGTAGTGAACCACTTGCTGTGCCAGCGATCGCGGGTTAGAGTCCCGCTGGGACCATACACTTGTGTGATGAGCACGATTATTTGTACTCCAGTCATGGGTGTTTATATTTGTAATATGTATTTAAAGGTATATATGTGTAGTGTATCAACTATAGAGTATCTATAACACAGGCCTCGTAGCTTACCATGGAACTAGATGGTGCTGTGTGTTAATGTCCCAACAACAAATTTTATCAGTGTGGAAGCACCATAATAAATAAGACTTCTATCATATCAAATTAAAGGATCAAAGGTAACAAGGATAAAAATAAATAAAAACAACAATTTATTACGGCATTTATTATAAGCCTCAATACAAAAATTACTATTAGGATCTCTTTCCAATACTGATGATTACATATTGCCGACAATAACATTTAAGTTATAATGAACCACTAAACAAACAACACTTACAGAAAATATATTGTCAGTTAGACTGAGAGACGACTGTAGAAAATAGCCCTTTAGCAATATTGTTTATACATACGTTACATGTTCACAAAACTAGCGAGAAAATGATTCCAAATAGAGCTGCACATAATATGCTCACACATTTATTATTTAATTTAAGATTTATTGTTAAATTTCTAAGAAATCTATTGTTAACTGACACGCCGGCGTGTCCGCGGTCGTGGATGGATTTAGCGCTTCTCTTTTAGCTAGTACCGTATCTATTGTATTTTATTATATCAATGCAAATTAGTCGATAGAGATAAGCTATAAACAGCTCGTATACGACAGTCGTCTCTCAGACTACAACTATCACAGGGGTAAAGGAATAAGCATTGCGATTAAATCTACGTATAGAGCGTCTAGCGCTAACACAATTCACTATTGATTTAAAATTTCTACACTTGCGACTTCAGCTTTAATGGCAATACGAACAAAATTTTAGCAGTTCCATTCAAAAACCCAATAAGTCCAAAATCAAGACATACGTCACATACAGAGTTTTGACAACAAAAAACATTTTCATATTAAAAAAAATACAAAGAGAATGTATCGGTTTTATTACTCAGTATTATTTAACTATTTTTATTAATACACAGTATTAACTAAAAAAATGAAATATTAACGAAGTCACAAGCACACATACAACACACACAAGTCGACCGGAGTGAAGTTAGCCAACTAACAATCATCATATCAAAATTCACCACTTTCATCACAATTTATAATATCTGTCAATTGCGAGGCCACTTGCGACCAACTTCACACCGATGCAACAGACAGCTTGTATTGTACTAAGTTACTTATATATACTTAGTTGGCATCCACAAAGTACTCCTGGGCAGCCTTTGTGTCCGGCTTGATGGTCTTTGCTCCGGGGGTCCAGTTGGCCGGACACACCTCACCATGCTTGTCTGTGAACTGGAACGCTTGGACCAGACGGAGTGTCTCATCTACGGAACTGTTCGATGGGAAAATCGAAATTAGTGATTTTAATGTTTTTTTTTGTATATTTGGTAGGTATGAGAATAGGCCGTAAAATATTTTCACCCTCCTACCCCCATCCCACATTTTTTTAATCGCAATTTTTAGTAATTTCGTATGAACAATATTAAATAAATATTTAATATGGCTGCATGTAAAGTAAAATTAAAAAATTTAAAATTCAATAAATTTTTGTTCGTTATGATCTTTTTTAATAGTGATAACAAACTATTATGTATGTCATTCGTATCAATGGCGTGTATCACGTATTTACACTTATTGATAATTATTATCTTTTTACAAATTGTGTAGTGTTTACTATATGTAAAAATGAAACTCGCGGTTTCATAATATAATATGCGTATTTGATTATATAATATTTGACTAGCGAGACGCCCTCGCTCCGCTCGAGTTCGTCCCTATGTACATTTTAACGGTTAATATAGATTTCTCAGATACGAGATATTTTCCCGCAGTAAAAAGTATCCTATGAGTTGACTCAGATAACCGGCTATCATCATACCAAATTTCATCAAAATCTGTCCAGTGATTTTCTCGTTACAGACAGACAAACAAAAATTCTAAACACTATTAATTCGACCTCTGTATCGATAGTAATGACTATTTCAATAAGATTTTCCAAAAAATATTTAATGTACAGATTCGACTCGGAATTTTATTATATCAAAATTAAATAAAAATATACTTTACTCAAATATACTTTTACAGGCTCTTTCGAATCGTCAATTTTACATTTTAAATTTAAAATCATGTGTAGCAGTCCGTGAGGAAGCTACCAGCGGCTCGGATAGCAGTTCTGCTGAGAAGAACCGGCGAGAAGCTCAACAGTTGCTCTTTTAAGATAATAATTGTGTACAATATTGTAATACAATAATTATCTATTTATCCTACCTGAGACCCAACCAGACATTAGTTACACACATCGATGACATTATAATAAGCCTTTTTCAGTTATGTATAGATTTATACATTTTAACTTATTCAGTATATGTATAGATGCTACAAAATCAAACCCACCGTCCAACAGGCAGATCGTTGATGGTGATCTGGCGCAGGTTCTGCTTGTCGTCGATGATGAAGAGGCCGCGGAAGGGGATGCCGGACTCCTCGTCGAGGACGCCGTAGTCGCGCGAGATGCGGTGCGACTTGTCGCTGATCAGCGGGATGTTCATGGGGCCGAGGCCGCCTGGAACCATGGCGTTCTAGTTTTAGGGTTGGCTATTTGATAGGAGGCGATTGTCCGCCAACCTGCACTCGGTCAGCGTGGTGGACTAAGGCCTGATCCCTTCGAAGAGAGGCCCGTGCTCAGTAATGGGACGTTAAAAAGGGCTAAATATATACAAATTTAATATATGTATTAGACATTAACTTTGTAACTATTTATAAAGAATATTTTTGTTTATTACGCCATCTTTCGAGAGAATTTTATTTTAATTTATGAGAACCTCGCTGACAGACTATTCATTATATATTTTGGATTATGTTACACCACTGTATACCTGGTACAAATCGAATTCCCTGACAGGAATACTTAAAAACTGAACTTGGCCCACTCGGGACTCGAACTCGAGACCTCCAGATTAACAATCTTATATTAATAATGCTAGCCACAAAACCATCGAGGCCATAATATAACATAAATGAGACTTATCCTATACGTTCTCAGAATCACGAATATTTGACATTTTAAAATAAAACTATATTTTCGGATTATTTCGCGGATTTATTTTTATTTCCGGTTCCCGAAGTTTCGAATGCTTTACAGCAATCATGGTCACGGGAGAAACAGATTTAGAGCTTACCCTGTTTACGAGGAGTGTTGATCCAGGCGAGGTGAGTGAAGTGAGAGTCGGTGGAGGCGCCGATCACTTCGCACCCGATCTTGCGGAAATCATCTGCGCGCTCCGAGAAAGCGATGATCTCGGTGGGGCACACGAACGTGCTGAACACATACAAACATACAATTATAGGATTATATATACAGTGTCATATAAGTATACATGAAGCCAAACTATATTTTAAAATAATTTATAACGTTTTAAAATACTATATTAGTATATACAATAAAGAGAAATAGTATTAGCACTATGCTATCTCTCTCTTTCAAGGGGAAGAGAACTAATGCTTAAAAATACAAAAGAATATATTATTTTATTCTCAAAAATTGAAAATTAACGTATAATATTTATATGAAATATCTCATAAGCTTTAAACAAAGTGAACGATCTATATGGCAAGATCGAGGACAGTAGCATAAACAGCAAAATCACGCCACTATTTACGACTTTCATATTTATTTTTGACGGGCTCCGTCTATATAATACTTTTATCTGAAAATATACTGTACCTTTATTTTAAATGCGAATGTTTGTATCGTCGTTGCGACTTTGAAACCTCTTATGTGTAAAAATCAATTTTATGAGATAATCGACAAAAACCGTCTACTGAAAAAAATATAGTGAAACCAACTACAACAAAAAATATAAATATCAGCTACATGTTTTCCTGCTTTTTACTATGATATTATTACATGATGGTATGTTGTGTAAAAATCTTAAAAATAACTTTACGCTAATATCAAATTCCTATCTCTAGTAAGAAAAAAACACAGATAGGTAATTTTTGATGACACGTTTCTTAGTAATCCTACTTCCTATGCCAGAGGTCGCGGATTCAAGTCCCGCTGGGGGACATTTGTGTGATGAGCACGAATGTTTGTACTCCAGTCATGGGTGTTTATGTTTATAATATGTATGTATTTAAAATTATATATGTGTAGTGTATCAACTATCTGGTATCCATAACACAAGTCTCGTAGCTTACCATGGAACTAGATGGTGCTGTGTGTTAATATCCATATTTAATTATTTGTTATCAGCCTGTAGTCAAGTGACTTCCATTACCAATATTCCTTTTAGAAGACTTTATACATAACAGAAAATTATTTAATAGAGACGTATCTCTTCAAATGAAGTTTATAAATCCAGTGTCATGAGCGCGACATGACATAGATTATTGAATGAGATAAAATACCATAACAATATTGTATCTTGTTTGAATTTCAGATTATAGGCTTACACTATCGCAGCAAAGCTGTTCGTGAAGTTGTGACAGATATAAGGGATCGTTCACGTTAAGCCTAAGCAGTCTTAAGGATGTCAAATCCTTGCCGCGAGATGTACATATTATGTACTAGCGGTTCACCCTCGCTTCAAACAAAAACAAACCTATCCCACGGGAACCGTACATTTTTCCGAGATAAAAAGTTGCCTATGTGTTATGCCAGACTATAATCTATTTCTGTGTCAAATTTCATCCAGATCCGTTCAGCCGTTCCGAGATGAAAGAGTAACAAACATCTATACTCACAAATTATCACATTTATAACATAACTAGCATTGCCCGCGGCTCCGCCCGCGTTCAGATGACTAAAAACCAAATTCTTAGGTTTTACATATTACTTAGTATACTCTTACAATGCAGTTTTTGTACTTCTCTCAGACATGAGATATTTTCCCGCGGTAAAAAGTATCCTATATGTTGACCCGGATATCCAGCTATCATCATACCAAATTTCATCAAAATCTGTCCAGTGGTTTTCTCGTGATGCGGTAACAGACAGACAGACAGACACAGACAATAATTAACTATAGATTCGGCCTCTGTATCGATAATAATGTCTATTTCAATAAGATTTTCCAAAAAGTATTTAATGTACAGATTCGACTTAGTTACAATTTTATTATATGTATAGAATACGGATGTCTCAGTACTATAATAATGCCTTCATCAACTTGTTTTCGTCTTTCTAGTTAGCTTTTATTCGTTTTTTTTTAATTTTTATAATACATTTTTTATTTACAGCTTTTAGTTTTTGCCAATTAGACATTTGAAGACATATTTAGCAATTTTTTATTCTAAATTACTTTAAAACAGTAGACTAATATATTATGCCTAGGCACGAGTTACTAATTAATTAAAAATTTAATTTTATTAATATATTGAAACAAGAAATTCATTTAAATACAAATTAACCTTTTATTCGCATCAATGAATAGATTACGGGCGTAATTTGACTGAATTTAATTTTGCCTTGAATTTAAGTATGAAGAAAAAAAAACTTACGATTGGCGGTCCAAAGGTTAATTCGACGGAAGCATTTTAAAAGTGATATTTACGTAAAATAATAATAATGATGTTTTAATTTTCTTCTATTTAATTGTTGATTAATTGAAAATATCTTTCAAGCAAGACTACTGCTTTTTTTAGGGTTGCGTATCTAAAGGGTGCAACGGGACACTATTACTGAGCCGTCCGTCTGTCCGTATGTCTGTCGTTGAAATTTTAACAGAATGTGTATTTCTATTGCCGTTATATAGAAATAAAAAACCAAGATGGCAAATTTCAAAATGGCCGCCACGCAAAAAACAAATACATTCGATTACTATAGGTATCGTGTTACATCTTGTACGGAACCCTTCGTGTGTTAGTTTGACTCGCACTTATTTATTACATATAAAGGTAATAAATTGCTCTAAAATCTTTGAAGAAAAACACTGTAAATAATATAATTCATGATAAAGGCGACAATAATTCATTTTTACGTATAATAATTGCAATAATACCAAAAGTAGTTAAATAAATGTATACCTAATACATAATATTTAAGTCTTGTGTTATGAAACTTTTATGAACACAGGTGCCCCCGCGCACTAGGCAGCCCGGCTGCGCAGCCAGGCTGCGGCAGCCAGTCGATTATGGGATGTTGTATGGGAGCCCGCGCACTTAGCAGCCCCGAACTCCCGTTTGCGGCAGACATTACAAGCGACTGAATGCACGGCAGCCCATTGGCTGCATGCAACCAGAGCGAGTGTAGGCGAATGTATGTTATTATGTGTCTGCCGTCAGTCTATGCGCACTTGTTGTAAGCAGCCAGACGTATTTTGTGTTCAGTTTTTTTTACTTCACACAAAATCTTTCGATACAGAAAATCACAAATAACTGTCGATTGGCTGCTCAATTACAGGATGCCTAGTGCGCGGAATCTCTAAATATTGAAACGTACAACTTCGTCCACCAACCAAGCCACGACACGCTAAGTTATAGCATAAGATCCAAAATGAGATTGCCCTTCACCTATCTGCTTACTAATGGAAAAATAAAGTCTTTATCATTGTTTTACACAACACGTGCGATATATTTTGTTCCATAATACTTCAAGGGCAAATGCAATTCTTATTAAGTGAACAACCATTTTCTTTGCAAGTCCCAATAATATTACTAAAACATATTAAATTAAACTTTTCTACCGGTAAGCAAACGAGATATTTAATTAATTCGGATCTTAGACTAGCTAAAAGAAAGGCAAAAAGATAAGACGGATCGACTGACACAAACAATGAAGACGAATGAACGACGAAAAATTAGAACAAAAAGGACACAGACTGAAACGGTTTCAAGAAATACTTCAACAAAAAAAACAACCGACTTCAAAATAACTTCACCCTATTATTCAAGCCTTAAGGATGATTTTTTTTAAATGGAACCAACCGTCGATGCTTTAATCATAAAAAATCTATATTCAATACAAAAGCATTATTGATATCAATTCAGAATTGGCGCAAAACATCGTGTACATATATAGCATACACACAAAGAAAACTAACATTATTTTATTTTTTACTCGGAGTGGTTGTTACAATTAATTTTACGACATTTTGAAGTCGGCTTTGAAGTTACTAACGTCATTTGAAGTACAGTTCATGACTATCTGGACAGACCTACATACCTAAGAGGCCGGTCACGAATTCGATTACGGCACGGGGTAATTTTTTGTAAGGGCCATCCAATAATTTGGGTGAGTTTGTTTGTTACGCGGCTTTGAGGACCCAACACGCTTTCTCTAAAACAGGCGGAAAGTGGTAGAAAACTTCAGGCAAATCTTCCCTATCTCTAATTATTAATAAAATCTCGAAAACCACAGTATCAATGGCCAATTTATTAGTAAATATTTTGGTTTCTCCATATTGGGTTCTTCCCTAGGCAAGTTTTGACGCTTAGTACGGAATAGACAGACTATAACATATATGTATACATAGGTATCATGAGTTCTTGTGGGTTGTATTATAACGCGTTTTCCCGTGGGAATGATCCCCCGCTGTAAAAAGCACTCACTCTCCAGCCGTCCAACTATCTTCACACAAAAAAACACGCCAATGTTTCATCAGCCTGTTTCAACGTGAAAGAAGGACAAACAGACAAACACATTTTGACATTTATAAAATTAGTATGCGTATCGATGTAGCTACCACGAGCGGAGCCAGGGGAAGTACCAGCACTAATACAAATACTCACAAATCCAAAGGATAGAAGAACAGCACGACATATTTGCCCTTGTAGTCCGAGAGCGCGACGTCCTTAAACTCGCCGTTCACCACCGCAGTGGTCTTGAACTGGGGGGCGGGCTTGGTCAGTTGCAGGGGCATTTTGTTGAAACTGGAATATAGAAAATACATAAATTCAAAATATTTTATTCAGCATTAAATTATTACAATTTTTTACTGAACGTCATGGAGTATCGGTACCAGTTCGGAAAGAAGCCTAAAACTTGAGAAGAACTGGCGAAAAAAATTAACGGGAGTAAAATATTTATAATTTTTTTTTGGTTTTCAGAGACCATAATGTAAAGTTTTTTTTGCTTCAAAATTCAATGTTTAGGTGAAATAAAAAAAAACAAATGAATAAAAAATCGTAAAACATCTTTGTTTTTATTCGCAGGAAAAAATATTTATGGAAGTAAATAACAAAAATGGAATTCAAAAAAATCATAAATAGCCTAAAACCATCTACAGACGATACGCCGCCGATAGGTCAAAGTCGCAAACCGAGACGTACAGTAGTTTTTGCATGATGGTGTGACGAAGGAAAAATTATAATCATTATCTTTACATTATATACTAGATAACAAAGTAAAAATTGTAGAAATTTAAGTTTCCCGCCGAGTTTGTGTTTTGTTCGGACTAACAAGGAAACTACCTACTGTACGAATTTTCATACGGTTTTCACAACAGATAGAGGGATTGTTAAGAAGAATTTACGTTCATAAATTATAACCTGGTATAGGGAATCAAACCTAGTATTACTTTAACCTTTCAAAGCACGTGGAGCCACAGGTGGTTCGGTTAACAATTGATGTCTTAGAATTTAACCGCGAGGTGTTACTATGAATTAACAATATTTTTCATAGAAATTACTATATAAAAGCACATAAACGGCTAAAAGATGTTGATCCAGAACATTCATACATACGTCTTATATAATTCACTTATCAAAGGTTACCGACGGTACACTACAATAAGTGATTAGGTATAAGTTATCTAAGCGATACTAAAGCATTACTTCAAAATATTGCCTGCCTTATTATTCGATTAGTTTCTAGAGCCAATGTTCTATCTACTTAACAAATAGAGTAATTTATTACATATTATAATCAATAACTAAAAAACCGGTTGATAAACAAAGAAAGGGGTACTGAACTGTTGTCTTTGCACCTTTATTATATATATATAATTCTTCTGTGAGTGTGTATGTCACTGAACTTCTCTCAAACGACTGGACCGATTTTGATGAATTTTTTTGTGTGTGTTCAAGGGGATCTGGGAATGATTTAGATTCACAATTTGAATAATAATTTTCATCATAAAAATTATTAAAAAAAGTTTGAAATTTTCAAATTAAAGACGTGTAGACAGGACAACGTCTGTCGGGTCCGCTAGTATTTATATATTATTAGCATTGCCCGCGGCTGCGCCCGCGTTCAGATGACTAAAAATCAAATTCTTAGGTTTTACATACTAGTATACTCTTACAATGCAGTTTTTGTACTTTTCTCAGAAATGAGATATTTTCCAGTGGTAAAAGTATCCTATATGTTGACCCGGATAACCAGCTATCACCATACCAAATTTCATCAAAATCCCTCCAGTGGTTTTTCTGTGATGCCGTAACAGACAGACAAAAATTCTAAGAACTATAGATTCGGCCTCTGTATCGATAATAATGTCTATTTCAATAAGATTTTCCAAAAAATATTTAATGTACAGATTCGGTTTAGTTACAATTTAATTATATGCATAGACTATCACGGTCCTCCGTCATTTCATCAACAGGATTTAGTTACCATTTTCTGCTAGAATGTAAAACCTTAATACTGTTTAAAGGCACTATGTTATGTGATTTAGTTTTAATTTAAATATCGAGCAATTAATTTAGATATCGAGTTACCATTTTCTGCTAGAATGTAAAACCTTAATACTGTTTAAAGGCACTATGTTATGCGATTTAGTTTTAATTTAAATATCGAGCAATTAATTTAGATATAGCTACGTCTCGAGCGGGTTCCAGAAGCCATCGTGACATTCATTGGAGATACGCGGCTTATGCCCGATTTCACCAACAACCCATAAGCTACCACCTACGTATGTATTAAATTTCGTGTTACGATTGTCTTTAAGCCCATATTTCGAGCACCTAAATTTAGGGGGCCTTTTAATATTTAGGTGACCCCTAACTGTCGGTGAAACAGAAACTGTCCCCTAACAGACCCCTAACCATGCTTAGGGGATCCCTTAAACTTAAGTGACGTTGGTGAAATCGGCATTAGTAACGTTGGTTGATCATGGTGGATCATAAAGTTATGCTTTGATATTGAATGTGAAACTCCGATGGTGCCCATGAACCCGCTGCTCTACAAAATTATTAGAATTGCCATTTCAAGTTTATATCGTGGTTTCCCTGATTAAATTGTAATTGAGCAAAGAGAATCCTTCATTCTGTGAGCCCTGATAACGCCCACAAGATTGATAACCACTAAAGATGTCTGTAGTATATGGATAACACGTTATATAGATATTAGACAATGATCATAAATACTTTATTATGTGTCAATCAGCGAAAATTGACGAAGTCACGAATTTTAAGCCACTTATCTCACTAATCTGGCTATCATCAACAATGACCGACTGATTTCGATGCGTTTGTGATTTAATTTAGTCAAGATAATATTTATTGGCATTTTTTTCACCTGTCATTGTTTTTATTCTTACAGTACTTTATAAAAAAAACTATATTATATTACAAACAATAGATACTACATATCCTAATAAAATGTTTTAACCAACCTAATCGCATCCCAAACAAAGTATTTAGGGTTCACCAAATGGACTGTATGTTTATAATTTGCCGTATATCTCCATAACTGGACAAGTAAATTTTCTCCATGGTAAAAATATTCCGTTAAAACACCATTGTTAAGCATGTTCGTTAGAATAACTTCTAGATTAGTGACCCTGGGAACGAATAAATCTAATTTTCATACATTACGATAATTAACCTATTGTTTAGTTAACCTATGGGTTGTGACAACTTAAAAATATTATAGTCGAGATAGAGAGGAAGTTAAGTCATACTTTTCTTCATTATTTCATTACTAAAAAACGAATGAGAAACGTCAAAACAACATTTTATTACATGGATTTATGATACTGCAAAAGTCCGTTTATAGGTAAATTAACTAATATCTTAGCGTAGATAGAGAAGACTAATGCCCGATTTCACCAACAACCCATAAGCTACCACCTACGTATGGGATACCTAGCTTAAAAGTCCCCTAAACTATCCCCTAAATTAAATTTCGTTTTACCATCATCAAAGCCCGTATTTCTAGTACCTATATTTAGGTGGCATTTTAATATTTAGGTGACCCCTAACTGTCGGTGAAACAGAAACTGTCCCCTAACAGCCCCCTAACTATGCTTAGGGGGTCCCTTAAACTTAGGTGACGTTAGTGAAATCGGCCATAAGGCTAAGCCGAGCTACGCTTTCCTTCCGCCTTAGCCCACGTTATCCAAGTCGGGCCTGTCACATAATCAAAGACATTTAAAGACAAGCAGAAATCAAATCAATTATTATTAATCTGCATGTTTTAAAGGTGCCAAACGAATGACTTGACTGATGCTAGCAGAGGCGGCAGTGGGGGTGATATAGGTAGCTACAGATTACCAAGAGTAGGTACGAGACGAACAACACATCTAAATATTCTAGTTTTCGACATTTACCGTATCTCTGAAGTAAAACGTAAAATTTACCAAATCAATAGTGGTCAAAGTTCCAAAAAATGAACGCCGATCACAGAACATTTCGGACTTTTACCGTTAGGTGTAGATAAATCTTATGTTTTGCTAAAAAATCTTAGCATTACTATAGCCTATATAGAAAATCATAACCCTCCTGACACAGTCGGCTAAACAATCACAGAAAATGTATGTTTTATAAATTCCTTTTTCTTGTATCATTCACACAAGTCATTATACGACTTCTTCACATTAATCCAATGATAAGAAACAAGTAGATAAAGACTAATAATATTAAAATCATTGGTGTTTGTTGTAAACTAGTTAAAATGTAATAAATAATACGCCGCATGTCGATTGCATAGGTATATGTAAATACTGTTTATTCTATATAAGGCATTTTAGATTTTTATTGCAATCCCACGATGTAGAATAATAGAACACATAATTGAATAGCTTCTATAGAGTCTGTAAAAAACCCATTGTGTTACAATTCAATTCATTTCAATGTAGGTTACAGTCTACTTCGTATTGCTAATGTTTAGGAAAATTTTAACGTATATTGCGTTAAAAACCATGATTTTTGACCAAAAAACAAACAAAAATGCACCAACACAAGCGTGCGTCAAAGTAACAATCTTAACACAGTGTAAAAAAAGCTATAAAAGTAGCAACTGAATTCATTCAATTTAAATCAAAACGAATATCTGATGATATATATGTGCGCAGACCAGTGCACTCACTATTCCCTATCACTCATACTCTGATGGGACGATAACTCGACATGATCAATGAGAGAACAGGCATGAGTCATGACACGTGCTCCCGAGGCACGGGTTGAGAATTTTTTGGCAGAAAACCCTTATAAATACTTAACCCGACCTTGGTCTCAAACCCAGAACTTCCTAATCTGTGAATGTACATGCCACTCACTACACGATTGTGGAAGTTGAGAGAAATAGCAACTATGGTGCTTCATTAGCATCCTACATGTAGTAAGTACAACGTTCAAAAAATACTATTAATATTGACCGTTATGACGACTATAGGTTTATGTAAGAAAATTCTGAATGTTGAATCTGCACATATATTTTTTTTTTTGGAAAATCATATTGAAGTAGTTATTATTATCAATACAGAGGCCGAACCTAAAGTTTTTAGAATTTTTATCAGTCTGTCTGCCTGTGACCACATCACGAGAAAATCACTTGACAGACTTTGATGAAATTTAGTATGATGATAGCTGGTTTTTCGGGTCAACATATAGGATACTTTTTACTGCGGGAAAATATCTCATCTCTGAGAAATCTATACTAAGCGTTAAAACGCAACTAGATACGAATCCGAGCAGAGCGAGGGTGAGTCGCTAGTCTATCAAATAAGAGAAGAGAGATTGTCATTGAATTTCGCACCCTACATCGTGAAAAATACACTTAAATTTTTTACGTACATCACCATATTTAATCAATTTGATTCAATTCAAAAAGTAATAAAAAAAACAGTTGATTTGGCTTCTACAGTAGGTACCTACAGTAGGTACAGCAGACCGCGATACTTTAAAATGATTATAATTATAAGTGGGGCAGACAAAAATTTCGTAATACAGTGCTATCTAATCAAATTTGTACCTACGTAATAATTACTCACCAAATGTCTAGCCTGTAAAATATTTAATAGGTTTTTTTTTGGGATCATAAACCTGAGGGATTACGATAAGACGAAAACGATAAGTAAAAATAGTAATAAGTAATAGAGAAGATAGCTATTTAAATAATTTCTTTAATACAAGATAAATTCGACTAATAAAAGAACACGATTTTAGTTTCATTAGGTACATACAATTTACAATACCATTAGAGAATTTAAATTAAAATATTGGATAATTGTAATTTTAACTAATTAGTATTGTCAGGTTTAATGTAAAGTGTTAACTATGAATGTTGTAGAAAACTACATAGGCTCAGTGATCCAGTGGCTAGCATGTACGTCAACAGATCCGGAGGTCTTCGGTTTGGTTTCAGGGTCGGGCCAATCTTAGTTATTCAGTATTTCAGTTGGGAAGGTGGCGGTGTTACACCTACTGTTTTAGAGAGCACGTTAAGTAGTCGATCCTGAGCCTAATCTGACCGGATATATCATCCCATAGGAATTTGAGAGTGAAAGGAATAGAGTACACCATAGAGCATATTGTTACATATAAAAAGAGTACACTTGTGTTTGGGCGTAAACACGCTGCGCTACAGTATCTCCTGCGCGAGTCCTTAGTGAGATTGGCCGCCGTGACCGAATCGGTCAGAACATTAATAGATATTATTAATTATATATTTGGGATAAAAAAGCTTCAAATACTGGCAGAGATTTAATATTAATACTGCCCGACAAAATAATATGGTAGAAGACTAATGCCAAACTTGTTTCACAATTAAAAATAATTCTAAACTACAAAATAAAATAATTATTACATACTCAAAAACACATTCAAATTTATTACCTATTTTTTAAAGACTGTCAAAAAGAAACGAATTATATAAGAGTTACTTTAAGAAATATGGCATTGAGGCCACATAACTGACAGTGAATTTGACCTTAAAGGTAATTGAAGTGGAAAAATCAATAGGTTTCTTACTACCTAGTATACCTAATAGTACTTCCTTTTGAAATAAATTAATAATTTTTAAGATATAATTTTCATGTAAAAATATAATAATATTGGAAAATTTGTATTAAAATATAAAATGTTTGTTTATCTAGAATTTACGTTCTAACATTTAGTATAGATTTCTCAGAGATGAGATTTTCTCGCAGTAAAAACTATCCTATATATTGACCCAGATAATCAGCTATCATAATATCAAAATTCATCAAAATCTGCCCTGTATTTCGTGATGCGTTCCCAGACAGACAAATAAAAATTCTAAGAACTATAGCTTCGACATCTGTATCGATAATAATGACTATTTCAATAAGATTTTCCAAAAAATATTTAATGTACAGATTCGACTCAGAATTTTATTACATACAGTACAGATTATACTTATATATTAAGAAATGTAAGTTTTAATAACTTATTATTTTAATGGTGGAAGTTAATAAATCAATTAAAATAACAGCTGATGTAAATCATAATATAGATTAAATCTTAAAAATGTTAATTCATAATTACCATGATATGGCAGCATCAAAATAAAACATACTTTATTAGAATTGCACTAGTTTCCAAAAATAACTAAATATGACTATCATTTCTAAATTTCTCAAAAACAGCCCTGATTCATCTCTGCAGTCAACTAAATGTCATTAAAAGACATGCATAAGTAAAAAATAAATAGATTAAAAACAATAAAACAAGAATATATAACCCACACGAATAACCATCTTGCTCAATTTAGTTTTGAAAATTCAAATAATTAACATTATTAGGAAGAACAATTACAATACCAAAACCATTCTTGTGTAAATTAAAAAAATATGATGCAATCGCTAGCAAACCTTTTATTATCTGTTGCACTCATTTTATTCAATTTATTTTTAAATAATATTTTTTAATATGCATATAATGATGAATCCTACAAATATTATAAATGCAAAGTTTGTGAGTATGTACGGATGCCTGGTTTTTGTTACTCTTCCATGCAAAAACTACTGAATGGATGTTCATGAAACTTTACAATTATATAGTTCATACATCAGAATAACACATAGGCTACTTTTTATCCCAGAAAAATGTATGGTTCCCGTGGGATAGATATATTTTTGTTTTCCGCTAGTGCTACATATTACTAATCAAATTAAAATGTATTCACCTACAGTCACACAATACTGCATAATAAGTTTCTGCAGAATATTTCTTAAGCAATTAAATAACATGAATATGCATGTCTATAATTAATTTACTCGCATTATCTACTCATATGTACTTATGAAAGAATTGAATTATTACACAATTTGAAAACTTAAATTGAAATTAAAAATTGAAAACAAAGTGATTTTATTTGGATATAAAAAAATGTAAAATTTTTTAGCAGAAATATAATTAAAAGTGAAAATGAGAAGTCTGAAGTACATTTAAATGTTTAGTCCTTAAATTACTAGATTTCTTGTATAAGGTGTCCTATATACTTAACTAACTTCCCTATTCTATTATGACATATGTATGACATAGTAAGGAAGAAATGAATCACAATATACAAATCTACTGTTATATGGGAAAACCTGTTTTTACTACTGAAATAAAATATAATTTCTAAAAAAGATATTTAAACAGGTACATTAAGTACTATAAAAGTAATAATTTATATCTACATAATTGTAATATTATCAAGTCTACAATAAAAGAATGGGGAAAACCTCATAGAAAAAGGTCGCATCATGGGCATTAAGTGTTCAGGTTTTATAAGATCCATGCTATCGACTTCATCACCTCTGCAATAACACTTGTGTTCCATAGACATCTTGATACTTGAGATTTTCTGTTAAATTTAGTCTTTGGTTATTGTTACTCAATATTGGTTAATATGTTTTATGTCAGATCCTATTTAAAAGTATAATAATCTCTTGAATTAAAAAAAATATAATAACACTTTAGAAACTATGCAACAACTTTTTATATAAAATAATAGAAGTTCAATATTAGTTAGCATTTTATGTTTAATCATGCATACATTCAATTCAAGAATTCTTGACAAACCAAAATAGATAACCATGCACAGAAGTGAGCCAAGTGCAATTCAATAAATATATTAAAACTATTGGATTTATAATTTATAAATATGAACCACCTATAAATATATATGTCCCACCACCAGATATGTAATTAAATTTAGTAGGTACTGAAAAAATCTTTATATTATATTATATCAATTATTTGGCCTCTACCAAATGTAATCAATTAAAGCAAGTCATTTTGCATATCCTTTTCGCATATTTTGCAACTATTCCTGTCATGCAATCACTAACCTGTCGAGCAGTAACTTTTTAGCTACATTTTCATTTATTTCATTGTCAGATTCACTGCGTTCTCTTTTCCTATTCTCTTGCATCATGTTAACCTTTGACCCTACATTATAATTTACCATAAAACAGCGGTAAATATAGAACAATAGATTAAACGAGAAGTTCAAAATTGTATTAAATGTTTAAAATATATTTTAATGAACAAAAAATGAGGGTGAAGTTACAATAAAATAGCAATAACTCTTTTATTGTAATTCCAAGGCGAGCAAGTAACGGTTTTTTATAACTAACTAAAGAAACTTGTTATTAAGCTGGAAATGTAATAACCACCACGAACCGACAGCGTTTCTCAAATCTTTCTAGATGAATCTTATTCAATTCTCACAACACAATAGAAAGATCGTAACGATAAAATTTTATTTGACGTATTTTTCCTTTCTATTGGTTAGCCTAATGATTGAATATGAGTTAAGAGATTGTACAATTTTAAATAAAGTAATAAATAACTTACATGAAAAAAACTGCAGCGTTAGAAAATTGACACCGACACCACACGACAACGGCGTGAAAATGACAAATGAATACCGGTGACCGGTAACCGGTTATGTCGGCGATGGGAAAGGCAATCGTCATCAACGGCTTAGTGTTGCCAGTATCCTGCACTATTACTATGTTTTTGAATAATATTGACATTAAAAAGCACTGAGCAACAGTACGAAGCGAAATAAAATTCTAGTCATCTTTAGTGGAATAAATGCTTTGCTAGTCTTACGAGCGGTAAAATAAGAAATACCGTAACTATAAATATCATAACATGATAATCGCGATGTATTCTTTGTAAAGAGACTTGCTTTTAAATGTTTCCTGATTATGTAAATGAACTTGGACGGAGTATTTAACTTAGAATTAAAATAAAAATAATAATACATTGGATTCCATTCCTTCTTAATTTTTAGTCTATCTGTTAATTAAATTGTCTCGTCAGATAAGTCATAATATTTTCCATAAGCCATAATGTATGATATTACACGTTTTTTGAAGTTTTATGGGCACGTTTGGATGGGGAGTAAATTTATGTACTAAGTCGTCATCGACATGGCCACGTGACGTATTAACTCAGAGTGACAACAGATGTTAAAACCAGATAAATTGTAAACAGTTATAATTTACAAATTTGATTTTAAGATCAAACAATTAATTTAAATATCCAAAAATAACAACTGTTTGTTTATAGTTTGAAGTTTTTACTTCTGTCGTCAATCCTCATGAAGTTGCTTTTTTTAATGTTCGTTATTTCTATATACTACAATTGAGTTGAAAACTAAAGAAATCATAAAAATAATTAATGGATAATAGAATTTATTTTTTCCATCTTGCTTGGAGATTTTTGTAGCCTAATAACTAATTTCACGGATCAAATATAACCATAAAACTACAAAGGTACTTTTAAAATAAATATATTTTACAATTAGTTTTTTAATAGTATTATAATTATGCTCTTAAAATTTATTATGGAATTTAATTTGAGGTTACACATAATATTTTATCTATTAAGAAAAGCTTTTATTTTTTGTCCTAGTTACTGTTATAACTTATAGATGGCGCTCAAAAATTTTAAGCTCTCGGCACAATCTTATAACAGTGCTCTAGGTATTCTTGAATTTCATTATAAAATTATATTCTTTTTTAAATAGAGATAGTGTTTGAATATTTAAAAGAATCTGATTTATCTACACACTAGCGACTCACCCTCGCTTCGCTCGGGTTCGTCCCTAGGTTGCTCCCCAATATAAACTTTCATCCCTATTTTCACCCCCTTAAGAGATGATTTCCGGGATAAAAAGTATTCTATGTCCTTCTTAGGGTCTCAAACTATTATTACCAAATTTCATATAAATCGATTCGGAATATCCGGGGACTACCCCCTACAATGTCACAAACTCATAAACTTTACCTCTTTATAATATTAGTATAGATGAAACAATGATAGGATCATCATAGGCGTCCTATTTATAGAGACCTTTTATAACTTTAAAAAATTTATACATAATATTCCCTATTGGCGCACTTTCAAATGCTACTTATGTGGTAATTAAGTACAAATTGGCAAACAATATATTTTTAATTATTAGACAAAATAATCATAAATATAGTTTGCCTTGAAACGAAAAATGAGAAAAATAACATAATATTTCCTTGTATTACCGAAAATTGGATATACTCGTAAAAACTAAAATATAATTCAAACGGCAAGATGGATGGGTGACCACTTACAGTGTTTACGGATATGACCGATGTGTTTGTTAACATGGTAACTAATTCATCTCGAAGACAACTTTGTTAATTAGCTGATATCTTTTGTCTTTTACTTAGCAATTGTAAAACTTTGCGGTGAAAACTAGTTCTTCTTTAAAATAAAGAATGAAATATTGCTTTTAATTACTAAGCATCTTAAGAGTTATGACGTCGATGAGCTTTACAATGGACTCTTGAAGCCTCTTTTGTGTTTTAGTTTACATTTACATATCTATTGGCAAGTTATTGCTTACGACTGTGTTGGTAAATAAACCTACATTGTCCTATACTTTTCTTCAAGTGTTATTATATTCACATACTAGGAACTCACCCTCGCTCCGCTCGGATTCGTCCCTCGGTACGTTTGAACGGCTAGCATAGATTCCTTACAGTTATGAACCCCGCAGTAAAAAATATCCTACATGTTGACCCGGATAACCAGCTATCATAATGCCAAATTTCCTCTAAATCTGTCCAGTTGTTTTCTCGTTCCCAGACCGACAGACAGACATACAAACAGACAGACAGACAAATATTCTAAAAACTATAAATTCGGTCTCTGTATCGATAACAATGACTATTTCAATAAGATTTAAAAAAAATATTATTGTACATAACATATTCGACTCAGAATTTTATTAGATGTACCTATTATTAAAATTTAGATGTATTATTAAAATTTCTACATATGCATATTTATATTTATATGTTTTATTTTATGTCACTCTTAATAAATGTTATATTCGTATCGTATTCGTAACTATGTGCATTTTCGTCAATCTTCTTCGTCAATAGCCACTAAATAAAAAAAGAACCGACAGAGGAGAAAAAGGTACTGTAGTGTTTTATCTATGCCTATTTATATATATTTATGTTAGTAGACAAATAAATCTTGTAAGTCATTTTTTACCGATCTACTTCTATTGTCTTATCCACTTTATTTTACAGACTTTGTTAGTATGAAAAATCTAAATAATACCTGTACAAATAAACAAAATTGAGATGTCTGTTTATAATGTCAAAATAACTGCTTTTTAATAATAATAATAACAGTATTTACAGTACTTAGACATCTTTCTGCCTGTTTGTTTGTTTCGGCTAATCTCCGAAACGGTTGGACCGATTTTGACGAGACTTTCACTGGCAGATAGCCGATTTTATAAGGAGTAATAGGGCGATTTTTATTTTAGAAAAAGAATTAGCGTTCTGCGCAAAAAATGATACGTATGAAGTTGTGAACAAAATTTTACTTAAGGAGTGGACGAAGCTGCCAATCGTACCACCCGAGCGAAGTGAGAGTAAGTCTGTAGTCTTATATAAAACATTGGTTATTTAAAATATTAGCAAAGATTTTCTTTAGAAAAATACAGTCTCGATTTTATTAGTTTTTCGCCCGTGACTTCGCTCGTGCTTTCAATTCAGTTCGTAAACATCACAAAAATTATGGCTCACGCTTCCACGAGCCTGCAAAGTGCTGCAAGCTCACGTAACTTTGGATCTACTTTTGTGGCGATTGAATGGAAACTTTCGATCTATGGATGAAGTTGAATTGGCTACTTTTTAATCTGGTTTGTTTGATTAATAAAGCTGCGGCAGAATTATTTCCATTCACATTAAACTACTATGAACACTTTAAATTATTAACTTTATAATTTTTATTCATATCTTATTTATCATCTTGTTTCGCCGATATACAAATTTAAACAGGGATTTTACTAAAACAATTTTATTTCTTTAACTTTTTCTATATATTTTCATTCATGGCAGGGGGTGGAAGTCAACCCCTTTGCACCCCCCCCCTCCCCCGGCGGCCATGAAGTATGTATAGTTCAATTCAAATGAAGTAACGCAAATATTAATATCCGACTTCAAAAGCGAAGGATGCGAGTAAGTACTAAGTAGTAATGTACTTTTTGTTACACGAAGGCTTCGTTAATTGCGAACCTATTTTAAAACAGCCACATTCTGTGTTGTGTAGAATTTTTGATTTTAATATTGGTGTTCTACCATTTTAGTTAAAAATATAAAATAATACTCGCATTTTTTTACTTCTTTTCTAATACTCCTGAGTTATAATATAAGCAAGTCTGACTGACCATCTTTATTGAATTAATTATAATACAACATCGTCTATATAAATATTGTTTCTTAGAGACTTTCTACTGTTGTTTATGGCAACAATTTCATGTTAATTTCTTTTATTAATTATACGGTGTACCAGACTAAAAATACGTAGCCTACATAACTTTTGCTACGTTACTGCAAAACAAAAGCTAACAAACAGTTGCGTTTTTAAAATATTAGCATTATTATATAAACAAGCTATAAGTATTTCATACTTCGTTTTAAGAGATTTTGTTTAATTTTTTAGTAAAAAAAAAGAATTATTAAAATTTACTTTTAATGAAACGACGATTGACGATTCAAAATTGCATATAATAAGTAGTATACTTGAGTAAAGTTCCATTTCATTTCATAAACAATGTAATAAAATTTAACAAAACAACAACTGTAAACTCTAATGAAAAAAAAATCAACTAGACCTAATCTAAAAACGTAATCCGAGAAAATGGTATAAAATCTTAGAAATGCCAATCCGAGCGTGATATCAGATGAGAAAATAACCGAATCGTTTAGGAAAGCGCGTCAAATTAAATGAGAACCCCCCAAACTCAATATCCTTTCATTTTCCACGTAAACGCTTTGGAGGTGACGACGATAGACGATTAATAACCACTGATATACGCCTGATGGGCTGTAATGCTTCATTGAGTATCATATGTCGTGTGAATTATTTAGTTAGCATGTTCAATTTGGCGGTCAGATGTAAAGAGACTGGAGAGCTTCTCCAATAATAACAATTATTCTAAGAAAATAAATTTATTGACAACGTCAAAACAAAATTTATTGTGCAATCAAAATTTATTTTAAAATATATCCGAAAATAACATTAAAAATTCAAGTAATAGTATAAAAAATGTTTCAAAAGACAAAAAAAAATTGAAAGTGCATACTATAAGACTTCCGTGATACCATCCAGACAAAGAGAGACAATAGCATTCCCAAGGAGGGTTGACGTCAGGCAGGCGGCCGGTCGTAAAACTTTTGCCAAATCCTTTCAGCAGTACAGAAGATGTACTGCGCCGACCCCAAGTAATTGGGAAATGGGAAATAGAAATGAGAGACACGAAATTGTAAGCTCTGAAAGAAATATGCCAACCTCTTCATCTATATATCTATTTATTTATATTCAATATAAATTCCTGACCGATTCATCATCATCAACGCAGGGCCTAAACTACAGGGGTTAAAAACTTGAAATGTTGGCAGTTGATGCATTTTATGATGTGAATATCCACTAAGGAAGTATTTTTAGAAATTCCAATTTTCAATTTTAGTTGAAAATCTGGCTCCTAAGAATGTGAAATGGGGATTGAAAGTTTACGACGACCGATGGACCAGGCAGGTCCTAGAGTGTATACTACGGCTCGTCAAACATAGTGTAGGTCTCCCAAAGTGGCTAGTAGCAGTTATTCAAAGTTGAAGATCGAGCTCAAAGTCGTGCACTAGAGGCCTTTATCCAGCAGTGGACGAAAGTAATCTGATAATGATGATGACGATTACCCAAAGTGATATTCGAACCTAGGATTATATACGTAGACAGTTACTCACGTGTTTTTAGATAAAAATATTGTTTCGGATATATTCTCTTGCTATATTCCATGTGCGATCAATTGTGATTGTTCTAGCTGGCCGTATTCGCACTTCACAACCTGTATTTTCGATGCATTCCGTAATTATTTTCTATTGTAGTTACTTTTTGTAATTCACTTCAAATAGCTTGCTTTTAACGCTTTGTACATCGAATGCGTTTTACGTTTTCCTATTTCCTATTTTGCAGTCGTCGGCTAGTGATTAGTGTTTTATTGAATTAAACTCTTAGAAGAGAATATAGGCAGTACTTATTCAGATTGAAAATTACTTAAAAATAAGGCTAAGGGAATCGTACTTGTGTAAGCGAGGATATAAAATATTACGAAAATCAAAAATAATATTATAAGTACGAAAATAATTATGTGCTATGTTTTCATGTCTAAGCCGTGAAAGCATTTATAGGAATTTTGGTATGAAGATAAATTTTTAGACTTTGGAAAAGGACATCATCTAAACTTTGTGGCAAAAATTAAAACTTGAATTAGTTATGATAGGGGATGAAAGTTTTATTAGTTTAGTAGTAGTATTTTGGCATAATATTATGAAATGTAAAGAAAAGTCGAATTTTTGTAATGAAATTGCCAAGTGAAGTGAGTGTGGTTCGCAATATTTGCATTTATAGCAAAGTGGATCTAGGGGTACACCCGAGCAAAGGGACGGTAAGCCACGTAATGAATATGATTTAAAGAATTAGTATTTTATTGTTTTTTTTTATTTTATATTTTTCCAAAGCAGCACAGTGCAGTGGTGTGAAGTTTGCCAACCGGCACTTGGCCAGCGTGGTGGACTATGACCCGATGTCCTTTGTATTGAAGGGAGGTTTGTGCCCAGCAGTGGGACATTATAAAGGGACATTATAAAGGGCTGGATGCATATTGACATTATATTTTTCCAAGAAAAAAAATTATTTGTGTCTTTCATAATACATTTTTTCTTTTTATATGTTGTAAGGCTTTACGTTAAATATTGGGAACTTTTAAAAGTGGAAGTTTCTGCTTTTTGTATGAAAGCATGTTACGCGGAAAGTTCAACACGGTTTTGGATATTATATTGCGTATGTATTTCTGTTTAGGTCACACTTGTAAAGAAATTCGTTTTGCAGGGTAGCTTAAGTTCGCTTAAAATATGTTTATCTTCTAAACAGTGAATATAATTTTGATTTAAAGCTATGTTAATAGTACTTTCTTAGATTTACGTGAATATTTGTGATTTAAATAAATCTTTTCGAATTTCTACTGTCTGCAAACATAGTCAGGAACGCTCAAGCACTTATATTCGCTACGATAGACCCCAAATTCTCGCGAAAGAACACCGATGCCGCCCTAGGACGATTCGAGAACCCATTGAAATTTAAAAATCCAAATTTCAATAGAGAAGATGGCTGGGTACTAACCATCGTCATGTGATCCTGTTAGTAATATAATAAAATTTAATAATAAATCTAAACAACAGACAGATGTAGTAAGTTCTGTACTGTACGGATCAAAATAAAATTAACAAATATTGTAAGATACTTTGATGCCATAATACTTTCTTAGATTTACGCGAATGTTTGACATTATTAAATAAAACTATCTTTTCGGATTATTTCGCGGATTTATTTTGATTTTTGGTTCCCGACGTTTCGAATGCTTTACCAAAGTTCCCGACGTTTCGAATGCTTTACAGCATCCATGGTCACGGGAGAGACTGAGGTGTTACATGTCTTAAAGATATAGTTGTTGAGTATATATTAATAGTGTTGCTTAGTAAGTTGTTTTTAAATAATAGCAAACTAAATTAAAATGATTATCCGTAATTAATTTTAACTTTTTTAAATTACACATAGAACAATTATATGGCTTTAATAATTAATACTATATTTTTATATTTTTATTTATGGTTATAAATATAATAATGGCAACACTAAATATAGATTACTAATTAATATTTTTAAAATTGTAATAATTATAAAAATAATAGCAAAAATTAAATAAATAATTTTCCATATTCAATTATAATTAAAATTATAAAAATGTTTATAGTTAAAAATATTGTAATGTAATTGGTGCAATTTTCATTTTGTTAATTGTGGGTAGGCTGTCTGTAACAACTATATCTTTAAAACATGTAACACCTCAGTCTCTCCCGTGACCATGGATGCTGTAAAGCATTCGAAACGTCGGGAACCAAAAATCAAAATAAATCCGCGAAATAATCCGAAAAGATAGTTTTATTTAATAACTTTGATGCCATTTTTGATTTTTTTGGATTTTGAATTAGGCTGTCTGTAACAACTATATAATGCATTTGATACATCTTAAACCTTAGTCTCTACCGTGACCATAATTGCTGTAAAACATTTGAAACGTCATTTTAAATTTTATATGCGAAATCCTGTGACAGTATGTTATAGAAATTCTTTAATAGCTACTGAAACCTGTGAAATGGGCACTTATCAGTCAATTGGAAAAGTCTCATACATTTCCTACAGCTGTTGTAATTTTTTTTAGTTTCTTTAAATTTAATTATACAATATTATATAATTAATTATACATAATTTATAAATTTTATTATACATATTTTATACAATTAGTTATTACTGATACGAAAGTATCGATCTAGTCTATTCTATATGTGTACATAAAAGCTATTCACTGATTTAAGACGAAATTTAGTAAAGTACATAAGTATAAACTTGGAATTTGACAGATACATAAATTCTCATATGGGATCCATTAACAAAATTAAATACTAATTGGTATATTAAGAAATTGAAGTGTTAAAAAAGGCGTTTAATGTTACAGTGACTAAAATTTAAAAACATTCTTTCTAATATTTATATTTATAATATATATGTATTTAAAGTTATATATGTGTAGTGTATCAATTATCTGGTATCCATGACACAAGCCTCGTAGCTTACCATGGAACTAGATAGCGCTGTGTGTTAATGTCCCAACATATTTAAATACATACACCAGTGATAGTAGGTGTGTATTTTATTAGCAGTTAAGTTTAACATACCAGGAATAGAATTTGCGACTTTTACAAATTATTCTCAGCCTTACGCTTTATAACTGTTACACAAGTTACAATTAGAACCATATTTAACTTATATTATTGTTTTGTCAACTCGACAAAATATTTTGCAGTTCCAATCCCAAGAGGAAAGTCAAAATAACTAGATTTTATGAATCGGAAATGAAATAATTTTTGTTTAAAACTGAGCGTGGTATGATTTACGGTAACGTACAATGTTTGAGTGGAATAACAGGTCAACTGTCCAAAAACAAAAGTAATTTATTGCATAGTTGTTTACTGAACTAGCTATTTAACCTAGACTTCGTTCTTTAGACCTTAAATGTATTGTTTATATCTTTTAAAAGAGTCATCCATTTTTTAAATTTATATATTTACGTTAATATTATTTATAATTCTGTCTGTTACATCACGCCTAAATCACTGAACCAATTTCAATGAATTTTGGTATAGAGATGGATGGGGCCTTGGAGAAAAACGTAGGCTTAGGGTAACTTGAAGAGGGTGAAATGGGGTTTGAATGTTGGTATTAGAAATAAATCATTTCTCAAGTTAAGAACATAAAAACTCGTTATCTAAATTACTATTATAAAACGGAAAGATTTGTATTTTTCTGTTTGTAACGAATACACTCAAAAACAACTGGACCGATTCATGAAATTTGGTAAAAAGATACTTTGAGACCCTGGAAAGGACAAAGGATATTTTTATTCCGGAAATCATCCCTTAAGGGGGCAAAAATTGGGGATAAAAGTTTGTATGGGGAATCAACCTAGGGACGAACCCGAGCGCTGCGACGCGACGGCGAGCCGATAGTATCCTATATTTTGGTAAGAAATAAAGAATGATCCGGCGTTTTTGACCAATCAAGTTACAATAGGCTATGATTATAAGTTGTTTTAAATTATTTACCTACATTTCTATACGTATGTGTCTACATATTATATATATTTAGTTTAGTTCTATACTAACCATTAAAACGCAGTCAGGGACGCATCGTTATAAATCGCTAGTTCTAATATAAAACGAAAATATGAAATTTTAACAAATAACTCCATTTAATAACCTGTCTAACTATAATAATTGCGGCCATGTAAAATTAACATTTAGTACATGTCAATACACATAATCTCGCAGATCACGGATTTTTGTCCGTTTGTCTGTTTGACTTTGTACCAAGTACCTGAAAAAATAATTTAATTGATTTCAATGATACTTTTATTGCGGGTTATGGGTTGATTCCCCATACAAAATTTCATGCTCATTTTCACCCCTTAAGGCATGATTTCCGTAATAAAAAATATCTTACGTCCTTCCCAAGGTCTCAAACCATCTTCTTACAAATTTCCTCTAAATCAGTTCAGTAATTTTTGAGTCTATTCATTACAAACGTACAAAAATACAAATATTTCCTCTTTATAATAGTAGTGTAGATAGAACTCGAACGGAGTAAGAGTGCTACTTGTTAAATCAATGAAATAGGATCCGCGAAATAGGTCCACACCTAAAGCATTTAACCAATTTTACGATAATGCAGATCAACTTCAAATTAACCATCCTCCTTGGATATAATTTATTTATAATTTCGTATTAATAATTATTTATTACAATCCATTTTCCAAACTAAAAGTTCAAAGGAACGTAATAATTTAACTGTTTTAAACATCGAGTCAAGCTTTATTAAAAAAAAAATATCGGTTCACATTTAGCGAAGATGTGGCAAAACCGACGAATGAATAATAAGTCTATTAATTGGTAGTGCAAAACTTACATACACTCATAAGAATATACACCTGTATTAAGTGCGTTCTTCGTAATACTTTCTTAAAACGCGAATATTTGACATTTTAAATAAAATCTTTTTGGGTTTATCTGCGCATTAAAATATTTTTTTTAATATAATACGTCATTATTCTTTTAACGCTGGCCAAAAGTAGTTGTTAATGACCACATCTAATAATTTATTTAAACGTAAAGTAAGTACTCGTATTTCAGAACGAAAACAGTTGTAAAATTGCTACTAACTGTTGAGGTAAAACTCAAAAAACTAATAAATAAATATGTTGGGGAATTAACGCACAGCACCATCTAGTTCCATGGTAAGCTACGAGGCTTGTATTATGGATACCAGATAGTTGATACACTACACATATATAATTTTAAATACATACATATTATAAATATAAACACCCATGACTGGATAGAAACATTCGTGCTCATCACACAAATGAATATCTCCCGAGGTAACTAAGCCAAACGTCATACTCGACATCTAACTGGTTAGTGAAAATCAAAACCTCTTATTTGGACCCAGTTATGCAAAAACAGCCATGTGCGTAAAAGTACCAACAGAGTTATAAGCATTTTATTATAATAAAAACTTTTTAACCAAAAAATAAAAACCGACTTCAAACAAAAACACTAAAAAGTAATAAATAACTGATTGGTAGTTTTCATTTACTATACATACCTAATCAAATATTTTCGAAGTCGGTGTGCTTTGCTTTGTATGGGCTGGCACCGATTTCGAAAATATTGGATTAGGTATGTATTTAATAGGTAGGCTTTAATTACTTAGCCAAAGCACACCGACTTCGAAAATATTTGATTAGGTATGTATAGTAAATGAAAACTACCAATCAGTTATTTATTACTTTTTAGTGTTTTTGTTTGAAGTCGGTTTTTATTTTTTTGTTAAAAAGTTTTTATTTTTCCCTTTTTAGTGTAGACAGTAGTAGAAAAGTAAGGATTCTAACGTGTTAGGCTTGTCAAATCAAACAAAATAAGCCCAAACTCAAAGTATCTACTATTAGCCGTTGAAGAGTTCCACCATCCACCTTCTGGCCTTGCCATCAGATCAGGTCAACAACACCGAACTACTGTACTATCAACGGAAATAGAAATACTTGCAAAGTTTCAAGTCAATATGACAATTAGAAGTAGGTTAAATTCATCATTCGTTGTTTTTCCACCCTTAGGGGTGGTATTTTTTTTTGAAATTTAAATGGGACCAATCTGGAAGTATACCCTTTCAAACGACACAAAAATTGTCCAAATCGGTTAATAAATGACGGAGTTCTGAGGTAACAAACATAAAAAAAAAAAAAAAAAAAACATACAGTCGAATTGAGAACCTCCTCCTTTTTGAAGTCGGTTGAAAAATAAAATAATTATAAAAAATAAACAATACAAGTATTGTTAATTTTTATAATTATTTTATTTTTTTAAATATTATGTTTATATAAATATTGGTCAATTTTAAAATAACCAGACAAACAAAACATAACTAAAGTGCAACTATGGACAGAAAAATGCGTATAACTCTGTTGGTACTTTTACGCACACGGCTGTTTTTTGCATAACTGGGTCTATTTAACCTTTGGAAGGAAAAGAAATAATAGTATTCTAAAAGTAAAATTTTATCCCACAGAATCTTTGCAGGTTCCAGGTTTCTAGCACTTAATACATGTAAGTGGCGCATTAGTTACAGCGACAGAACACTTTGCGACCATTACGTCTTCGTTGAATGCTTAAAGGCTCTTATCTTTTAAACATTTAGAAGTTTAAAATTCAAGGTGATCTTTCACTTTTTAAAGCAGAATTGTAATTAAACGGTTTTATTTAGCTTGCCCTGCTTGTTTGGGTCAAATTTAGTAATTGAAATTCTACCCCTTTCCTGTTGATAAATTGATCTAGCATTTGGTACATACTTTTAGTTCTAATAACAATACAATTGAATATATTAAGTATCATTGTAAGTCCAAGATGGCCACCGCCACAAAATGGCGGATTACATATTTTTTAAAACCCCCTTAATATGGGTATCATATGAAAGGGCTTTTCAAGTAGAATACAGTGCATGGATCATGGGGTTTAAATAGTTTAAAATAAAAAAACTAAAAACTTGAAAGTAGGTAAAAAAATACCAATTTTATTTTAATACATTTGTCTTTTATTGTCAGTATTAACGAGGTTAATAGATATTTTATTCAGAACTAGCACCACATATAATGCGAGGGCTTGTAAAACGTGGAACTAAAAACGAACCTAGCCTAAGATCTACTGAACCGATTTTAATAAGACTCAGTTATGTTTATAATTTAGTATGTTAAAGAGTAAATACGTATCTAATAAACTTATATTTATTATAATAAATTTATATTTATCATTAATAAATAATTATTCATAAAATAGTCAAAATACATAGGTGTCACAACTTACCTTGGTATCTGTCACAAGTTACCTCGATATTAGGAGAGTTGTGACACAGGGAATAGTTTCTATTTTTATAAATCTTCTCAGAAATCTTAATATTTTCATTATATTTGATGATTGTTCCATAAAGATTATAGAATGAGCTAAATTAAATTTTATAATATTAGTTGAAGTAAAAAATATTGTCTTCAGTCTCCCCTAATAACTTCTACGTTTTTACTTTAAAAAATCGGAAAAATGTGATTAAGCATTGAAATTCTTTTTTATACAGGAATTACTCTTAATCTATATGGTATATCGGCAGTGATAAGTTAATGGTACGCGCTCGCTTGGAAAACCTTGCGAAGCGGGTTCAAATCCCGGGTCTTGTACCACTGATATTTTCAAGTTCGAATCATTTCCAACATGATTACTACTTGTCTTACGGTAAAGGAAAACATCGTGAGGAAAACTATATGTTTGAGAGAACCCAGCAAGTTTTCGAAAGACATGCAGTCCGCCAACATGCACTTGGCCAGCGTAGTGGACTATGTCTTGATCCCCTCATATTAAAAGGTGGCCCACCCCCAGCATTTGTATGTTAAAAAGAGCTAAATAATAATATAAAAATCTTCTATATTCATTATAGGTTCAATGAAACGACCCATTTAACCTCTTTAGAGATATTTCTTTCTCGTTGGCAGTAATAACGATAAACCGCATTGAGTCTAAATCTTTGAGTGATAAGGAAGTGTTAGCTTAAAACTCAACAAGACCAGTTAAAATTAGACTAATTTTGGTAAACACTAACTAAATTATATTATGGCAATGAAAAAAAATATTTTATTGTTATATAAATTAAAATAAGTAATTTAAATTGAGTTTTGTAATTTTCTATTATGTTAAAAGAAAGCCAAGCCAAGCCTGGGAAACTCAGGAAAGCCAAGTTTGGGAAACTAATTAAAGCACGTTGAAATCCCGGGTTTCACAACTCTATATTGAATATTCTCATGCGAATCACTTACGACAATTAGTTTGATAATGATGATGAAAACTGCGTGCTTGAGAGTACCTGTCAAGTTTTGGAAACACCCGTGAAGTCCCATTGAACTCTGAGAACGCCCCCAATATTCATAACCGCTAAAGATGATGTCGGTAGAATATGGATACCTCGATAAATATTTTAAATGTTTTCTCGTATTTATTTTGATTTTTGGTTAACGAAATTTCGAATGCTTTACAGCAATCATGGTCACGGGAGAGATCAAAGTTCTAGATATCTCAAAAGTCTTTATGTATGTAGTTGTAACAGACAGTGGGTAGGTACCCACAAAAATAAATCCGCGAAAAAATTCGAAAAGATAGTTTTATTCAAAATGTCAAATATTCGTAAATCTAAGAAAGTATTAGTTAAATATACTAATTTTGTCAATTATGGGAATCAAACCGGCATAAAGTTCATAAATAATATCAATCTTATTATTTAGCAACGATCTTCTAACACTATGCAAGGTACTCGTATACAGTGTATAAAAGCTTAGAAAGCTTAATTTTGTAGGATACCCGCGCTACGCCGATAAGTCCAATTTGCTTACAACACGTACGCTGCGTGGGTGACTTTTAAAAATGTAAAACTTCATGAAAGCATTTTCTTCAAGCATAGTTTTTTCATAGTTTAGAATATTTTCAGCATTTTTAGTTGACATACAGTTTTTTAACATCAAAAAGGCCTTTGTTAAACATTTTGCTCTTTACAAGGGTTATTGTTTCATTCTGAGTAAAAAACTACTTGCTGGCATATTTTTTAGTACTCTGTTATATAATATATTTCTGCTACTTAAGACTTAGCAGAAAAACAACACATCACTTAATACGTTCACGTTGTTAGTCAGCGTGTTTATTCCTTTTTCACGCTCTAAGGACGATGTGAGATTGAAAAAGGTCGATTTTTTATCGAGGTATCTACACGAGCTGTGTTGCAGGCAAAACTAGTTTTAAATATAAAATTAACAGTGTGAAATATAAAGTATTTGTTTGGGAAACTTTCCTACCCCATCGTAAAGTACCCCCCGCGAAGAACAGAAATAATCACCTTCATCTCGCTATGGGGGTCGTGCACTCGTTATGGCGGTACTTTATATTAATGTACTTAACATTGATAGAAATCTTATAATATATTCCAATAATAAAACTATCATCAGATTCATTTTAATATTTCTTATTGTAATATGACACGTTTAGCTCAGTTTGTAGCTCTACTTGCTGTACCAGCGGTCGCGGGTTCGAGTCCCGCTGTGGGCATTCATTTGCGTGATAAGCACATAATATGTTTGTATCCCAGTCATGGGTGTTTATATTCATAATATGTAAGTATTTAAAGTTATATATATGAACTATCAGGTATCCATAACACAAGCCTCGTAGCTTACAATGGAACTAGATGGTGCTGTGAGTTAATGTCCCAACATATTTATTTATTTATAGGTATATATTTAAAAAAAGTAAAGTTTTATAATTTGGAAGACACCAAAACATACTTTGTGGAACGTCACTGTTATTATAATTAGAGTAGAAAGAGTATTAAGAATTGGTGAAAGAAATCCGGACAACCAGCAGATATCATCATATCACATTTCAACAAAATCTGTGGTTTTCTCGTCATGTGGTCACAGACAGACAAAAATAGTAAAAACTATAGATTCTGCCTCTGCATCGATAATAATGACTATTTTAATAAGGTTTTCCAAAAAAATATTTAATGTTTAAATTGCAAATTCGACTCAGTTAGAATTTTATTATATGTATAGACTAGCATTGCCCGCGGCTCCGCCCGCGTTCAGATGAGCAAAAACCAAATTCTTAGGTTTTACATATTAGTATACTCTTACATCGCAGTTTTTGTATTTTTTCTCAGAAATGACACATTTTCCCGCGGTAAAAAGTATCCTATATGTTGACCCGGATAACCAGCTATCACCATATCAAATTTCATTAAAATCTCTCCAGTGGTTTTTCTGTGATACGATAACAGAACGACAGATAGACAAAAATGGTAAAACCTATAGATTCAGCCTCTGTATCGATATTAATGTCTATTTCAATAAGATTTTCCAAAAAATATTTAATGTACAGATTCGACTTAGTAAAAAAAAATTTATTGTGTGTTCAAATTTTATTTCAAAATATATCTGAAAATTACATTTAAACTTTGAGTAATAGTATAAAAAAATGTTTTAAAAGAAAACAATATCAAATGTGCATATTACAAGACTTTCGCGATAAACAATAGCATTCCCAAGGAGGGTTGACGTCAGGCAGGCGGCCGATCGTAAAACTTTTGCCAAATCCTATCAGCAGTACAGAAGATGTACTGCGCCGACCCCAAGTGATTGGGAAATGGGCAGGGAGATGATGATTCGACTTAGTTACAATTTTATTATATGTATAGATTTTATACTTACTCTATGTACATTTTGACAAGCTACAAACGTCGAAGTACGTTACGAATATAAGCTTTGGTTGTTAACAGCTATCTTAACGTCCAACTTTAGCAAAGGTGTTACAAATTATTCAATGTGTACTTAAAAGCTACTCTAAGCTTAGTCTTAAGAAAAGCTTAATTTATATTATAAACTCTAACACGTTACTTAAATATAACAAATTAATTTTGCTATCGAAGAACTGTATTATAATTTTCGCCTCAAGTGTTCTTTTTAGATCGATTTTAAAGAGGAAAGATTATAAAACCGATTCGTGTATTTTTTGGATGACTTGAATAATCTGGCTAAGCGGATTTCTTTCTATGTAGATCCTGATATGTGTAATGTATGAGAAAACTAAAAAATAAAATTATATCTTTTGTAAAACAATGAAACACTTTTCCTGGTATAATTGTTATATTGACAGTGTATTCCGCCCTTTTTAACGTCCCACTGCTGGGCACGGGCCTCCCTTCAATACGAGGGGGATCAGGCCATAGTCCATCACGCTGGCCGAGTGCGGGTTGGCGGACTTCACATGTCTTTCGAAAACTTGCTTTCTAAGTTCTCTAAGACATGCAGGTTTCCTCACGATGTTTTCCTTCACCGTTAAGACAAGTGGTAAACATGTTGGAACTGATTCGCACATGAAAATATCAGAGGTGCGAGACCCGGGAATTGAACCCACTTCACTCGGTTTCCCAAGCGAGCGCGTTACCATTGGGCTACCACTGCCATATTGACAGTCATTAATAAAATTTTATACACAACAGAAAATCATACGTCCCGCCCAAACGTCAATCAATATCTTTTTCGTCATACTTTTCCTGCCTGCCTGGCACCTGCGTAGACGAACACCACAGAGGTTGTATGACGGCGTCCATGATGTCGTCGAATAAACTAGCGGCGTGTAAGACTTTGTTAAAATATCTAGTAAATTAATTTTTACATACGTACACACTTATAAATAACTAGAATTGCCCGCGGCTCCGCCCGCGTTCAGATTATTAAGAACCAAATTCTTCGGTTTTACATATTAGTTTACTCTTACATTGCAGTTTTTCTATTTTTTTCTCAAAAATGAGATAATTTCCCGCGGTAAAAAGTATCCTATATGTTGACTCGGATAACCAGCTATCATCATACCAAATTTCATCAAAATCCCTCCAGTGGCTTTCCGTGATGCGGTAACAGACAGACAGACAGACAGACAGACAGACAGACAGACAGACAAAAATTCTAAAAACTATAGATTCGGCCTCTTTATCAATAATAATGTTTATTTCAATAAGATTTAAAAAAAAATCTAACGTACAGATTCGGCTTAGTTACTAATTTATTATATGTATAGATTGAAAATGGTTACGTTTTTGAGGTTTTTAATATTAAGTGGCTTCACAATGTGCGTAATACGCAAGGAAATAAACTGTCTTTTTCGACATCGGTTAAAAACATTATAAGCTTTTATGTATATTGCACACAGGTTTAGGTCAAGATGAATGTGAAGTTACAAGTATGAGTAGATACCAGTGTTTATATACGTATTAATGCAGAAAGAAATGAAGCTATCATATATATATATATATATATATATATATATATATATATATATATATATATATATATATATATATATATATATATATATATATAATAGCTTCATTACATAAAATACACATAAAATTAAATGTATGTAAAATTATAGCAAAATAATTTTAAGGTAAGACGTCTTGACGCTTCGCCATTGGTATATACATTGTTTTCAATAAAGTAACAACAAAACATTGTTGAGAATGTTAAGTGGTCCTTAAGTAATTGATAAGCATTATAAAAGCCGAATGGCTCTTTTATAGAGCTAAATTTTTAATTTGTCAGTCTCTCCCGTGACCATGGATGCTGTAAAGCATTCGAAACGTCGGGAACCAAAAATCAAAATAAATCCGCGAAATAATCCGAAAAGATAGTTTTATTTAAAAAGCTAAATTTTTAATAAGTATTTGTTGTAGTAATAATATAAATAACTAGCAGCTCACCCTTTCTTCGCTCGAGTTTCCCTCTGGAAAGAAAACCAATCTATCCCACAGGAACCATACATTTTTTGGGATAAAATGTAGCCTATGTACTATTTCAAACTTTAATCTATTTCTGAGCCAAATTTAATCTAGACTCGTTCAGCCGTTCTGGCGTAATTGAGTAACAAACATTCAGCCAAACATCTAAACTTTCACATTTATAATTATATATATTGAATAAATGAATAATTGCTGTCTAATTATAGAGCTTATGAGAAATAAAAATAATCCATACTAATATTAAAAACTAGCAAGACTAGGTTGATTCCTCATTAAAACTTTCATCCCCATTTTCACTCCTTTAAGGGATGATTTCTGGAATAAAAAATATTTTATGTCCTTTCCCCCTGGAAAAAAAGATAGTTTGAGACCCTTCTCAAACTATCTTTTTATCAAATTTCATTAAAATCGGTCCAATAGTTTTTAAATTTATTCGTTATAAACATACAAAAATAAATACATTCAAATCTTTCCTCTTTATAATATTAGTGTAGATGTGAAAGTAACTCTGTCCGTTACTTCTTCACGCTTAAACTGCTGAACAGATTTTGATAAAGTTTGGCAAGAAAATAGATTGTATCCTGGGACGGACATAGGCTACCTTTGATCCTCACCCTACTCGCTTAGCGAGCGAAGCCACGGGGAAAACTTATTTTTAATAAAAATTTCAACTTTAGCAGTGGAAATTATGCAATTATATATAACTTATAAAAAAAATAATCGCACGTCTAAAACTAAGTTATTGTTTTATATAAAAACCAGTAATAAACCGTTGTTAAAGATGATTCATGTTATATTAAAAATAATCTAGATTAAAACAAAGTTCTCACGTAAATGGAATTTATTACACTAAATATAGAGCGAACAAATAAACTTCTTGCATAAAATATCCGTTGCGTTTGCTCAAGACGCTTTAGTATACTACACTCATAACTTATTTCTAGGAAACGCAAAAACCGCTTTAGCTTTGCTTAAAATATTTTAATAAAAATAATATTATTATACTGTACTTAATTTAATTACTCGTAATATGCTTATTTTTAAATATAACTATCTTATCTAATCTTCGGATTTTTTCGCGGATTTATTTTGATTTTTGGTTCCCGACGTTTCGAATGCTTTACAGCATCCATGGTCACGGGAGAGACTGAGGTTTTAGACGTCTCAAAGGTCATTATATAGTTGTTACGTCTAAAATCTTAGTCTCTTCCGTTACCGTTACTATGATTGCTGTAAAGTATTCGAAACATCGGGAACCAAAAAATATACCTATATATAATTATGGTACTACTCTATCCTTTGCCTCGGTGGTGTAGTGGCTAGCATGTACGGTTGCACACTCGGAGGTCCTGGGTTCGAGTCCCGGGTCGGGCCAAGTTTAGTTATTGAGTCTTTCTGTATAGTAAGTCTCAGTAACAGCCCGGAGTTGGGAAGTTGGCGGTGTTTGACCCTCGTGCCTCGGAGAACACGTTAAGCCGTCGGTCCTGCGCCTTAACTCTTACTCGTCGCGTCTCGTGTCGTCCCACCAGAGTATGAGAGGACAGGAATAGAGAGTGCACATTGTGTCTGCGCGTACACTTATGCACTATAATATCTCCTGCGCAGTTGGCTAGTCTCAATGAGATTAGCCGCCGTGGCCGGAATCGGCTAGGAGAACATCACTACTCTATCCGTTTTGTTTTCTTTGTATGTCATAATGTGTTTAGTATGTACTTTGTTGCTGATCTAATATATAATAAAACTTTTTTTACACAGATATTTTGTTATTTAAATGTTAGATTTATTTCAATTTTTTTTTAACTCATATGAGCAACAACCTTTTTCTTAGTTCAACAATCATTATTTGCATGTTAAGTTAGCTTGTAATTGTGATATAATTTGTAATATTTTTTTATATATAACTATATTAACTTAAGAAGTGTATTCTTAGTATATAACGTAGGCTTCCTAACAAATAAAATAAAAAGAAAACAAAATATAAAAAAAAAAACAAATAAAAAAACATTTAGGAGATCGGAACGGAATTTATTTTTTCTCCACACTAGACTCCCCTGGCAGGTTAAGCATAAAATTAAAAAAAAAAACTGTAATATATCCCATACAGCAGGGTTTCCCAAGCTTTATTCTGTTAAGCTTCCCCGAATTATAAAAAAATATTTATGTAATGCATTTTATTTTTTTAATTATAATAAAACACACATTATTTTCAACATTTTAATTTTAAGTTACACAAAATAAACACTCTCTACACAGGGGGCGCGCCCCTCTGGTTGGGATACTCCTGCGATATAGGATTTTGATCAATTATTACATAATAATTGGGATAGGATAGATAGCTGGCTAATGAGTTGTTGACGAACTACGTATAGAACTGCAGGCAATAACTAACTTGTGATATAGACCGTTGTAATTTTGTTAGGCGATGTCGACAATAAGTCCAATTTGCATATATCACGTACACGGGGGTCTTCGGAAATATACCGAATGTCAGATGACAATTTACCGATAGTTTTTTTTTAAGAAATCGGTGAAAGAATGTCAAGTGAATGAGAATTTTGATATTTTCGTAATTTTTTTTCTTATCGGAACGACTTATATAAAATTTATTATGTACATCACATGAGTCGATTTGTTTGCCGATTGGAATTTGGATTGCTTGCCTGCATAAAATATGATGTACAGTGTGTTCAACATATGCTGCAGAAGGTCTAAGGTTCGACTCTCGGGCGTAAAAGTCATTGAGGTTTTCTGACAAGAATTTATAGGATCAACCCTTTGTTGGAAAGTTAGCGGCAAGCATGAAGAGCGGTTTGCGGTCAAGTTTTGCGTTTACAACTATAACATTATATATTTATCAGTTTGTTTCCAAAAACCCGATACCTCCAATCCACAGGCATCATAAAAACATTTGAACCAACTGCGTAATTGAAACTAAACACTCGACACAAGCCGCTCTCGTAATTTAAAACTTGTATGAATCAAGAATGCTGAAAGATTTATGGGTTAGAGCACGTTTAAGCCCCGACACACAATTTCGTGTAAATTTTAGAACAACAAATCGCTATTTCAGGACAAAGCAAAATTCATTTCGTTGTGATGGATAGCGTCAGTTGACAGGTGAAGCGTGGCTCCACTGTTATAATTTCGTTCGCGAAAAAATATGTATGGGAAAGGAATCCTTTCGTTGTTTACGGTAGGGGCTGTGAATCGGGAGGGTTTAAAGACAAATATTTATTATTGTTGAATACTATGTTGTTACGCGGTTTCGCTTGGGAAAATAGAATTGTATTTTGCTTTAAATTGATATTTGTGATTTTATATTTTACATGCAGTATAAATTCGATTTTGACAGTTTGTATACATGTCTACACAGACATGTACATATTGGTTGGTGTGTGTACATATATTGGTTACTCCTTTATGCTCTAATTGGATGAAATTACACAGACAGACTATATAATATCTATCTGTGTATAGATTATATTATAATCTCGATCTTATAAAGAGACACAAAGCTCGGCCACTATACTTCTATTTAGAATGACTAGCAGATACCTTGGCTACGCCCGCGTTCAAACTACAAAAAAACTCTTTGGTTTTATGTTATAAAGCATATGTATGTATTCAACCCTTTTTAACGTCCCACTGCTGGGCACGGGCCTCCCTTCACTACGAGGGGGATCAGGCCATAGTCCACCACGCTGTCCAAGTGCGGGTCGGTGGACTTCACATGTCTTTCAAAAACTATGTCGCTATGCATTTATATAATAAACTTTATACAAAAATACTAAAATCACGATTAAAAAATGGGGGGTGGGGTTGGAGAGTAAAAATACTTTGCCTGGAAAAAAGTGAGGAATTAACCACATAGATCGCGATCTTCTACTATAAGTTACTTTATCTCATTTGCGTGTCAATTTTGTGAACATAATAAAATAGAAATAATAAAAAATGCTACTAAAAATAACTATTTAAAATAAAGCTGTCTTTTCGGAATTTTCGCAGATTTATTTTGATTTTTGATTCCCGACGTTTAGAGTACCCTACCGCAATCATGATCACGGGAGATACAAAATAAATTCGCGAAAAAATCCGAAAAAATAGTTTTATTTGAAAATATCTAAGAACATATTACAAAATAGCTAATTTCCCTAAAACAAGGATAAACAGAGAAAGGTTCGTTCAAAGTTGTCGAATCATGCAGAATGTTTATTTAGGTAACACGATAGTAGGTTTTAAAGAAGTATTCCAGCCTGTCGCCTACACTCTTGCCAAATGGATTTTCCATGTTAGTAGTCAATAACTGAAGTAATCCTACTTTGTGGTAACTTCCAACAAACTATAGAGATTATTTAAATTTTATGTACTTGTGTGCTTTTTATTCCTTCGACCGCGCACCTTTTGCCTGTCTATAGCTGCTCCTTATTTACAGGCTGTACCTAAGCTGCGTTAGTGACTTAACCGGCTTTAAGGAAAGAGTTATCAGTTCGACTGTCTCGGTATTGTAGTGGCTAGCATGTACGGCTGCCAACCCGGAGGTCCTGGGTTCGAATCCCGGGTCAGGCCAAATTTAGTTATTGAGTCTTTCTGTATAAGCTTCAGTAACAGCCCGGAGTTGGGAAGTTGGCAGCCTTTAACCCTCGTACGTCGGAAAGCACGTAACGCCGTCGGTCCTGCGCCTTAACTCTTATCAGTCATGTCGAGTAGTCCTTCTACAGGAGTACGAGAGTGACAGGAATAGAGAGTGCACTTGTGTCTGCGCTTACACTTGTGCACTATAATAATATCTCCTGCGCAGTTGGCTAGTCTCAGTGTAAAAAAAAATGGTCGAAGTGATCAAAAAATTGTTTTGAAATTTTCCCTTCCGGTTTTGTACATAATTTTTCTTTTAATTTCAAAAAAATATTTCTTTATTAAAAAGAGCAATCAAAAACCTATACAAAGCGCCAAGTTTAATAGTTGTTCGTATTTTTTCCCCATTCGAAAAACTAAAGCTAAAACATCGACATTTGGATTATGATTATTTTTCAAAGGCCCATAATTTTAAAAATAAACATCGTAGAAAAAATATAACGTTCCACTTTCATACCTACTAGAGGTATAAATATCCCGCATATGAACAAATTTCCTAACCTCACTTTTTTTTCCTGTCCGCTTCATATGAAATGCTCCTAAGGTTTTGCTTTTTAAGTTTATGTAATGGTATCTTTTCTGATAAATCGTAATTTTTATATCTTTTTCGGAAAATCGCGATTTTACTAAAAAAGAAAAACGCCAAGCTAAACTTGGTCTTCCGGGTGCTAGTAAACTACATTTTATCTATGTATTTTTATAGAGATGTCAAAATATTGAAGTATACGCTTTAGCCTACGGTTTTTTTTGCACATGTACTTCCATCTACTGTGCCTAATATAGGTAATAAGATATTATGTATACATATGTGTATACAGGCTCATGTTTAATTTACTGAAAACCTTTTGGGAATATACTATTTACATCATAACATCTGTAAGAACAAAAAATATTTCTTAAATTTTACAAAAATAAAAATATTTTTATTGCATCTTCTAAACGGTAATAGTCCAGCATTAGCAAAAGAAAGCGCGTAACCAGTGGAGTGGGAGGGGTGGAGGGGTGTAGTAAGAGATGCTTACTCATTTAAACTTGGCCAGATTTTTATTTTTGTATGAAAATAAAAATTGAAGAAATATTATTTTTTCTTGTTACAGATGTTGTTGTTATTATGTAAATAGTATATTCCTAAAAGGTTTTTAGTAAATTAAAATGACCCTGTACTATATAATACACTAAATATATATTGAAATGAAAAGTATATTTTCTTATATTTTCAACCGACTTCAAAAAGGAAATTCTCAATTCGGCTGTTATTTATGTTTGTTACCTCAAAAATCTATCATTTATTCACCGATTTGAACAATTTTTTGTTTTGTTTGAAAGTGTATAGTTTTAATTTTAGCCCATTCAAATGTGAAATTAAAAATACCACCCCTAAAGGTGGAAAAATAGCTAATGAACATTTTGCTTACTTCTATTTGTTATATTGCCTTGAAACTTTGCAAATATTTCTATTTTCGTTGATAACGCAGTGGTTCATTATCGTCGACCTGGTAAGGCCAGAAGGTGGAACTCTTTAACGACTTATAGTAGATACTTTGAGTTTGGACTTATTTTGTTTGATTTGATAAGCCCAATACGTCAGAATTGGATTTTAGAGATAGAATTTTTAATGTTACTAATAAAAGCGAATTTTAGTTTGTCAGTCTTCATATAAAAATTGGCATCAACCTACCTTAAACTTTCTTTTTACTTTGGTACTACTATCTTTACACTAAAAAACGACTTCAAAAAAAAAACACTAAAAAACACTAAAGTAAAAAATAACAGATTGTTAATTTGCATTTGCTATAGACACCTAATCATATATTTTGTTTCTTTTTATTGAAGTCGGTTTTTATTTACGAGTATTATTTTCAACAAATTGGTAGCAATTTCTTCTATACATATTTAGTTTAAAACAGTTTTTTATTCGCTACCCAATATTGTAGGTCTGGAAAATCGACGACATGTAAAATACTCACGACGCGACATCTCACATATTCCGTCAAGAATAGTTATATTTCATTGAACAGACGCTTCATGATAGGGTTTAACCGACTTCAAGGACGAGAGTTAACAGATTTTCGATTCGGCTGATTAGATTTTCCTTTGATGGTATAATTAAGCCTTCACCATTAGTTGAGGCTTCACGTAATTAGATCACGATGTTTGACAATGTTAGTGTATATATACTAGCATTGCCCGCGGCTCCGCCCGCGTTCAGATAACCAAAAACTAAATTCTTAGATTTTACATATTAGCAGGTATACTCTTACATTACAGTTTTTGTATTTATTCTCAGAAATGAGATATTTTCCGCTGTAAAAGGTATCCTATATGTTGACCCGGATAACCAGCTATGACCATACCAAATTTCATCTAAATCCGTCCAGTAGTTTGATGCGATGTGTGATGCGGTAACAGACAGACAGACAAAAATTCTAAAAACTATAGATTCGGCCTCTGTATCGATAATAATGTCTATTGCAACAGAATTTTCCAAAAAATATTTAATGTACAGATTCGGCTTAGTTACATTTTTATTATTTGTATAGATACTATATAGATTATAAATGTGTCGCTCTGAAACACGCTTTAAATGGCTGCGTATTATTTAGTATTACTATGGTAATTATGAGTTATTTGTTGAAAAAAAAGCTACATCGATTTTTTATTATTACTAGCGACACAACCTCGTTCCGCTCGGGTTCGTCTCTGGGTACGTTTCAACGGTTAGTATAGATTTCTCAGATATGAGATATTTTCCCGCAGTAAAAAGTATCTAACTGTTGACGCGGATAACCAGCTATCATCATACCAAATTTTATCAATATCTGTCCAGTGGTTTCTCGTGATGCGTTCCCAGACAGACAGAGAGACAGACAAAAGTTCTAAAAACTATAGATTCGGCCTCTGTATCAATAATAATCACTATTTCAATAAGATTTTCCAAAAAAATATGTACAGATTCGATTCAGTTAGAATTTTATTACATCTATGGATTTAATATTTTTTAAAAAATTTGTACTTTTAATTCATGAATATTTAAATTCTATGTACACTTATAAATAACATGCATATAAGGTATATTATTATTACATTAATTAAATTGAAAATGTTTCATATGTATGTTGTAAGTGTGCTTTTTACAAACAAATAAAATAAAAATAATATTACTTTATCCTTAAAAAATCAATTTTGACTTTATTTCCCACCAATTAAAGAAGGTTGGATATCCTTAGTTTTTAAACCAGTAAATTTTATTAGCTCTAGAATTAACATGCATAACGTGGCATAATAATTGATGTGTATCTATATATATCTATCTCTATACACAGTAAAAAACAAAGTCTGCTGTCTGTCTGCTGTCTGCGTCTGTCTGTTTCTCTGCTTACTTCTTCTACGCCACGGAACATATTTTAATACGCTTTACACTAATATGTGAAATACAGAATGAACGATAAGTGAGAAAAATTTTTGTATATAATTTGTAAATATTTTTTATAAAATAACTAAGCCTAGACGGTGTTGTGTAAAAAAAAACCGTTTTCATACGCTTTCATTGCCAATGCTAATTAAACCTTTAGAGATACCTACATCAAAACAATGTATTAAAAAATTGTAGGTCTCAAAAAGACTTACAAAAAGTCCGCTATACTATGTATCTATCTCCTAAGATACTCTCACAATAACTACTCTTATCCATATAAAACGTATATAGGGACGCACCCGAGCGAAGCGATGGTAAGTCACCAGTGAAACAATATAATATCACAAAGAGCCTAGGTAGTATTTTTTGATTTGGCAAAAACGATTGAACTTTGGCCTATGTATGCATTCAGCCCTTTTTTTAAGTCCCACTGCTGGGCAAGGTGATCAGTCCATAGTCCACCACGCTGGCCAAGTGAGGGTTGGCGTACTTCACATTTCTTCAAAAACTTGCTAGGTTCTTTTAGACAGGTTTCCTAACGATGTTTTATTTACCGTATGGTATGTGGTAATCATGTTAGAAATGATTCGCATATTAAATTTCAGAGGTACGAGACCTGGGATTTGAATCCGCTTCACTCGGTTTCCCAAGTCAGTGCGTTACCACTGGGCTACCACTACTTTGGCCTATATTTAGGCATATTTGTAGGAAAATTGTTATGTTCGATGAATAAGATTTGATTAAATGTCAGCGATAACGTTTGTCTTTGAAATTTGACTCTAACTCGTTTATATAATAGCATAGAATCGGCTTATCGTGAACAGACCAGCTTTGGCTGTAAATCGGAGGCCTTTCATTTCGCCGTTTGAACAAATACTTGTAGTTTCCGAACAGATTGATGTTTCTGAATGTACTCTAAATGTACTCGTGGCCAAGTTTTGTTTGATAAGTAACTAATAATATGAAAAAATAAATAAAAAAACCGACTCATAACAAATCAATTACAAATTACAATTAGGGACGAAACCTTCAAAAGAAACTAAAGCGTACAATAATGTTTAGGGTAACGCTAAGTATACATTCTATCCTATATATATATATATATATATATATATATATATATATATATATATAATCTTAACTATATATCTATTTTTAAAGTTATATCTACCTCTTTTGGCGCGATAGGGAACAAATTGATGGGAGTATTTTTTTACTCTGCAACAGATTTAGACTACAGTATGAAGTTAGTCGTTAAAGCATAACATATAGCATTCATTTGTGTTTATACTCCAGTGATGGGTGTTTATTTTATAATATGTATGTATTGAAAGTTATATAATTATGTGTAGTATACAACTATCTGGTATCCATACCACAAGCCTCGTAGCTTACCATGGAACTAGATGGTGCTGTGTGCTAATGTCCCAACATATTTATTTATATTTTTTTCTCGATAGGCCCTTTGAAATAAAAGAAATATAATTGAAATTCCTGCAGTCACCTATATATGATATGCGATTAAATTGACAAGTAGGTGTAAAGAATTCGAAGTATGTAAGTGAAGTATCTATACACATATTATGTCAAGAACAACATTGTAACTCAGTATTAGAAGTAATGCTTCCTTAGATTTACGGGAATATTTGACATTTTAAATAAAATAATATATAAATACGATATGTTGTATGTATGTTTATTGTTCATTATTTTTACGGTGAAACAGCTAGACTGATTTGATAGACAAAAAACTTAATGCATGAATATTGAACGTATGAGTTAAATTTTTCTGTTTCCAGTTAATCTATTTCTTTTCCACTCTCATTGTACTTTAATTAAATGTATAGTATTTCAGACGAAATAATATCATTTTAATAAATAAACCAGGTTTTTAATAAAGATATTATAATAATTAGAATTCCGAAACAGATTTTATTTATAAAATAGCTAAGCTATAATTCATAGCTGTATTAATCTATACATATAACAAAATTGTAATTAAGCCGAATCTGTACATTAAATATTTTTTGGAAAATCTTATTGAAATATATATTATTATCGATACAGAGGCCGAATCTATAGTTTTTAGAATTTTTGTCTGTCTGTTTGTCTGTCTGTTACCGCATCACAGAAAAACCATTGGAGGGACTTTAATGAAATTTGGTATGGTATCCGGGTCAACATTTAGGATACTTTTTACCGCATGAAAATGTCTCATTTCTGAGAAAAAATTACAAAAACTGCAATGCAAGAGTATACTAATATGTAAAACCTAAGGATTTGGTTTTTGGTCATCTGAACGCGGGCGGCGCCGCGCGCATTGCTAGTTAGAAATAAGTATAACTCTTTTTAATTTATGAACGCGTTCAAAGTTAGCCTAGTTTTCTAACAATTCCTATTCTACACTTGTTGCCAACATTACAAAGCGACCTTAACGTATATATGGAACAAAGTGCAATTAAAATCCAAAAGCCATTTGCATTTGATAGTTTGTAAGTTTGCAGTACAGGATGTAAATATACAAAGTTCTGGCATAACTACCGTTCAAACAGGTGTCCTCAAATAACTCTGTGGGAAGTTAGATGGAGTTAGCGCTGCTAGCGTTGCATCGCATACAGAGGAGATAATTTAAAAACTTCTATCACAGCATCTCGGTTTTCATCTCTAAGTCCTTAGAGAGGTTATGAATATGTATATACCTGTATATATTAAAAGTTTTAACAAAATAGATATAAGTCTAAGAAATTTTATGTTTTAGATATATCAGAAGTCATATGAGCAGTTTTTAGATTTTGCATCTATTTATTCGCTAATAGCAATGATTTCAGAAGAATCTTTTGTAGTTTAGAATAGTGTGTAACTAATTAACTAAAAAACTTTAACTAAGAATGTACACTGACTGATTCTTCTTTTAATTATAATGTTGACGTTAAAGTATATTAGTACCTATGATATTTATTAAAAAAAAAAACTAAACATGAATATCGGTTTACTATTCGTGAAAACTTAGCACGACATATGTATGTATGTATGTATGTACACACACATACAAAAAATAATACAGTCACACATACAGTCTATCTATTGCCTTATTGACCCGAGCGAAGCGAGAGTGAGTTCCTAGTTTTATTATAGACTTAATTCTTTACACCATTCTAAAAATCTCAAAGAAATAAGCGTTACAAACAAACACAAAGTCATTACGGCTTATGATAATATTTAATTTCAACATTAGATTATAAGAATATTTACCCTGTACTTACCTGCTTTCTAATGATACTACAGTGGCAATCTATTCAATTTTCCCAGACACAATCTCTGTTCTCGTTTTAGAATCGCAAAGCACATTCTAAGAGCATCCTTCCAGTGTTTAAGGTCGTTAATTAAGAGCGAAAGCTCTCGGACGCCACTTTCGTTTAATCTTCCTTCAATAAAAGCAATATTAAACATAGTTTAAGGTTTACGTAGACAAATGGCAAAATGCAAATGTGATGGAATCTAATGAAGTTTTTTTGAGGGTACACATTTTTGGACTTAGCCTTGCTCGGCTGATTCCCTAGATGCCAAAATAAAACTATAACATAATATGTCACTTCAGGTCATATCTATCCGTTCCAATGTAAGGAAGTAACAAACATTTTTTTCGTGCGGAACCCTGATTCTTTTTCTAAAATAAAAGTAGCCTAAGTTACTCATTATAATATCAACTATCTGTCAGTGAAAGTCCCTTCAAATTCGGTTCAGCCGTTTCGCAGATTAGCTGAGATAAACAGACAGACAGACAAAAATTATTTTTTTTTTCTTTTTAGTACCGACGTATATACTTCCATATATGCAATGCATTCAGTAAATACTTGTTATTTTGACATTATAAACATACACTTTAATTTTATTTATCTGTACAGATGTACACACATACAAATTCGCAATTGTAATATTAATTCATATTCATCATCGACATCATAAACGCATCGTAATAAGTATTTTTGCAATACTTATGTCTTACTTATGTCTTTTAATGTTTTGACGACACGTTTGGCTCAGTTTCTAGTGACCCTATTTGCTGTGCCAGCGATCGTGGCTTCGAGTCCCGCTGGGGGCATTCATTTGTGTGATGAGCCCGAATGTTTGTACTCCAGTCATGGCTGTTTATCATATTTCTAATATATATGTATTTAAAGTTATATACATAATATTATTATGTGTAGTGCATCAACTATCTGGTATTCATAACATAGGTCTCTTCGTCGTACCATGGAACTAGATGGTGCTGTATGTTAATCTCCCAACATATTTATTTATTTATTCAATTATATTCACAATATATGTTAAACATTTAACCGTAAAGAAGTAACCGTATGAAGAGAAGCGAGGAAAATTCGTAGTATAACTAAAATTCACTCTAATCCTCCAAAATATTAATGACAATAAGGCCTCCATTACGAGATATTAACAGCAAATTACATAAACACTTACAGTTCCACTGTCGTTGTTTAAAGCAAGAAACCACGGGACAAATCCATATAAACGAACCCATTAGCCAGTGCAGACTAGCGACAATACTAAATCTACATTATTATTATTTTTTACTAAAATCATAAGCTTTATCTATACTAATACATGATATTATAAATAGGTAAAGTTTGTGAGGTTGTAGGGGGTAATCTCTGGATCTACTAAACCGATTTAGATGAAATTTGGTAAGAAGATAGTTTAAAATCCTGGGAAGGACATAGGATTTTTACTTTTACATTAGGACTTTTTATCTCGGAAATCATCCCTTAAATGGTTCAAAATGAGGATGAAAGTTTGCATGGGGAATTAACCTTGGGATGGACCCGAGCGAAGCGAGGGTGAGTCGCTAGTTTACGATGAAAGAAATTACAAATATACTTAATTAAATATACAAAACAAATGTACACTTAATTATTATTGTACAAGTCATGTCCACGTGAAATTGTAGCAATATTGGCTGAATGTCAATGCCTATTCATTGGGCGACCAAATGAGCCTGCTCTCCTCTCCCCAGTCGAGGAGATAAGCCGAGGTGTTATGTATTTTAACTGTTTCTACAACAATTATAATATTATACTGAATATTTGAATAGATGGCTATTTTTTTATTTGTTTCAATGTGTTTATTCCTAGAAATAGCAGTTTCATTTAAAATTTGTTTTTGCATTTCATAATCTATTCATTAAGAAAGCCTATTTGCTATGTAATATCTATTAGGAGAGGAGAAACTATTATAATATAGTGCATTTTTAACCGACCAAAAAAAGGAGGAGGTTGTCAATTCGACACGGATATAATATATTTTTACGTTTGGCCACGCATAAGTTTTTACAGTGTAGTCCGATTTCGTTGATTCTTTTTTTATTAGATGGAATATATATCAAAGCTAGTACCATTCAAATTTGAAAAAAAAAATCCACCCCTAATTGTAGAAAATAGGGCATGATTGATTTTTCACCTACTGAATTTTTAAAATATCTTTTTCTTACTATGCTACTACTACGTCTAAACTAAAAATTGAAAAATAAAAACAAAAAAAAAACGATTACAAAAAAATACAAAAAAAAAACTGATTGGTAGTTTTAATTTACTATAGATACCTACTCAGATATTTCCAAGTCGATATTACTGTTAGGCACATAAGTAAGTGAGGGAATGTTATTAACAAAAAATTATATACGTGTCTCAAGTGTGTACAGTCCTCGAAAACAGACCGATATAGGGGCGAATGAAGTCTGTGCTAATTGTGCCGACTGAGCCCCAATAAGCTGTATTTCTCCCTTTAACTGATGTAAGTAAATATCCATAATATTTCGGTTAAAATTGAACCAGTTGGGCCAATGTTTTCATAGCTACTATACTTAGGTCTCAGACAAAGTCTCAAGACTAAGATAAAATATATAGTGTCGTAGAACTAAGCATGAAGCCAAGCGATAATGTTTGAAAAAAGTATACAAATGACGATTTGTATACTTAGTGATAAATAAATAAATGTTAATAAAAACAAATAGCTGATTTTATTATAATAAAGAAAAATATTAAATAATCTAAATTATGCTATCTGTCTTTCAAGGAGAAGAGAACTAATACTTAAAAATACAAGGAATATAATATTTTTTTAATTACTTATATATTTTTCAATTCAATTCAATTTTCTTATTAATGGCTTCAAAGCGTGCCACTTGAGCTTTACCAACATATTTTATTTATTTTTTTCTCATAAATTGTATATACAAATAATAAAAATATAAAATTTCCCATATTCTAAAAGGAAATCGAGAATATTAGCATAAACAGCGAATCACGCTACATTTTTGACTTTGATATCTATTTTGGCGGACTCCGTATATAGTATAACATTTTAGGAGTCTTAGGTGTGGCTAATTATGACTAATTTAAAATCAGTTCGAATAAGTTACTCGTTTACTTTATATTGGAGGGTCGAGGATTCGATGTTCTTTTGTCGGTTGTAAAGTTTAAATCCGGATTTCACGGTTATTGTTTTAATGAATAGGAAGAAATCTATACATATAATAAAATTGTAACTAAGCCGAATCTGTACATTAGATATGTTTTGGAAAATCTAATTGAAATAGACATTATTATCAATACAGAGTCCGAATCTATAGTTTTTAGATTTTTGGCTGTCTGTCTGTCTGTCTGTTACTGCATCACGGAAAAACCACTGGAGAGATTTTGATGAAATTTGGTATGGTGATAGCTGGTTATCCGGGTCAACATATATGATACTTTTTACCGCGGAAAAATATCTAATTTCTTAGAAAAAATACAAAAACTGCATTGTAAGAGTATACTAATATGTAAAACCTAAGAATTTGGTTTTTAGTCATCTGAACGCGGGCGGAGCCGCGGACTATGCTAGTTGCACTATAAAGTCAGAATAAGTACATTTGAAATATTTTTAAAATATATTTTTTTTTGTGAAAAGGGGGATATATTATATCAATCTGTATACAATATACATATTAATTCCCGTTCGACAGATATTGACAAAAACTTGTAAAGCCACATTTATTTATTGAATGAAGTTCAAACCGCAGTGCATGTATCATTCAACTAACCACTGGAATGTTTGTTAATATGGAATTTATCTATTTTTTTATTTTAGGAAAAAAATATGCCTTAGCTGAATAGGTACTAGCCAATGGAAAAAAAAATACCTCTATTCATCTTAGTATAAATTAATATATATGTAAATATGGATGGATGGACTTACAGACCTATATTTAAATTTCATACCATTGTTAGCTATCGAGTACCCAGAAACAAAGACAAGGTTTACGTGAAAGCGGGACATTTTAACTAAAACTATCTTTTCCGGTTTTTTCGCGGATTTATATTGATTTTTGATTTCCCAGACAGTGCACTATCTGTAACAACTATATAATGACCATTGAGACATCTGAAACCTTAGTTTCGCGCGTGACGAAACGTGACGTGAAAGATAGTTTTATTTAAAATCGCATACATATATTTTTATGTAATATATAGTGAAATATTCATACAATTAATTTAATTATTCCCTTGTGTTATTAAAGTATCTAATCCACTTAGGCAAAGATATAAATATGCAAAGCAACACTCTAAACTCGTGAAAAACAAAACAATTCCACTTTTTCTCGAACGCTGTTCAGCGTAAAAAGTTTTGGATAAACAAATCATAGGACACATTCAATTTGCCTAATGACTGTTGGGACGTCTCACCAACGTAAGCTGACCCGGGTAATTCCTTTACCAAGAGCTTTTTACGACGCTTTTTTAGAAAGCTTTTATATTCCGAGGTCTTCTTCCTTGGTTGTAAAAATAGCTGAAGATTGTGTAACCTATACATGATACTTTGTTATCGCCTTTTATTCTAAATCTCTTTTGGGTTTACTGATTTAGTTAATGGATTTATATATACTCGAAATTATTATGTATTAGCTTTCATCTGACCTTAAGAACACAGAAAAGAAATTCTGTTAATCAAATAATTTTATAGTATATTCTGGAACAAAAACCAGGTTTTTTATATTCAAACCTTGCATATGATGTGTGCCAAGTTTTTATCCAAATCCATTTTACGATTCACGCATGAAAAAGTAACAAATATACAACTCACTGATTCATTTATTGGCAACTAGCAACTCACCATCGCTCCGCTCGGGTCGTCTCTAGTTACGTTTTAACGTTTAGTAAAGATTTCTCAGAGATGAAATATTTTCTTGCAGTAAAAGTATCCTATATGTTGACCCGGATAACTATCATCGTGCCAATTAACTCATCAAAATCTGTCTCGTTGTTTTTCTTGTGATGCGTTCCCAGACAGACAGATATACAGACAAAAATTCTAAAAACTATAGGTTCACATAATACTTTCTTAGATTACATATAGATCAATTATGTGGTTTAAATAATTAATATATTATGATTTTGTCTTTATGGTTATAAATATAATAATGGCAACACTAAAAATATAGATTACTAATTAATATATTTGTAGAATTGTAATAATTATAATAATAACAGCTCAAATTAAATAAATAATATTCCATATTCAATTATAACACTAATTAAAATTATATAAAAATGTTTAAAGTTAAAAGTTAAAAAATATTGTAAGGTACTTTGGTGCCATTTTTCAATTTTTTGAATTCATTTTGTTATTTGTAATAACTACATAATACCTTAGAGACATCTAACACCTCAGTCGGGAACCAAAAATCAAAATAAATTCGCGAAAAAATCCGAAAAGATAGTTTTATTTAAAACTATAGGGTCAGTCTCTGTATTGATAATAATGACAATTTTAATAAGATTTTCTAAAAAAATATTTAATGTACAGATTCGACTCAGAATTTAATTATATGTATAGATACTCGCATTTATAATATTAATAGGTAGAGCAAGTCGTGAAGATATCGCGTAGCATAGATTTAAAGCAACCACATTAAGAACTTTAAAAGCACAAGCTCCAGTAGACTTAGTTCTCTTCACTTTTATTAGATATTTATCTGCGATTGATTCTAGCTGGCTCCAACATACAAGGCCGTAAATCGGATTTCGATTACACTCATTTCTGCGGTGCTTTCTATAGTTCCTTAGTAACATAGCTTCATAAGAGTCTTATCATTTTGAGTTAGTTGGGAATGAAACTTTTATTTGTTTCTCTATATATTAATTATTTTATTCGCCTATGCCTTTTATCTGCATGTGTCATGAACAGGTAACCATAGGTAACAATGAAGAGTTAGAAGGAAAATAGAAGTGGACAGAGGTTTCTACTGGTTCTAAAAAATGCTACTTTACATATTTAGTCTATGTATGGTAGCAGTAGGTCGGCCGGTGCTGTGTGTTAATGTCCAAACATATTTATTTATTTATTTATTTATTTATTATTATAGATTTCGCTATTAAACCTTTGAGAAAAATTGCAAAAGTGATAATGCTGATATCAAGCTATGGTGGATGTACGTCGTCACAGCGTCGATGACGTCATAGCGTGTTATTGGGGCTCGTTTGTTACGTCGTGTCGTCGAGCGACACTGGTTTCACGCCGCGCCGTCTGCTATTAGGTACTTGAATATCTTTATTTAAGGTACATTTTGATTCAAAGGGGTAATTTAGATGAGTGATATTCTTATTACAAAGGGGTTGTTTTGATAGAAATAGTTTTAATGGCTGGCAAATTGAATATTTATTATGCATTACTAGAAAAACATATTTTTTTAAATATTTGGTTGATTTTTTTTAGGGTTCTATGTCTCAAGGGTTGAGTGTTATGCTAAGGTTTCAACATCAGATACTACTAACATTTATATAAGTTTGAGATAAATTCATTTAAAAATAGTGCATTATAATTGATTGATATTATTCGTCTAAACTTGTTATCTGTACTAATATAATAAAGAGGTAAAGTTTGTGAATTGTGAGTTTGTGACGTTGTAGGGGGTAATATTTGGATCTACTGAACCGATGTAGATGAAATTGGCTAAGAAGATAGTTCGAGGACCCTGGGAAGGACATAAGATACTTTTTATCCTGAAAATCATTCCTTAAGGGAGTGAAAATGGGGATGAAAGTTTGTATGGGGAATAAACCTAGGGACGAACCCGAGCGAAGCGAGGATGAGTCGCTAGTCTATATATAAAAAAAAATCTGACTGAGTCGAATCCGTACATTAAATATTTTTTGGCATCTTATTGAAATAGTCATTATTATCGATACAGAGGCCGAATTTATAGGTTTTAGAATTGTTGTCTGTCTGTTTGTCTGGGAACGCATCACGAGAAAACTACTGGACAGAATTTGATGGGTACAAAAATAACTGGTTATCCGGGTCAACATAGAGAATACTTTTTACTGTGGGAAAATTTCTCATCTCCTAGAAACCTATACTAACCGTCAAAACGTACCTAGGGACAAACCGGAGCGGAGCAAGTCGCTAGTTACAACTAAAAATCAGTTTTAAATTTTTTAATGAATGAATTTAGAAAGAATATAAATACAATTTTTGTCGCAGATATTGTGTAATATACACAAAAACATACAACAAAATTAAAGTCAATGAATACGTCCCTTGATACCCACTAATCCTCTACACTATCCAGCTAAGTACTCAGACTCACAGTGGTTTCAGTAGCTTTGCTTTATGAGGATAGTCTACCTAAACAAACAGCTATGATATACTTAAACGGCGCAAGTTGACACTGTATTGAAACCTACGAGTTGAACTTAGTACTAAATAGAGTAGTGTTATGGCTTATTGTTGAGTTACAATAGCATCCATTAGAATAGGATTAACATAGGACAATGGGTAAATGCCTCCTTGACCCGAACTGACCGGGCGTTGACAGTATAATTATTCGTAGGCTTACGCAGATCTTTAGATGGGTTCAGCTTTTGGAATTAACGTCCTAGCAAGGCTAAATGTATGCATATTAGCTTTTAAAGATAGATATTTTATTATAATTATGTCTTTCTAGCTTATAGAACTTTAAAGTTTGCATTTTTCACCATTTTCACGAGTAATTTCAGCACATTATATAAACAGCTAGTAAGTTCACTCTCGATTGTAATTAATTTAATAGTTAAGCAGCATACAACATACATACACTTTTCAGATAAGACGAACATAATTACATATATGTAAGATTAAAATAAATAATGTATTCATACGAGAATCAATCCAGCTACCTCCAACGTCAAAGGAAAATCAGTCAGAATAATCTTACTACGCCATGGCGTATTTTAAGTATTCATTTAACTTAGGTATATATATATATATATACATATGTATATATACATACATACATATATATATATATATATATATATATATATATATATATATATATATATATATATATATATATATTACTATAAATAAGTTAAAAGAAAAATTCAAAAAAGCTATAATATTAACTTTTGTCAACAAGTACAAGTTCTAACAATTCAGTTACAAATTACTAAAATGCTGTAACAAAAGTAAGCACAACGGTGTAAAGCGCACTTCCTAAAAGTCGAAAAGCTCCTCACAGCTGGCGAAGTATCCATAGAAACTCGAGAGTTACCAAACTAGTTGAGAATTTGCTACGAACGAAAAAACTACTTAGAAAGGTTGCCTTTATTGGAAGAAGTTTAAATAAAAGTTCTAGTTTTATCGCTGTTAATTAATTGATCCTGAACACCAAAGGCCGATTCTAGGCTTTCTGGTTGTTGAATATACAAAGCTCTTCTTTACTATTCACTGTAAATAAAAGTTTATAATTTTCCATAAACGTATGGGAACTTTTTGGGTAATGGAGTACTATGAGTAGATTCTTATGTTATAATACTTTCTTAGATTTTCGCGAATATTTGACATTTTAAATAAAACTATCTTTTCGGATTATTTTGCGGATTTATTTTGATTTTTGGTTACCTGGAACCAAAAATCAAAATAAATCCACGCAATAATCCGTAAAGATGGTTGTATTTAAGATTCTTATGTTCCTATTATAATACAAGTGATTTGCCTTTGTTTCGCTCGGATGCGTCCCTAGGTACGATTTATATGTGTATTCAGCCCTTTTTAATGTCCAACTGCTGGGCATGGGCCTCCCTTCAATACAAGGGAGATCAGGCCATTGTTCACCACGCTGGCCAAGTGCGGGTTGGCGGACTTCACGTCTTTCTCAGACATGTAGGTTTCCTCACGATGTTTTCCTTCATGTAAGACAAGTTGTAATCATGTTAGAAATGATTCGCACATGAAAATATCTGAGGTGTGAGACCTAGGATTTGAACCCGCGTCACTCGGTTTCCCAAGCGAGCGTGTTACCACCGGGCTATTAGGACTTATAATTTTGTATGTATATATGTCTTTAAGGTTTAGCCAGCGTTAGACATGTCAATTTCTAAGGACGACTCGATAGAACCAGTTATTTTGTTTCCCCGTGGATATGAAAGATTTTCCTGCAGTAAAAGGTATCCTAAATGTGGGCCCAAGTAATAAATTATCACTACAAATTTAGTTAAAATCAGTTCAGTACTTTTTCTTTGAAACGCGCACATCGAATTCACTAAGTTACTGTTTTATTATATGTATAGATTGGGCTTATTTCTAACCGACTTCCAAAAAGGAGGAGGTTCTCAATTCGTCGGAATCTTTTTTTTTAATGTATGTTCAGCGATTACTCGAAGACGCCTGATCCGATTTGAATATTTTTTTTGTTTCGAAGGGTATATACTTCTCAGATGGTCCCATTTAAATTTTATCGAAATCGGTCGAGCAGTTTAAAAAAAAATCAAAAATAAATTATTTAAAAAAATTTGCTTAATGGAATGAATATGTTATTAAAAACTTTCTTCTTAAAAATTATCTCCTTATTACGTCTATACTAAAAAAGGAAAAATAAAAACTAAAACAAAACTGACTTCCAGGCACTAAAATGTGACTTATGCGTGTTTTTATACCGAAAAAAACTTAAAAGCATAGCAACTAACTTTAATAATCTATAGATATAATACAATTCTGAGTCGAATCTGTACATTAAATATTTTTTGGAAAATCTTATTGAAATAGTCATTATAATCGATACGGAGGCAGAACCTATAGTTTTTAGAATTTTTGTATGTCTGTCTGCTTGTCTGTCTGACTGTCTGGGAACGCATCACAAGAAAACCACTGGACAGATTTTCATGAAAGTTAGTATGGTGATAGCTGGTTATCCGGGTCAACATATAGAATACCTTTTACTGTGAGATAATATCTCATCTCTGAGAAATCTATACTAAACCTTAAAATGTAACTAGGAACGAACCCAAATAGAGCGAGGGTGAGTGCTAGTACTCTATAAAAGTCTAATTGAAGAACAAGTGTAATAGCTGAGTGGAGCAATAAAAGCATATGTGAATAGAAACGTAAAAAATAACAAAGATTTTTGACTATCGAGCACTCTCGAAATAAAAATAATTAAGCCCTCCAGAAATGATTGCACATACGTCATACACCTTGCAAGTTTCTGAGTCACGCTACACGTTTTTGTTCAACAACAATAAATGTATCGATTTCTGCAATTCCAGCTCTAATGAGGATCCCTATTGTTATTGCTGTTGTATATCACGTTTACTTTAGACTGTTCATTAAAATGAAGTTTTGTAGAATTCCTGTCACTGCCCTGGAGGACCGTGGCGGGGTTTCGTAATAATTAGAGCTATTGTTTGGTTTTATTATTCCCGATATCTACTTGTTACATTCTACTGATGAAGCTTTTATGGCTTTTACAGTTTTTTGGGATCTGTTACGATTTTTGACTGACTTCAAAAATAAAGTTTCTAATCTAAACTATACATAAAAATTGAATTAAAACAAAACGTAAATAATTCTTGTTTAAAAACTTGTTAAATGATATATCACCATATAAAAGTCATATAAGCGGTATTCACTTATTTCTTTCTCATATAGTCTATTCCAATATCCATCATAAGTTTGACAACGCGACGTGGAAACACTTCTAGCTGAAGTTTTGCTTCATTTATTATCCTAAGCGATTGAACGTCACTTTTATAGTAGAAGCAGTTTAAAACTACAAGTATATTTTACTTGTATGGACTTCGGTTGGAAAATCTTGAAGTTATAAGTTTTTGGCAGCGATTGTGTATATTTTTCTATAACATTTTCAATAAAACATTAGAAGGAGCTTTTTAACCTCTTTAAAAAAAATTTTCATCCCAGTTTGAGTATGGGGATACTATATTTTTTTTATGGGACAATACATTACCGTTAATTTACCGGAAGTCAAATCAAAACATACTTTATTCAAATAGAATTTTACAAGCACTTTTCGTTAATTTTACATTTTAAATATAAATTAAATGTCAGTATGTAAGTCCGTGAAGAATCTACCACTGACTCGAAAAGCAGTTCAGATAAGAAGAGCTCATCAGTTGTTTTTTTAAATGTAATAGTAATTCACAATATATCAATACAATAATTATGTTCTTATCCTACGTTAGTATCAACTAATAGTAACCATACAAATTTACATAAGCAAAGTATACCGAGACGGAATAATATGCTTTGCTCTATAATATATTTTAATTTTTTGTCATAAATTGTTCTAGTGACATGCTCAAATATAGTGTGGAATTTTATTATATATACAGACACCTTGTCCATATGACTGATTCATTTTTTGAAGACTTTTGGCGTTATTAGTTCGTCCGTACTTCTAGTATCTATTTTGCGTTTATCACTATTTCCTTAGACCTAAGTTTGGATCTGTAAGGTATATTCATTCTATATTATATCAAAATCTGATCTTGATTTAGAATTCTAATACCCGATATGTTCAATCTTTCAAAAATTTGGTTTTCTGAGAATTTCTGGACATAACGAGCTCAGGTGCAAACGAAGGATAGCGTAACTAAATAGTGTATAGAGTTAAATATTTTTACAGTGAAAATAGTCTATTTTTCTATTTTGAACATATAATTCGTAAACTGCACATGTTATATATATATATACACTAAGATACATAATTAGATAACTATGAATATTAATACTATGCGTCTCCCAGAGCATATTAACAGTGAATTAGATTAACGCGGACGAGTGTCCTTTGCTCGGAGCAAGAAACCACGAAGCAAATCCAAATAAACAAGTCCATTAGTAAGTTCAGGCTCACGACATGTATTGAAGATTCTTCATATCTAGCAAATATTATAGGTTCATATTTTTTAAAGTACTTAAATATTTTTATTCTTGACTAGTAACTCACCCTTGCTCCGCTCGGGTTCGTCCCTTCTTACGTTGTGACGGTTAGTGTAGATTTCTCAGAGATGAGATATTTTCCCGCAGTAAAAAGTATCTTATGTGTTGATCCGGATAATCAGCTATCATCATACTAAATTTCATCAAAATCTGTCTAGTGGTTTTTTCGTGATGCGTTCCCAGACAGACAGACAGACATACAGTCAGACAAAAATTCTAAAAACTATAGATTTGGCCTTTCTATTGATAGTAATAATTATTTCAATAAGATTATCCAAAAAATATTTAATGTACAAATTCGACTTAGTTTGAATTTTATTATTTGTATAGAAAATTACGGTTTTATCTATCAATGTAACATATTTGGAGGTTGATTTTGAGGGTAATAGATATAATTAATTCAGTCTATTTAGAGATAGTTTAGGTGCTATCTAAGCGCGAGTCAAATACCTGTGTGAGAGGATTCCTGACTTAGGATTTTTTATATATTTTTCTTGTGAGGTGATATTCTATGCTTATGAATAAAACATTTATAAATATGTTGGGACATTAACACGCAGCACCATCTAGTTCCGTGGTAAGCTGCGGGGTTATGGATACCAGATACTTGGTACACTACACCTATACCTATACCTTTAATTTAAATACATACATATTACAAATATAATCACCCATGCCTGGAGTACAAATATTCGCGCTCATCACACAAATGAATACCCCCAGCGGGACTCGAACTCGCAACCACTCGCACAGCAAGTAGGATCGTCGTCATAGGTCGTCCGTCTGCGCTACTCCGCAATAGCACAATCTGATGTAGTTTGGAGAAAATCAAGTTTGCGCTAATTGTGCCCGGGGCGAGCCCCAATAAGCAGTCATTTCGACCAACCTATAAATGTAAGTAAATATCTGTTATTTCATTTGGCTTGGTTATATTTTGTTTATGTTTTTCCTTCGCAAGGCTCGTTCTTGTTATATTTAGTACAGCTGGTGTTTTCAAATTATATTCCAATGTATTATCTTGTAGCTACGATTTTTAAAGCAGTAGTAGTCCAATGGTAACGTGCTTGCTTATCGAGCAGCGAAGCGGGTTCAAATCCCGGGTTTCGCACGGCCGATAATTAATTTTATGTGATAATCATTTCCAATATTACACTTGTCTTACGGTGAAAGAAAACATCATGAGGGAACCTATATAATCGAATATTTGACAACATTACCTATGTTTTAATTTGAGTTTAAGAATTAAAAATTAAAAATAGTGGAGTCACATGTCTTCCACGCAAGAAAGTATATATTATGTACTAGCATTGCCCGCGGCTCCGCCTGCGTTCAGATGACCAAAAACCAAATTCTTGGGTTTTACACATTAGTATACTCTTACGTTGCAGTTTTTGAATTTCTTCTCAGAAATGAGATATTTTCCCGCGGTAAAAAGTATCCTTTATATTGACCCGGATAACCAGCTATCACCAAATTTCATCAAAATCCCTCCAGTGGGTTTTCCGTGATGCGGTAACAGACAGACAGACAAAAATTCTAAAAACTATAGATTCGGCCTCACCTCCGTATCGATAACAATGTCTATTTCAATAAGATTTTCCAAAAAATATTTAATGTACAGATTCGGCTTAGTTAGAATTTTATTCATGTATAGATAGGTGTAGGTTTAGGCTGAATTCAACATGATGGGAATCGAGACACATTTCGGGTGACCACTACGATGCATTGAAGCAAGGTGTCATTGTAATTGCATTCTATTAATATTCAACTACATATATTTGACGTAATTGTTGTACAATGTCTATAATGGATGATGATAATGTATTTAATTAGAGTCTATTGATTTGTGAATTTACCCACCATGCTAGTTTATGGCTTAGCGGGCGTAATATAATCTATGTATCTATACATATAAATAAAATTGCAGTGTCTGTGATTTCAATATAACTATGTTTTCTCAAGTACATAGAATTATTTATATGATATCAGTACCTAAACTATTCTTTTTAATTTTATTTCTGTCTGTCTTTTTGTTTGTCTGGGGTTATCTTTGGAACGGCTTAACCGAATGTACTGGGACTTTCACTGAAAGATAGTTGAGTTTATAGAGAATACATATAGATTATGTTTATTTCAGATATATTTAGTGCTCCAGTGCGAAAATGGAAAACCCTTAAAATTTACGCAAAATTTGAATTTATGATTTCGTGAAAAGTCCGCAATGCGAAGCGAGGGTATGTTCATAGTTGTTGATATTTAGTTTGCGATTTTATTCATATAAAAATAGCAGTGGGTATAATTATAAGTAAAGGCTCGAGTACAAAATCGATTTATTCATCAATCTAGAAACCCTTAAAATTTTATCCTACGAATTTTTATTTTAAATATTTCTAAATCAAATCAAAATATTTTTTATTCATATAGACTTATAAAAGCAGTTTTGAATCGTCACTTTTTACATTTCAAATTTAAATGTCAGTATGTAAGTCCGTAAGGAATCTAACAAAAGCCGGTGCAAAACTCAACAGTTGCTCTTAATTTTTTTGTGCGGAACCCTGATTAATTATTTAAGGTAAAAGAAGCTTAAGTTACTCCTTATAACATCAACTATCTGCCAGTGAAAGTTCCGTCAAAATCAATCCAGCCATTTCGAAGATTAGACTGACAGACAGACAAAATTTTTTAATAATTGTTTTTTCTTATTAGTACCGTATATACTATCATATGCATTTAGTAAAATGCTGTTATTTTGACATTACAAACAGACACTTCAATTTTATTTATCTTTATAGATGTAGACTAGCCTAGCCCGCGGCTTCGCCCGCGTTCAGATGACCAATCACCAAATTCTTAGGTTTTACGTATTAGTATATTCTTACAATGCAATTTTTGTATTTTTTCTCAGAAATGAGATATTTTCCCGCAGTAAAAAGTATCCTATAATATGTTGACCCGGATAACTAGCTATCACCATAGCAAATTTCATCAAAATCCCTCCAGTATTTTTCTGTGATGCGGTAGCAGACAGACAGACAGACAAAAATTCTAAAAACTATAGATTCGGCCTCTTTATCGATAATAATATATATTACAATAAGATTTTCCAAAAAATATTTAATGTACAGATTCGGCTTAGTTGCAATTTTATTATATGTATAGATAAAGTTGATAAAGGTGATAATTTTCTGACAAAGTCATACGCGAGGTATAGTGCAATTTATAATTTATATTATGCAATAGATGTTCTAATGCATACAATGAGTCCGGCTGCGCATTTCAAAGTGACCGCGGAGCATTAAAGCGATGCGGCTGAAGAAATTGCATGCATTCAATTACTGAAGGTTATTTAATTATGACGGTCATATTTATAAATTTCACTTAATAAAATGTATGAATACTAGCTATTATTTGTGACTTCACTTGAACATTTTTGTTAGAGACGCGCCATTTCTCATTGCTAGGGAACAACAATGTTATAGTTAGTTCAACGTTGATTATAAATGTATTCAGCCCTTTTTAACGTCCTACTGCTGGGCACGGGTCTTCCTTCAATACGAGGGGGATCACGCCATAGTCCACCACGCTGGCCGAGCGCGGGATGGCGGACTTCATATGTCTTTCGAAAACTAGTTAGGTTCTTACATACATGCAAATTTTCTCACGATGTTTTCCTTCACCGTTATGACAAGTGGTAATCATGTTGGAAATGATTCACACATGAAAATATCAGAGGTGCGAATGTCCGGGATTTGAACTCGCATCCTTCCGCAGTTTCCCAATCGAGCGTTACCACTAGACAACCACTGCTTTGTAAAGTAATAGAACTCTATAAAATAATTATTTAACTCTAACAAATAAATTGCCCTTGAATTTAAATAACTTAATTCCAACATTTCATTGTACATTTGAAGTGCATTTTCATTTGCATCGGTAATTGTAGAGTTGCGTGGGCTTTATTGAATATACTTGAACAGCTGACCGTTAAGCGTTTTTAATCCCCACGAGGAAAATCAATCGTTTTAAATAATAATAATTAGCTATATATATGAAACTACTGAGTAGCGACGCGTCCCTAATGAATTTTGCAATATATTATGTTAACTAACATGCCCAAATGGTATCACTAGCTAAATTTACATATATCAATCTATTACTTATATGTATATTAGGGTGGAGCGAAAATTTATTTTTTCATAGCTTGGGGGTAGAATTTGTAGCTTATAAAAAAAAACTTTTTAACAAAAAAATAAAAACCGACTTCAAACAAAAGCACTAAAAAGTAAAAAATAACTAATTGGTAGTTTTCATTTACTATACATACCTAATCAAATATTTTCGAAGTCGGTGTGCTTTGCTTTGTATGGGCTGGCACCGATTTCGAAAATATTTGATTAGGTATGTATTTAATAGGTAGGCTTTAATTACTTAGCCAAAGCACACCGACTTCGAAAATATTTGATTAGGTATGTATAGTAATTGAAAACTACCAATCAGTTATTTTTTACTTTTTAGTGCTTTTGTTTGAAGTCGGTTTATATTTTTTTGTTAAAAAGTTTTTATTTTTCCCTTTTTAGTGTAGGCAGTAGTAGAAAAGTACGTATTCTAACGTGTTAGGCTTGTCAAACAAAATAAGCCCAAACTCAAAGTATCTACTATTAGCCGTTGAAGAGTTCCACCTATCCACCTTCTGGCCTTACCATCAGATCAGGTTAACAATACCGAACCACTGTACTATCAACGGAAATAGAAACACTTGCAAAGTTTCAAGTCAATATGACAATTAGAAGTAGGTTAAATTCATCATTAGCTATTTTTCCACTCTTAGGGGTGGTATTTTTTTGTGAAATTTAAATGGGACCAATCTGGAAGTATACACTTTCAAACAACATAAAAATTGTCGAAATCGGTTAATAAATGACGGAGTTCTGAGATAACAAACATAAAAAAATATACAGTTGAATTGAGAACCTCCTCCTTTTTTAAGTCGGTTGAAAACAGAAAAAAAATAAAAAAAATATTATTTACTTATTATTTTGAGGCGGGCCACTGATTTTTAAAATTAATAATTGATTAAAATTTTTGTTTTGAATGAAAAAAAATTTTCGACTTTTTTTGAAAAGTTTCAAGAATTGACTAATATGGCCATTTTCTATTTAACTTTCACTGTAATGAAAAAATAAATATGTAATTTTTTTACTTTTTTTTTTAAATTGCAATACTTAATGCAATATTACAGTGAAAGTTGGGTAGAAAATGACTGTATTAAAAAAAAATTTCGCTTCACTCTAATGTATATGGTCTTCTAGCGATTTATCCGCATCCCTAATTATCTAACAGTAGTCTGTTTGCTACTCCAGGTCATAAATATATTTACGTTCTTTTCATCCAAATCCGACCAACCTTTTCAGCGTAATGGAGTAACAAACATACACACATATTAATTTTCGCATTTATTATACTGCAAAAGATAAGTTTTTTTGTAATTTGGTTCTGAATAGTTTTTATTAAATCTATACATATGTATAATAAAATTCTGAGTCGAATCTGCACATTAAATACTTTTTGGAAAATCTTATTTAAATATGTATTCATTATTATCGATACAGAGACCAAATCTATAGTTTTTAGAATTTCTATCTGTCTGTCTATCTGGGAACGCATCACGAGAAAACCACTGGACAGATTTTGACGAAATTTGGTGTGGTGATAGTCCGGGTCAAAATATAGGATACTTTTTATTCATCATCTTTGATAAACTAATACTAACCGTTAAAATGTGGCTTGGGACGAACCCGAGAGGAGCAAGGGTGAGTCGCTAGTTCTCAATATAATTAATTATAATTTAAAAAAATACTTGTACTTAAATAGAAACAAACAATTCCGGGACATATTTAGTAGTTTAACATATTATAGTAAGTAAAACGGGACTGTAGAAAATATATGTGTTACTGTGTTTCAGGACTGTCACGTCGCTGTGACGGTGTCCGGTACTTTTTATATGAAATTCGCACGGTGCTAAATATGTCGGTGAGTTGCCTTGTTGGTATATGTAGCCTCTTTTTGTTTGTAATGTTATGTGCATGTTAACAGAATGTTTAGATTTATTCTAGCCAAAGGGTAACGGGTTTGATAAAATTGAAATAAGTTAACCATTTAGTCGTTTGGTTTTTGGATGTCTCGATGATTTATATTTTATCTTAGGATAATAAATTCTGTGATTTTGAGTGATTTTGATGAAATTTTCAGGCAATCTTCAGATTAGCCCAGCGAATGGTCTTGTAAAGTTTTTGTAGCGAACGGAAGTTTGAACGCGGGCGAAGCTGCGGGCAGTATTAATAATCAATAAATATCGCGTATTTTACATACGCGCCATATTGGTTTTCAATTATTCATAACCAAACGCAGCGCACATTGATAAAGCAACCAACCAAAGCAGTCGACTCGACTCAATAATACTCCTAGTGAGTGCTGGGACAACGTTTAATAAACTTAAATCACTTTGAAAAAATAAAAATAACAGCAAAAATCTCATCAAATTCAGTATAATGTACATATAGACATTTGAAAACTTATTTTTATATACATATGTGTGTAGATGACATAATATATGTACGTTAGAGACATACTCCATGTAATGGTTTTATGAGTTTACATATTAGCATATTAATGAAGCGTCTGAAAATTCAGGAGTCGTATACAAAGTCAATTACGCACGATACGTGGGATGATATGCCTGAGAGCTGGGCCCAGAAACTTTGCGGAATTTAATAAGGAAGACAAGAAGTTTGTGATTAATTTTGTTATCGGACTCGTGTGACTGACGAAAAAACAAGCTGTTTATATAAAAAAACTAATCTATACATATGTATAATGAAATTCTAACTGAGTTGAATCTGTATATTAAATATTTTTTAGAAAATCTTATTGAAATAGTCATTATTATCGATACAGAAGTTAAATCTATAGTTTTCAGAATTTTTATCTGTCTGTCTGTCTGTGTTTGACCCTATTACGGAAACACCACTGGAGGTATTTAAGTGAAATTTAGTATGATGATAGCTGCTTATCCGAATCAACATATAGAATATCTTTTACTGCGGGAAAATATCTTATTTCTGAGAAATTTATACTATACGTTAAAACGTTACTATTGTTCTTGGATTAACTCGATTGTTATTTGATTTATTCTAACGTAGTTATATGTTTTATAGTTAACTTTATGGTCTTTTAAACACGCTTTTATTACCGATCATATAATTGCGATTAACAACAGTAAATGGAAGTTATGGTCGCAGGTGGTTTACGAGGTTTTAAGTAGCGATATAGCAATAATTTTTTATTCATTTTTATTTACTTGTATGTGTGTATCTATGTATGTATTCACCCCCTTTTTTAACGACGCTCTGCTGGGCACGGGCCTCCCCGCAATACGAGGGGGTTCAGGCCATATTCCACCACGCTGGCCAAGTGCGGACTGGCGGACTATACATATCTTTTAAAAGCTAGTTAGGTTCTCTAAAACATGTTCTAAAACATGTTTCTAGATTTATTTAGGTATTTATTACGAGAAAGTAAAGCAAGACGCTTAAGAAAACAAATTTTACTTATGCTTAATGGCATATGACTTAGTATGTAATTAATTAATCAAGTTATTTCTTCATGCTCCATCAACCTGGGATATATTATTTGAATTCGACCTAGATTTTGTAGAAACACTAGCGACTTAACCTAGCTTCGCTCGAATGCGTCTTAAGGTACTTATATGGAACTCCAGGTCATTATCTACTATTATCTTAAATTTCATCTAAATCAATCCAGCCGTTTTAGCGTGAAGGAGTAAAAACATACACACACAAATAGAAACTTTATATTACACAAAGGTTTAACTTTGCATGAGTGAATTTGTGAGGGAAAAACTAGAGATCTATATGATATATAATTAGGAGATTTAGTAGACGTATGATTAGACCAATTCAAGTCTCTATAAATAGTGTAAATTTTAAATTGAAAAAAAATGTAGGTACATTCCATTTCAGAAAATTTGCTCGTCATAAACTACTTCATATACATTAACATAGGTATGTTTTCTTTACCTAGTTTTACTCGTATTATGGTTATAGCAAATAATACATTCGTTGAAAACTTTTGATATGTAAAAATGCTATTTTTAGTTTTTACTAGCAACTCACCCTCGCTCCGCTCGTTTTCGTTCCTAGATACGTTTTATCGGTTAATATAATAATTTAATTTAATTAATATAATAGATAACCAGCTATCATCATACCAAATTTCATCAAATCTTTCCAGTGGTTTTCTCATGATGCGTTCCCAGACAGATAAACAGAAAGACACAAAAAATCTAAAAACTATAAATTCTACCTCTGTATCGATAATAATAACTATCTATATCAATAAGATTTTCCAAAAAAAATATTTAATGTAGAGATTCGACTCAGTTAGAATTTTATTATATGCATAGATTATACTAAATTTCATCAAGAAAGGTTTCATAATATACATACTTATTTGGTTATATTCGACAACAAGGTAATCCAGTAACGATTTTGACGTAATGCCGCTTCATACGTAACCATTAATTTCCATTTATTCGCGCTGACAGCGGATCGGTTGCGTGTGAGCCATATTTAGGGACCCTGAAAATTTCACTTCATTGTACTTTGTAATATACAATAGGGAGTGATGATTTCGAGGATTGGTGTTTGGGATTTTATTCAATTTTTTTATGTTTATATGCTGTTTAGAAGTCATAATAATTCAGCCCTTTTAAATTTCCACTGCTGGGCATGGGACTGCCATTAATTCGTGGAAATCAGGCCATAGTCCGCCATGCTGGCCAATACGGTTTGATTTTATGTATCTTTTGAAAACTTAGGTTCTTGCATATTTCATTACTACGTATTCCTTCACCGCAAGATAAATTATGAATATGTTGAAAAATGATTCACAAATGAAAACTTATAAGTGTAAAACCTTGGGTTTGAACTCGCTTCACGTGGTTTTCCAAACGAGCTCGTTACCACTATGCTACTATCTTTATTAAAAACAATGTAATCTTTTAAGTGTAAGATTCATCACTGACAGCATGCCTGCAACGGAGTGTTTTTAATTTAATTCTGAAATGAGAAAATATTTTTAATAACTTTTTTAACATATGTGTAGTTGAATGATATATATAAAACTAGAAATTATTTATCATTATCAATACCTTTTTTCCACTGTTTGTTTGTTTGTTTGTTTGTTTGTTTGTTTGTTTGTTTGTTTGTTTGTTTAATAGCTATTGACGAGCTTTAGTGTTAACATTAAAAAAAGTTGGAAATACTTTTTTTAGACAAGTAAGTTCTCTTGATATACGAGTATGTACTCGTAATTACATGTGTTTTCCTCAATTTTGCGATAATGATCATGGTCGATTTCGACCACAGGGCGAACATTAGTTAATAATATTACAATAACATTTAAGAGAGCTTTCTAATATAATTATTAATAATAATGTCCTCCCGACCGATTCGACCGAATAGCCATCTGCACGGGAGATATTATAGTGCAGTGCGTATACGCGCAGACACAACGCGCACTCTCTATTCCTGTCACTCTCATACTCCGGTGGGACGACTGCTCGACATGACCAGTGAGAGTTAAGGCGCAGGACCGACGACTTTACGTGCTCTCCGAGGCACGGGGTTGAAACACCGCCAACTTCCCATCTCCGGGCTGCTACTGAGACTTACTAAACTTCTGTTTAGTTCCAAAAGCCCTGGGTTCGAGCCCCACCCGGGCTCGAACCCAGGGCTTTTGGATCTGCAGCCATACATGCTAGCCACTATACCACCGAGGCAGTTAATATAAATATAAACATTAATAACATTACAAATAACAAAACAAACTAGGTTTTGAAGGCACTTTATATTCTGTAAAAAGAAAGAGTTCCCTCGAGACACCAGATATAACTCTTACGAACATACATACATATATTACGGCTTTATATGTTTTGACCTAGTTTTATCAAAAATCTGTTTAACACTACGTACTCGTATACATTGTTGGAGGAATTTCTAAAACTTTTTCCTTCTTCCTGTTTTGCCATTCGCAGTGGTGATAGTAAATATAAATAAATTATAATATATATTACATATAATATTTTACGAAGTGGTAGCCCAGTGATAACGCGCTCGCTTGGGAAATCGAGTGAAGCGGGTTCGAATCCTGGGTCACGCGCCATTGATATATTTATGTGCGAATTATTTCCAACATGATTACCACTTGTCTTACGGTGAAGGAAAGCATCGTGAGGAAACCTGCATGTCTGAGAGAACCCTATATAGTTGAATATAACATTTTATAAAATGCCAATTTCCATTAGTCGTAGTACAATACAAATCGTGGCATATGAACAAGTTTGGGGTCCGACGAAATGTTACATCCAATATGGAGGCCGAATTAACCTATGAGCCCACAGTTCTGTTATTACTAATCTATACATATGTATGTATAATTGTTACGTATTGTATATTAACTTTTATATATTTTATACTAGTAGTATCCGCGGCTTCGCTCGCTCTAAAACAACAAAAATTCTTAAACTTTAATCCCCTATTTTACCCCCTTATAGAATGAATTAACAAATATAAGTAAATCATTACATATAATCAAATTCTAATTTTTAACAAGTCGAATTTTTATATAATAATTAATATTAAATATTTTTTTGAAAAATATTATTGAAATACTTATTTTATTTATATATTATTACAGAGGCCGAATTTATAGTTTTTAGAATTTTCGTCTGTATGTCTGTCTGTCTGTCTGTCTGTCTCTGTCTGTCTCTCTCGAAACGCATCAAGAGAAAACCACTGGGCAGATTTTCATGAAAATTGGTATGATCATAGCTCCGTGTCAATATAACTATAGGATGTTTTACTGTGGGAAAATATCTCATATTGTAGAAATCTATACTAACCATTAAAATGAACGAACCCAAGCGGAGCCAGGGTGAGTCGCTAGTAATATATAAAATTATTTTGATAGACACCTTTATTGCTTATTTTTATTTAAATACTGTGAAATAGTCGACCTTTTTGTTGAGTAAGGTTTGACATTTGTGAAACGTAGAAGCGCGTACAATACAATACCGTAAAAAAAATGAGTGAAGCTTCTCTTTAAATACTTGTACAAAATATGTTTGTTTCTTATTGAAAATCTACGCTTATGATATTGTATTCAGCCCTTTTTAACGTCCCACTGCTGGGCACGGGCCTCCCTTCAGTACGAGGGGAATCAGGCCATAGTCCACCACGCTGGCCAAGTGCGGGTTGGCGGACTTCACATGTCTTATGAAAACTTACTAGGTTCTCTCAGACATGCAGATTTCCGCACGATGTTTTCCTTCACCGTTAAGACAAGTGGTTATCATGTTGGAAATGATTCGCACATAAAAATATCAGAGGTGCGAGACCCGGGATTTGAACTCACTTCACTCGGTTTCAAAAGCGAGCGCGTTACCACTGGGCTACCACTGCCTTATTGCTTATAATATTATAAAGAGTAAATTTGGTAACTTTGTCAGTTAGGTTGTGGGTAATCTCTGAAACTACAGAGCCGGTTCTGAAAAGTCATAAATAGGAATCTATATTACCGCCAATATGCTATAGGCTATTTTTTTAACGAAAAAAATGTAATTTCTGTCAGAAATCATACTAACTGTAATTAAAGTCAGAAAAAAACTTTCTTTTGAGTTGCTTTATTGCCGTGTGCTGCATAAACGGCTTGCAATAAAACAATAAAATGTATGGCAAGAAGAAAAAAAATATATACTAAAATTTGTGAATTTGTTTACGAATGGTATGCCTATAACAATAAAAAGTATTATAATTATTTAAAAAAAAACCGCGAAATATAAATATACCTCTTAGTATGTATAAAGTAATCTATACATATAATAAAATTGTAACTAAGCCGAATCTGTACATAAAATATTTTTGGAAAATCTTATTGAAATAGACATTATTATCGATACTGAGGCCGAATCTATAGTTTTTAGAATTTTCGTGTCTGTCTGTCTGTCTTTTACCGCATCACGGAAAAACCACTGGAGGGATTTTGATGAAATTTGGTATGGTAATAGCTGGTTATCCGAGTTAACATATAGGATATTTTTTACCGCGGGAAAATATCTCATTTTGAGACTAAGTATATTATGAGTATACTAATATGTATAATCTTAGAATTTGGTTTTTGGTCATCTGAACGCGGGCGGAACCGCGGGCAATGCTGGTGTAGGTTTAATTATAATTCGTACGTTTAGGGGTGAACAATAACATTAATGTATTATTCTTTTTTATTTTGATTTTTTGGTTCCCGGCGTTTCGAACAATTATGGCCACCAGAGAAATTAAAAGTTTTTTTAAAAATGTGAAATACATATTCGTAAATCTAAAAAAAATATTATGCATTATTTTTTAAACTGCGAGCTCAATATGAGATAGTATAAGAAAACTGCTAGTCTAAGATCGCGATCTATGTGGGGGATCCCTAATTCTTTTCCTAGGCGAAATATATTTTTTAATCCGTTAAAAAACATGACCCAAGGGAGTTGTCACTAAAAATTTGTTCCAGATTATTTTTTAATAAAAAACCTCTACTCTGGAGATGTTTTGATATGACAATCCCATATTATTAAATTTAAAATAAAATTATCTATATTTTGATATTTGGTAGGTTCCGGGAAACGATACGAGCAATTAACTACTTCAATTTATCTGTTTATACTTGGATATCAGGTAATGTGTTCAAAAAAGGCCGTCAATCGTATGATGGTATTTTCTATAAATCTTTTACATTCGATGGATACTAAGTTGTTACAGGAAAAGAGTTAGAATAACCCCCCTGGGTCGTGTTTGTTATATGTTTTATAGTTTAAAAAATATATTTCGTCTGGAAAAAGCATGAGGGGTCCACCATATAGATCGGGATCTTAGACTATGTCATTTTCAATAGAATAACAAATGTAAAACCTCAATACAAAAAAAAAGCTGTTTTAGTCCCAAGTAGGTATATTCTATTTGTAGCAAACGTCTTATTATAGCATTAAGTTTTATAACCCCGTCAATGCACCAACCAGTTATTGTTTAGTTACCAACATCGTAAACGAATAACAACCTGCGAACCAAGCCGAGCCAAATTGCCGTATTCGAGCTAAATTTTTAGCAAAAATATATGAAAATTACACCCTATGTTCTTATGTTAGAGTTGAAATTTCATCAAAATAATTTCAGTCAAACCATTGCGTTCTGTAACTGCCGGGTACGTTTCCGTTAGCGATTACACGTTTGCTTGGATTTAGTTGAAATAAAAGTTAATTCGGGTGGTAATTATGTTATAATTTAGAGACTCACGTGCTTAAAACTTAATTATAGTTTAAGTGTATTAAATGTAAGGCAATGGTAGCCCAGTGGTAACGCGCTCGCTTGGGAAACCGAGTAATGCGGGTTCAAATCCCGGGTCCCGCACCTCTGATATTTTCATGTACGAATCATTTCTAGCATGATTACCACGTGCCTTACGGTGAAGGAAAACATCGTGAGGAAACCTGCATGTCTGAGGGAACTTAGCAAGTTTTCGAAAGATATGTGAAGTCCGCCAAACCGCACTTGGCCAGCGTGGTGGACTATAGCCTGATTCCCCTCGTACTGAAGGGAGGCCCGTGCCCAGCAGTAGGACGGTAAAAAAAAACAAATGTAAATCCACTAGCAACCTACGCTCTCTTCGCTCCAGTACATGCCTGAATGTAAAACAGTGGCAAAAAATATGTGCTATTCCAGGTTATAATCTATCTGCGTATTAAACTTCATTTTTTGTTCAGTGGTTTCAGAGTGAATGAGTAACAAAAACATACACATACAAACTTATTTATTTATATTAGTAGATAAACGTTTGGCTCAGTTTGTAGTGACCATACTTGTTGTTCCAGCGGTCGCGGGTTCGGTTCCCGCTGGGGGCATTCATTTGTGTGATGAGCACGAATGTTTGTACTGCAGTCATGGATGTTTATATTTATAATTGTATGTATTTAAAGTTATATATGTGTAGTGTATCAACTATCTGGTATCCATAACATAAACCTCGTAGCTTACTATGGAACTAGATGGTGTTGTGTTAAATTCAAAGAAAAAACATGCTAATTGCCTGTGGCGTTGCTTGCAACATGTATTAAAATACAATTAGGAGTCACTACCGTAATTGTATTCAGCGCTTTCTTTTAACTTCCCACTGCTGCATACGAAAGGGATCAGGCCATAGTCCACCACGCTGACCAAGTGCGGGTTGGCGGACTACTACCGTAATATTTTATATTTGACTCCTTTCTTGGTATGATTAAAAGTCGTAGGTCTTAGATTCGATTATCAGGTCAAGCCAAGTATATTTAGTTTGAACTAATACATAGAAACCATTATAAACAAACTTTTAAAACTTAATAAGATTGCTTTAAAATAAATCACGAAGACTTTTCACCATAATTCCCAGACATAGCTACGGAATACAGTTAATCTCCTAACAAATGGTCAGAAAATACGGTGTGCCGACGTCGAAGTGCAAATAATTTTTAAGTCACGGGCTAGAGACTGCGAGATGAAATTTTAAATAAAAATAAAATTCTATCAGACGATTGGCTTGGGTCGGAGCCAAAACTGCTCGCGGCTTACAATTAATTATTAAGAAAACTATAGTCTAAAATTACTCATTAACTTTCGTATCTAAACTCTATTTCTATTGGACTAATAAATGCGAATTTTTGTATATATGCATGTGTGTATGTTTGTTACTCCTTATGTAAAACAAATGGATAGATTTGGATAAAATTTTGTACATAAATAGAATACAACCTGTAACCCATAGTGTCAAAGTCACTAAAACAATATACTATGGCTTTTTTATTGAGAAAATGTTAAACACCAAATGTTCTGTTTTGCCATCAAAACGAACTCAATTTAGTTTATAAATAGAGAATTTGTTAAAATCTTGACTAAACCACTACTTATGATCACAATCAGTAAAGTGGTTCGGATTAACACGATTAGTACCAGATGGACAAACATAATTATTAGAGAAAAGAGTATTCTAATTATAGGCCACTTTGCATTTTTATGATTGATGATTATTACTTCACTGGCTACCATTACTTTACTAAAAAAGAGCTCTAAAATCAGTAATTAAAGGAGGACCACCACCCTATTTCTTAAGAAAAATAGTTACAAAACTCACCAAATATCTATGATGATGATGATGTTCTCCTGACCGATTCCGGCCACGGCGGCCAATCTCATTGAGACTAACCAGCTGCGCAGGAGATATTATAGTACACAAGTGTACGCGCAGACACAACGTGCACTCTCTATTCCTGTTACTCTCATACTCTGGTGGGAGGACTGCTCGACACGACCAGTGAGAGTTAAGGCGCAGGACCGACGGCTTTACGTGCTCTCCAAGGCACGGGGGTGAAACACCGCCAACTTTCCAACTCCGGGCTGTAACTGAGGCTTACTATACAGAAAGACTCAAAAACCAAACTTGACCCGACCCGGGACCCAGGACCCCCGGGTGTGCAGCCGTACATGCTAGCCACTACGCCACCGAGGCAGTTCACAAAAAATATATATAACGGAATAGATCCCTCCTTTGTAAAGTCGGTTCAAAAGTACTCACTTTTTAATCCATTTTCTTTAAACAGCTATGTAAAAAAGAAATTCCTTTGTGTGGTTTCAAGCTCGTAAGGATTTATGGCCTAGACTTAGTAAGCTTCTGAGCTTACTAGTTCTACTACAGATTAATCTTGTGGATACGTCGTCCTTGTATAGGTTTTTTAGGTAGCTGGAGATCGAAATACAGATTGTAGTCGATGTGAAAATTAGATAATACTAGAACTTGTTTATGACCGTGGCTATGCTTGTGTTAAAAATTTCAAGTTATTTTTGTTTACGTTATAAGATAGCGCCATCTATTGATTGTGATTGTGAAAGTGTTGTTTGAATAAAATTAATGCTGAATTATTATCCCACGGATATGTTTTAGATAAATAGTTTATTATGTATTAAATATTTTATTTTACGTTAGGATTATAATTGGAGGTAGTTATGCAAAATATATCCAACCACAAAAACTTACTTTTGAGAAAATAGAAGTTTTAGTAAAATTGGTATATCAAAACTACAAGACTATAGTTTTTTTTTGAAATACCTATTAAATATTGGGTATTTTATCTACTTTCTGTATATCAGTTGATATGTAAGTGCCATTTCTGACAGTAACTCAAAAAAGGTTTTCATGGGCTGGATCTATTTTGCATAACTACGTCCAATTCATCTATGAGACCAGTTCTATCCTCATGTGCTTAATCAAACGTCTTTTAATAAAATCTCATAAATATCTATAAGGATTAAATACTTTTAATTAAAACAATATCAAAACCTTATTGAATACCTCTTTCATCATATTTTATAATATTTAAAAATCAGTCGTAATCTGTATCTCAATTTCTTTTATTTAATTTTTTAATTAAATTCTTTTCTTTAATTTCTTAAATTTAATTATCTAATCTTGTTGGTTTTTTCTCGCAAAACTTATGAGAAGAATATTCGTTTGAAGTATATTCATAAAGAAATAATTATAATTAAAAAAACATACACCCAAATCGAATTTCTCCTTTATAAAATTGGCCAAATCTAAAAAAAAATGGATACACATAAAATAACACTAAGTAATAAAATTAAAACTATTAAACTATTACTCCAGATACTAAAGTGTGAAGTGAAGAAGTGTGTGAAGTGGAATAATACAAAATGGTTTCTCAAACTGGGATTTTAGGCCCACATTTGATTTTAAATGACCTCCAAAAATCTTGTATTATTATAAGTCAAAGTGTCATATTTGACGTTAATGACAGATTTATTTATTACTAGCGACTCACCCTCACCCTGCTTGAGTTCGTCCCTAGTTACGGTTTAAGGTTTAGTATAGATTTCTCATACATGATATATTTTCCCAAAGTAAAAAGTATCCTGTATGTTGACCCGGAGAACCAGCTATCATCAAAATACATCAAAACCTGTCCAGTGGTTTTCTCGTGATGTGTTCCCAGACAGACAGACAGGTAGACAGACAGGCAAAAATTCTAAAAACTATAGATTCTTGATCTCTTACAAATTCAACTCAAAATTTTATTATATGTATAGATAATATATGTATTTAATAGTACCTACAGACTCCACTTCCGTGGCAAAACGGATAGTTTACTTCATAGTTCATCAACAATGTTCTGCATTGTGAGTGCACCAGTAAAGCAAATGTAGGATTTTAAAGCCTTTTCCGTAATTAGTATCATACAAAGTTGAGACAAACATTAAAAACTTGTGAAACGTATTTTTTACGAACCAATTTCCACTTTACTATTCAAAACATTGTTAACTCAAATACTATTTTTTGTCGGTTGTTCTGTTCGTTGATAACACGTTTATTATATAGGAAGGAGATTAGTAGCAAGACTTTGCAGATAGAGGTAATTGAATTATTTTTCCTAGGAAAGTCCCTACGTGATTTTAATACTTTCTACTTTCTTTCTCACGCGGATATTTAATATTTTAAATAAAACGATCTATCTCTTCGGATATTTTAGCGGATTTATTTTGATTTTTGGTTCCCGGCGTTTCGAATGCTTACAGCAATCATGGTTTCGGGAGAGATTAAGGTTTATACGTTTCAGAGGTACTTTGTTGCATTGTTTTTTAATTCATTGTATTATTTTGTGAATCATTTGAGCAGTTTTTAAACTATGTCTAAAGATCTTACGGAAACAGTATTAGAACGCATAGATGGCGTAACATTAACCCCCATGACACAAATCAAAGTTACGTGTCTTATGGGGAAGACTAGTAATCAGTGTAACTGGGTTTTCCCATAATTATGTTTTAGTTAAAAAGTTACACTGACATATTTTTTATATGTAATCGCTTCAGCCTTAAGCGTCAAACTTTTTCAGTCGAAGCGTCTGACACCAAAATCAAAATAAATCCGTGAAAAAATCAGAAAAGATAGTTTTTTTTTAAATTCGCGTAAGCCTAAGAAAGTATAAATATTTCATCAATTTTAAGTGAAAAAAAAAACAGTGTAGTAAATAAACAGGACTATACATACGTAATATAAGCCACGATATCGTTTTAAAGCGGAAATATATGTAACAAATGTGATTCGAATCTCTTCCTCTGTGACACATTTTTATCCACTGAGACATTCTTCGTACATATGTAGTAGGAATTTAATCCTTTAACATTATCATGACCAAAAATCCGGCCACAACGATAAACAATTCTCATATTTCTAAACAAGAAGGAAAATATTAAAATAAATACGTCGATTTATTATGAGAGAGTTTGAAACGGATCTCGTATTTGGGTCACTGGTATACAAATCCAATCAAAAGGCAATAAACGAAAATTCGGCGTAACGCGACCGTTGTGTGTGAATGTATGGTTTTATTTAATTTGTAATTTATATATTTTTTGATATCTGAAATTTATGTATTTATTAATATAAGCTATGCATATTGTAATTGAAATGGGTTAATAATTAAATCTACACTACTATTATAAAGAGAAAAGATTTGAATTTTTGTATGTTTGTAACGAATAAACTCAAAAACTACTGGAACGATTTAGATAAAATTTGGTAAGAAGATAGTTTGAAACCCTGGAAGGGAGGGACATAGAATATTTTTTATTCCGGAAATCATCCCTTAAGAGGGTGAAAATGAGAATGAAAGTTTGTATGGGAATCAACCTAGGGACGTGCCCGAGCAAAACGAAGGTGAGTCGCTTAGTTAATTATAAAAGGAATCATGAAGTTGATTTACAATTTATATCTAGTATATTGTAGTGTAACTTAACAGAGAACCTTCTCTTAAAAGGTACTTATTTTTGGCCAAAAAGTAAGCAATAAATATCGCTCCTTAAATACAAAAGTCACACATTTCAAAAAACACATACAAAAATATATTGGTGGAACTGATTTTTACTGTTTTACTTTAAGTTTTTTTATACCTGTACGAGCATTACGCTCCATGTAGTTTTAAGTAAACGTTTTATAAAAATTTGTAAGAACACTATTTACACTGCGAGACACTATTTAGATACGAGTCATTATAGATAGCTAATTTCGTTTAATTGATAAAATTTTTAGGAGTGTTTAGACAGCTTAATATTAGGTACCTGCATTCCACACACCTGTGATAAGTAAGCTAATACAGCTTTTCAGAGAAGATACTCAAATGTTTATTGTGTTTACGTAGGGCGTGTCTACCCGGCACATTTCAAAACATAGGTTAAGTCCTGTAACGTAGAAATTACTCTAGTTTCGTTTTAGGTATGGTAATAGTACAAAATAGTAAGTATTTATTTAAAAAGTCTGATTTAATCGTGATTATAGCTTAAAAAAACTAATTATTAAAGTATAGTTATTTTTTAGTTATTGTTTATTTAATCGCTTGTTAATGTTGTTGCCTTTTTTAAAATGTTTCAGTGAACGTTAGCTCAATGTGAGAATAATTATAAGTACCTATATTGTTGTATCTGAGAGCTGTTAACTTTTAGGGAGCCAGCTAAATACCTAGGTAGTGTATTTATTTTTACAATAATTCTTATGTTTGTTTTGTTAAATTTATGAAAGTGTTTTATGCATATTCGTTTTTTTATAGCTTAGAAGGTTTGTTTTGTTTTTAACTTAAATTTATTACTCTTATCTACTAATATAGGTAACAGTAATTTTAGACTTAATTGATGATCTCATGATAAGATTTAACTATTTTTTTTCCCTTAGCAAGTTTACTATGTAGTAAGTTAGTATGTGCCATTTTTTCCTTAAATTGACGTTTTGTGAGGTTGAAAACTGACAATAAAACTCTATTTTTTTCTATTTATGGTGGTTTAATTTTTAAAATTATAATGTTCTCGAAGTCAAAGTCTATATACAAAACTAACTTATTTGCATTTTTTCGAAAGTCTATTCGAGGTATAGTTAAGATTGCTTTATTGAAAAACAGGCTATTTAATTATGCATCTTTTGATACCAAAAAAATCTACGTAATACACATAGTTTATACAAAAATCATAAAATAAACCAAATTATTTTTTCAAATGCCGCTCCTGTATAATTTGCTTATTTCGACTTGTGGTGCTTTTGTATTTAAGGAGCGATATGTTAATTAGTCTGTATTTCGATGCCGAAATTTCAAGTTTAAATAGGTCAGAGGTAATTGGTTTAAAATGAACTAACCTCACACTTTAGTGATTCAAAGTTATGAATTAGGTTGTATTATAGTTATTAATTAATATGAAAAGTTAATAAATGCTCGAATATGTAAGATATGAGCCTTCTTTGCCAGCCTCTCTTGTGTGATAAACCCAACAGTGTGCTTCTCTTTTGGCTGAACCGATGTTAATGTAGTTTGAAAGAAAGATATGTAGTTCTCATTTTAGAAGATAGTAGTAGTGAGGAGGTTCAAAACCCATTTTATGATATTAAAATTACTAGATATTGATTAAGAATTTATGTATTTGGAGTGTCTTATATCTCGGGGAAGTTAAGAATTACAAAATACAAGTAGAATCGTAGGCTTAAGCTAGTTTTATTTAGTCATTATAAAGATAGTTTTATATGTCTGAAATATAAAATAAAAAAGAAAAAATCAAGAAAGAAAATAATTTATTCGGACAGAGAGTAGGATGAAGTACTCGTATACTTATCTACAATTAAAAAAGCTGCAACCACCTCAAAACTCCAACTGTGGTTACAATTTAAGTGTGTATCTTTATCATTTAGCTTTATCGAAATTGGCACGGGTATTTAAGAAAAATGGATATCTTATTATATCAAACGAGCAATTCTTGTATATGCATATGTATATAAAATTTCTCGTATCTCAGAAACGGCTCTAACGAATGGGATAAAAAAAATTATTCAGATTAAGTTAAAGTTTAACCTGTTAAGTTTATCTATATAGGAGTCTTTTCTGAAAAAAGGCGCAATTTTTATAGCTTTCTCGAAAAACACCGAGCAAACCTCGATATCACATATAATAAAAGGAGATGGAATACTAATTATAATGATATCTTAAATACTCTTATTTATCATAATCGTTGTTTTACAAACAAATAGTATTTTAAGCACACGAATTCTATTATTCAGAATTCTTTCGCAATTCCTAAGAGCAAGGCTATAAAAGTAAGTTATGTGCGTAGTTAAGTCGTACCTCTGTCAACTTACTATTAAATTATAAAATATACAGCTTTATATATTATTTTTTGTTATATTTTAGATAACTTAAGTTTTTCGTACAACGATTGTGTCGCAGATTCGATTTTTTTAGCAGTTATATTTTTAGTGAAGATCTCAAATTAATGCTGATTTAATACTTTCTTAGATTTACGTGAATACTTGACATTTTAAATAAAACTATCTTTTCGGATTGTTTTCGCGAATTTATTTTGATTTTTCGTTCCCGACGTTACCATGACATACCATCTCCCGTGACCATGATTGCTGCATTCGAAACGTCGGGAACCAAAAATCGAAATAAATTCGCGAAAAAATCCGAAAAGATAGTTTTATTTAAAATATATATGCTGATTTTTAATTTTTCATTTGTAAAAATTTTCATTTGTATTAAAATAAAACATAAAGTAAAGAAGAATCATTTCTGTAACTTATGTCAGTATTGGAAAGCATTATTAAAATCTCAGCCATCTAGATCCAATAGTTAGGGCTTTGATGAATCAGAAGAAAGATAAGCTAACTATTACTGGCATAGATGAAATTAAAGAGCAATACCCACCACGCCGCTAAATTGATTTGTGGGTAAAGTAGGTCATTACGTCTCATACAATGTGTGTTATTTGTGCCCGTGTTGACTTCAGACCTATCGAAGCTTATTACGTCGGAGCCATAAAAGTAAATAATGTGAGCATGTCTCAAAGTCTACTTTGTTGACTAGATTTATAACAACATTAGAGGAGAGATAAAAATTTTCTTTTGGCTACGATTATTTTTGCTTACTTTGTTTATTTTGTGATGAAACTTTGTATGTATAATAAAGTTTTAATGGTGTTAAAGTTATATATCAATTAGTTTTTGAAAGAAAATATTATTCACTATCGACTCACCCTCGCTCCGCTCGGGTTCGTGGTTACGTTTTAACGTTTAGTATAGATTACTCTAGAGATGAGATATTTTCCCGCAGTAAAAAGTATCCTATATGTTGACCCAGATAACCAGCTATCACCATACCATCAAAATCTGTCTAGTGGTTTTCTCGTGATGCGGTCACATACAGACAAAAAATCTAAAAACTATAGATTCGGCCTCTGTATTGATAATAATGATTTCAATAAGATTTTCCAAAAAAAAAACAAATAAAGTACAGATTTGACTCAGTTATAATTTTATTATATGTATAGAATATAGAAAAAACAAATCAATATTAAAACATTAAAAAAAAAACTTTTTTTCATTAAAGTAAAAGCTTGTTTTTAAAAATGTTTTTTTTACTATTAATTTATTTCTCTAATTTTTTTACTTTAGAAGTCATAGTGTGGGTACACTATTTAAATCGACTGAATCATAGTTGAATGTGTATACAGAATGTCGCATCTGTGCTATTGTCGACTAAGGAGATGTCTCATTTAGAGCTAACCTTCAAAAAGCAGAAACATCTTGGTAGATTTTAGAACAGATTATATATAATAATTAATTGATTATATAAAATTTCGTACCTGTACTGTTGACTGTTCCGAAGTTGCTTCGTCTGAAGCCAATTCAAAAGTCATCATTATCATAGAAAGTCATTGCCATCGGAACTGAACCATGAAACATGTACAATATCGACTATGTAGGATAAGAGGAAGTGGCACACAAACATACCAACTAACAAACATTGCAAGTTGAATAAAAATTCACTCCAGAGTCACTCCAAAAGTAAAAAGTCGATGCTTATGAGTGGATATTCTTCTTCAAGTTTATTAATTGAACTCACATTTGTTGTAATCTGCTCAAAACAGAACATAAAAGCGTTTTTTAATTTAATGGTTTTTCATTTTAGAAACAACACTTTTTAACACTTTTTTTATCTTTTACTAGTTGTATGTAGTTCCTAATAATATATGAATTGCAAAAAAATCAGTCATTTCAACAAAATGTATTTCATATTTGATTTTGATTTTAAATAAAAAGAACTCTACAATCTTTATATACAATATTTGAAAAAAGTATCATAGTTATTAATAAATGCAATACTATTTGTGGAAATATAAAGTAACAAAGGGGTATTGTAAGCATTGACAAAGTGTTGCGAGGTTCATTAAATATTTGTTTTTATCTTAAACTAAATATTTTCCGTGATTTTTCTCATGTATTTTATTTCATTCACGAGTTATAGTCGTTTTGTTTTATATAGCAATGCCTTGAATTGGAGAACGCGATATGATCTACAATTTATTTAGTGAATTATACTTAATTTATTATTTAGATCACTGGTTCGGTCGAGTCTAATTCAGTTATTGAGTTTTTTTGCTAAGAAATTCTCAATAACAGCCTGGATATGAGATGTTGGTGGAGTTTTATCTCCGGAACTCCGACAGCACGTAAAGTCATTGGTCCTGCACCTGACCTTTCACTGGTCGTGTCGAATTTTCGTCTCACCGGAATGTGGAAGTGACGGGAATAGAGAGTGGACTTGTGACTCCTCGCATACTTGTGCACTTGTAATATCTATTGCACAGATGGATTAGCTATCTCAGTGGCTTCAGTCAGATCAGTGATATTGGCTGCCTTGGCTGAAATCAGTCAAGAGAATATTATTAGATCGTTGGTACATCATTGTGCAAGTGAAGTGGGCTTAAATTCTGGATCTCACACTTCTAACATTTTTCATGCGCCAATCATTTTCGATATTTTTACCCTTCCTTTGCCTTATGACGAAGGAAAATATCGCTAGGAAACCTGCATGTCTGAGAGAATCTAGCAAGTTTTTGAAAAAAAAAATGTGAAGTTCGCCAACTCGCACTTGGCCAGCATATGGGCTATGGCCAAGTAGCCATCCTCCGTGCCCAGCAGTGGGACATTAAAAAAACTGAATATATTCTATTTTTTTAAATAATATTTACTAAAGTAATAATGAATGCGCAATTTACGTAATCTGTGAAGAATTAAATAATTAAATAAACGTTAAGCCAAGCTGCGCGTAACCATTGAGTGTAGTGAAAATAATTTCCATTCAGAATGATGAATGCTACAAGGGTTGAAAATTAAACACAAATAATTGCCTACAATGGAAGCTTCGAATATTTTTCAAATAAACTACAATATATTTGTATTTTTGAATATTAAATGCTACTGAAAATATATTGCTCTGGTTTAACGCAAATATTTTACATACATGCAGGTTTTTTCTTAGTAACTTAGTACTTTGCGAGTTTTAAGCTTACTCTTGCAAATTAGAGGAAGCTTGTGCTTTTTTAGTTAACTATATATTGAGCTAAATAGAGAAAAGAGAGTGAAAAGGACATGTATGTTCATTTATTCGTATAAAGAAGTGGTGATCTCTTGCTTCATTTCTTCTACTACTACTAGTGACTAGTTAAAATAATTATAATAATTGTCTAGTAGAATTTACTTGACATACAGGCGTCTTTGTTATTATTGTTATTTATATTATTTATTTAGATTTTTTGGTTCCTGAGGTTTCGAATGCTTTAGAGCAATCATGGTCACGAGAGAGACTAAGGTTTTAGACGTCTCATATACTTGTTACAGACAGTGCCTACCCACAAATTTATAAAAAGATTTCAATAATTCAAAAATGGCACCCAAAATATTTTACAATATTTGTTAATATTATGTCTAAGCATTTTATTTTTTTTATAAACTTCTGTAATTGAATATGGCAATATTATTTGTTTAATCTGAAAAATCCGAAAAGATAGTTTTATTTAAAATGCCAAATATTCTCGTAAATCTAAAAAAGTTAAAGTAATCACCTTAAAAAAAAAATAAAAAAAAAACGCTTTAAGCTAGTACATAATACAAATAATTCTTACCTTGTGCAACTCTGACTTGACCATTTTTATTACATATGTACCTACCGAAAATAAATCTTGTTACTTCTATTTTTAGAGCCGACATTTTAAGAGATATTATCGATAAATCTGTTAAAGGCGCCACAGATTACACATTCAAATAAATTTTCCACCATTTTGAATCCAGTTTCATTGTATTCAAGGAAACTTTGATTAAAGGGATTAGGCCGATTTACCTGCCTCCTTCTTTCACTCGATAAAAGCTAAAAATGTATGTCCATTACACCACAATATTACATAGAGTATCCTTATTTATATAAATTAAAATAATGTGTGCTTATATTGATTGATATAGAAATATATCATTTGTCCAATTGTGATGAAACTTTAGTGAATATTACAATTAATGATATGTGAGCCGTATTGGATAATTTAAATATCATGCGTATACCTTAATATAATATATAACCTGTATTTGTCTAAATTGATTATAATTTAGATATATGTATGTACATAAATAGGGATTTTCATTTATATTTACACATTTATTGTATGTAACACTTTGTGCTAATAGTAAAATAAGTTTTTATTTCTTAAAAGAACCTCTTTCACACAGAAACCTTATGAGAACATCGTTAGAAATTTTGTTCGACATTAAAACAGTCACGTGGTTTCTATAGTATTTTTAATATCATTAATTGGCTGAATATAAACAATACATGTAGTATATAATATATGGAGTTGGCGATAGATGATGAAAGTTTAAAAAATATATAAGAAAATTAAAAAAGTTTCACCCATAGTATTATGATAATATACCAAATGGAAGAACTCGTTATGAAGAAAGGAATCACCTATCCACAAAATCCCTAAAAACGATGAGTATAATGGAAACACATCATTATTTGTTAGATTTAAATCTGTGCCCAGTTGTAAGAGCATTCATTAGCGAAATCCAAAGATATCCCAACTTGTTACATATAATGGAGGAATGAGGATCAGAAATTGATGGCTTCTAACACTGGCATATTCAATGGGTATCAATAGAATGTGTACTGTAGAGGTTCTTTTCTTCTTAAGCTCAATCTCAAAGTAGTCCTAATTTTATTAGACAATAGACATATATATACGAGTATTTTAAATAAAATGCTTTTAGTTCGTAAGCTATTTTTTAAAGTGATCGATGTAGTCTGAATATGATTTTAAAAATGGGGATTGAAAGTTTGTATGGGGAAGCAATCTAAGGACAAACGTGAGCGAAGCGAGGCTGAAGTCGCTAGTCTTCAATAACTAGGCTATAAAATTTTATTATTTAATAGCTAACTTCAGAGAATTGCACAATCGAACAAATTTAGTAGAGATTCCTTAGATAATATATATCTATAAATGTCTTGGAAATACAGAAATTCTATTACAACGTTCCGATTTAACTGGATTTCTTGATTGTTAATTATACGAAGCGCCTTCTTTGTATTTATATTTATTCATAGTTTAGATTTAGGACGGTTTAATTATAATTGTTAGAATTTCTTCAACTTTAATACTCTTTTGTTTTCTATAAGTACCTAATCGTCTATACAGATAAATAAAATTAAATGTTTGTGTGTAATGTCAAAATAACAGCTTTTTGCTAAATTAATATAAAATTATATACGGTACTTATAAGAAAAACATAACTTTTTAATTTTTTATCTGTCTGTTTGTTCCAGATAATATCCGAAAAGGCTAAACTAATTTTGACGGGACTTTCAATGGCAGATAGCTAATGTTATAAGGAGCCTTTTTGCTATTTTTATTTTAGAAAAAGATTTAGGGCTCCACTCAAACAAGTGAAAACGTACTTATAGCTGAACCCGAGCGAAGCGAGGGAAAGTCGCTAGTATAATATAAATTTATTAAATTCTTTTATCTTATTGTATCAAACTTTTGCTTATTTCTAAGTGCCATCGCTGTTGCTTACAAGAAATGTTTCTAAGAATTAATAAAGTTTCTAATTAATGTTTCATTAAACTAAGCTAAACTATATTTTATATTACAAATAAATATCCGATATCACATATGTATATACTATTTAAAGTGAGAGAGAGAGAGAGAGAGAGAGAATTGTATGTCCATTTGTTGAGTATATTAATTATATCTAAAAAAATTAATCAATTTTTAAAATATAATAAATAGTAAATAAATATGTTGGGACACGAGGCCTAATTTATGGATACCAGATAGTTGATACACTATACATATATAATTTTAAATACATACATATTATAAATATTAACATCCATGACTGGGGTACAAGCATTCGTGCTTATCACACAAATGTATGCCCCCAACGGGACTCGAATCCGCGACCGCTGACACAGCAAGTAGGGTCACTACAAACTGAACCAAACATGTATTTATATTTTCATTATTACTAGTAACATTTATCAAAAACCAAATCCTTAGGTTTTACATATTAGTATAATCTTACATCGCAGTCTTTGTATTTTTTCTCAGAAATCACACATTTTCCCGCAGTAAAAAGTAATATATATATATATATATATATATATATATATATATATATATATATATGGGATATATAGATAGATAGATATATAGATGGGAATGAAAAGGCTGATGCACTGGCAAGAAGGGGTGCTGAAACCCCAGTATGTGGCCCAGAACCATTTTGTGGTATTGCAAAACAACATGCCTATTCAATTCTCAAAATTCACTGCAATCGCCAAGCACTTCAAGAGTGGCAATCCACTTCTGGACAAAAACACTCTAAAGCGCTAATTAAGGGATATCGCAGAAAGTTTACAAAAGAGTTGCTTCAACTCAACAAGTATAAAACCAGTGCAGTAACCAGAATACTTACTGGTCACTGCAAACTCAATAAACACATGTTTACCCTCGGCCTCAGTCAGACCGCAATGTGCAGACTATGCCATGAGACAGAGGAAACTGCTATGCACATCCTCTGCTCGTGCGGTCCACTCATGCACCGCAGAAGTATCTACCTAGGGCAGCATATTATGCAACCGGAAGAGATACAGATGCTCCCCGCTCAGAAAATCTGGAAGTTCCTGGAGTCAACAGGACTAAGCGGAGAACTTTGAACTCACTATAAAGGGAGCTACAATGGACCAAAACTGGTCGACGTAGCTAGGGCCGACCTCGGCACCACACCCAACACAATAATAATAATAATAATAATATATATATATATATATATATATATATATATATATATATATATATATATGTTGACCCGGATAACCAGCTATCATCATACCAAATTTAATTAAAATCCCTCTTGTGGTTTTTCCGTGACGCGGTAACAGACAGACAGACAAAAATTCTAAATTCTAAAGATTCGCTCTCTGTATCGACCCCAGAGTCGGCTCAGTATTTTATTATATGTATATTATAGATAATACGTATGTTTTTATTGACTTACGACACGAACAAAACCGCGAGCATAAAATAGTGTACTAAAAAAGCAATGGCATACATTTTTATTAACTGAAAAAATAAAAACCGACTTCAAACAAAAGCACTAAAAAGTAAAAAATAACTGATTGGTAGTTTTCATTTACTATACATACCTAATCAAATATTTTCGAAGTTGGTGTGCTTTGGCTAAGTAATTAAAGCCTACCTATTAAATACATACCTAATCAAATATTTTCGAATCAGTGCTAGCCCATACAAAGCAAAGCACACTGACTTCGAAAATATTTGATTAGGTATGTATAGTAAATGAAAACGACCAATCAGTTATTTTTTACTTTTTAGTGCTTTTGTTTGAAGTCGGTTTATATTTTTTTGTTAAAAAGTTTTAATTTTTCCCTTTTTAGTGTAGACAATAGTAGCAAAGTAAGAATTTTAACGTGTTAGGCTTGTCAAATCAAATAAAATAAGCTCAAACTTAAAGTATCTACTATTAGCCGTTGAAGAGTTCCACCTATCCACCTTCTGGCCTTACCATCAGATCAAGTTAACAATACTGAACCACTGTACTATAAACGGAAATAGAAGCACTTGCAAAGTTTGAAGTCAATATGACAATTAGAAGGAGGGTAAATTCATCATTAGCTATTTCTCCACCCTTAGGGGTGGTATTGTTTTTGAAATTTAAATGAGACTAATCTGGAAGTATACACTTTCAAACAAAACAAAAATTGTCCAAAGCGGTTAATAAATAACGAAGTTCTGAGGTAACAAACATAAAAAAATACAGTCGAATTGAGAATCTCCGCCTTTTTGAAGTCGGTTGAATATGATTTTTCTCCACTCACTAATTTCAGATCAACCGTAATAGTTCATTAAATAAGAAAAGAAATTAGCCCTAAAGGGAAAAATAAAAAATTATTCACACTTCGCATGCGGATTAATAATCGACTTTTGAGAGCACAAAACGCTGACATTAATCTCTTTACCTGGTCCCTCTGACATTTTTACCACAACCTTTTATATGATTTCCGGGGACCAAACGTAGCCTTTGTTCTTGCGCTTTACGATGTACTCAGCAAGAATTACCGGCCACATGATAGAAAATGTGCGTTGAAATTCTATGAAAAAACTGAGATAGCTAAGAATTTCTGACGGTTATTTTTTAGTCTGTGTAATTTTAAGAAGCTTATCGGTAGCTCCTTTTCTTTGTTAAGCCTGAGGCCATTCTGTTTAATGAAAGATGAGGGTTTTATGTCAACAGCGATTAATGCTGCTAACTTGAGAGGCATACGTGACTTATATGATTTAGTTATGATCAGATTTCAATGTTAAATTGCTTTCCTGAATATGTTAATTCTGACTTATACTGAATATAGCGAAGCTTAGAAATTCGACTTTGTAAAAGTCTGGTACTTAAATATTGTGCATTTTTTCTCTCTCTGATATAACAGACTTCTTCGTTGGTCTTGCTAGTGTGTTCAGGTTTTGGTTACAGATCCGGAGATTCTAGATTCGATACCGGGTTTAGCTAAGTACATGTACATGTATTGGGTTTCTCTGTCAATCAAGTCAAAAAAATCCCAATAATATTTCCTGGGCACATGACTGATCTAATGGAGATTGGCCTGTGTAGCCAAAGTGTCCCATATTCCTTAAAAATAGTTTGCAATACTGTCTTAGATTTACGTGAATATTTGATCTATCTGAAGGTCAAGAGTGAGCCCATTTCTAATTAAAAAAAAATCTTTTCGGATTTTTTCGTGCTTTTATTGTAATTTTTGGTTCCCGACGTTTCGATTGCTTTACAGAAATCATGGTCACGTAGAGACTGACTTGAAAACGTAGTTTTATTTAATTACCTGGTTGTTGAAACAATAAGAATTCGAACTTGAAATGTCGAGACAGGCTCTTATTACTAAGTCTGTCTAACTTTTAGCCTACGTGTTCTACATTTAAAGTAAAGTTTCATATTGTGATTTGAATAAAGTATATTGTGACGTTAGGTTTGATATGATATTAAGATCATGTTATTATATCATTATGCTCGTTACTATTATACTTGCTTCAATTATCCCATTAATACTACTCATCTATAGTAATATTATAAATGCGAAAGTTTGTGAAGATATATGGATGTATGGATGTTTGTTACTCTTTAACGCAAAATCTACTGAATAGATTTTATTGAAGCTTCAAAAAAGTATAGCTCTTACAACAGAATAACACATAGGCTACTTTTTATCTCATCTCAGAATTCGGTTCTCGTGGGATAGCTTTTAGAAGAGCCGGAAGAGCCCGTGAACGCCAGACCTTCGTCATTTTATAGAGGCTGAAAGTTTGTCAGCGCATGCTCCCAACACAGATAAGAACGATGGACCATTATGAAGTTCAGGCTATGGTGGCCTTGGCAGGTACACGGTACTAAAGGTGTGTAAAATACCGACCTAAATTCTTCAAATAATAAAGTGTGATTTTTTGGTATTACCTTCAGAATATTATTAAAAATCACGTCATTCAATGCCAGACACTTAACATCGTGGCAAACCCTTGCCAGACACCCTTTTCATGAAATCATAATTCTAAACTATAACGTAAGTAACGTTATAGTATAAAAACTGATTTTTATATATAATACTTGGGTAATAATTAGATGATTTATAAGACTGCTAGCATAGCATTTATTACACACCATCAAAAATAAAGTCAATTCTTAGCGCTTCAAATTTGGTCACCATTTGCAACATTTTCGTAGAAATTCCTCCCAACTTGTTTGGAACATTTTTCATGCTTGTTACTCTTTTACGTCAGAACGGCTGAACGGATCTGGATGAAATTTGGCACAAAGATAGATGGTTTATAGTCTGGAAGCTATTCCATTATGTGCTAACATAGGCTACTTTTTATCCTGGAAAAATGTACGGTTCCCGTGGTATAGATTTGTTTTTGTTTTGTGTTTGTTTTTAATTTTCAATACTTATTATTTTATACTTTTCTATGACGAGACGGTCATTGCCGCTAAATGACATTGTTTATAGATTATACACAAAAGATCCCATGTTTAAGATTGTTTAGTATTCTACATATTTTGTTTTAAAAAAAATATATACATCACCTTTGAAATCACCTAAAAGTAATTCTTCCAAATTTAAGTACACGTTATTGGAATTTATAAAGTTCATGATATTGAGCTGCAAAACCTTTTCTACTACTCGATAAATATGAAAATCGATTTACTAATAAGAAACGATATGAAATATTGCGTGACACAAAAAGGCATGATATAATTAAATTAATTGCCACTCCTTTTCAATTTGGTTAAATACAATCACAGATTATTTTTAAAAATATAATAATTACAATTATATTTACAGATTTGCCTTTCACTATCAATTTTCACGATATAAAGGTAATAAAACATAATATTATGAAATGATCAATTATAAGCAATATTAAGCTATATTGAATTTCATGATGAAATTGTGTAGAATAATAAATTATAATTAATTCTGAACATAATCTCGTATGAAGTAATGAGTATCGAATATCGCACATACTCGTCGTTAGATGTTACCTGATTTGTCATGTTCCTTATCACTATTAGCAGCGTCCCCCAACTTTGCCAGCTTCCTTTATTAACCAACTTCAAAAAAAAGAGGTACTCAATTAGCGGGGGCAATGGTAGCCCAGTGATGACGCGGTTGCCTGGGAAATAGAGTGAAGCGGGTTCAAATCCCGGGTTTCGCACCTCTGATATTTCCATATTAAACTGCCATGGTGGTGTAGTGGCTAGTGTGTACGGCTGCACACCCGGAGATCCTGGGTTCGAGTCCCGGGTCGGGCCATGCTTAGTTATTGAGTCTTTTATTAAGCCTCAGTAACAGCCCGGAGTTGGGAAGTTGGCGGTGTTTCACCCCCGTGCCTCGGAGAGCACGTAAAGCCGTCGGTCCTGCGCCTTAACTCTCACTGGTTATGACGAGTAGTCGTCCCACCGGAGTATGAGAGTGACAGGAATAGAGAGTGCACGTTGTGTTTGCGCGCACACTTGTGCACTATAGTATCTCCTGCGCAGTTGGTTAGTCTTAATGAGATTGGCCGCCGTGGCCGGAATCGATCAGGAGAACATCATCATCATCACATCATTTCCATATGCGAATCATTTCCAACATGAAGACCATGATGAAGTTTTCGGAACACATCTGTAGTCCGTCCAACCCGAACTTGGCCAGCGTGGTGGACTATGGCCTGATCCCCCTCGTATAGAAAGGAAGCCCGTGCTCAGTCGTGGGACGTTAACAAGCTATTTTGTACTACTCAATTAGCCTGTTTTTTTTCATAATACTTTTTCAATGAATAGGCCTTATATTGTAGAAGGAATAATTACTATTTTAAGGAATTTTCTAGTCGGCGTACTTTTTTTAAAAAAAGAATTTCTTTCTAACGTGATAATGAACGAGAAATGTTCTTAAAACCTTTTTCTCGCACCCCAGGCTTTCCTTTAGGGCAAAATTATGTAGGTACTTCAAAGAATCCTTTTCAGCGGTTACCTTATTTAAGAAATGTCAGCATTATACAACCCAATAAAGTCAATATTTTTTTCTATAGAAATCAAACCTGTTATTTCTTGTAACAAAAAGCCACTGGATTATTAATTATTTTTTTGGCAAAATATGTAATATGGCAAGTGCAAAGATATGTAAATTGTAAGCTTTAATCGATTAAAGTTTTTAAGCCCGGCAAAAACCGAATATTTTTGAAATGGAAATTCACTGTATTTAATCTGTTATTTTCACTTGATTTTGTTTTATTACTTGGTACTGCACATTGCTTTGTCTGCGTTTTTTTTTCTATTTTGCCTGTAGTCTACAGTTGAAATTACGAACACCTTTATATATGCGTGCGCATAGTATGTGGAATTCGCACTATATTCTATACATTTACTAAACACTGAAATGAAACTAAGTTATCTTTATAATTTACTAGCGACTCATCCTCTCTTTACTCGGGTTCGTCCCTAGGTAAGTTTTAACGGTTGGTATGGAATAGATAGACTATATATTATATGATATATAGCCTATATTCTCCCTCAATAAACGGACTATCTAATGCAAAAAGAATTTTTCAAATCGGATTATTAGTATAGTATTTCCTGAGATTAGCGCGTTCAAACAAACAAACTGCCTCTTTATAATATTAAGTATAAGTTATAGAAATCCGTCAACAGACAGAGACAGTGACATTTTTTATATTAATTAAAGTTACAGATATTTAATACACTACAGTGAAAAGCTTACACTTTAAAAAAAATATAAAGCCAATATGTGATTTAAATACAGAATTTATGCCGATATAAACGAGGTATTGTATTTTCATTTTTGTATAAGCAATTCGTTGTTGCGACAATTAAAGAATGAGAAAATTAAAACTTATTTGTTGCTATGCTTTATAATTTTATCTATGCTAATATTATAAAGAGGAAAGATTTTTTTGTTTGTTTGTTAGTTTGTTTGTTTGTACTGAATAAACTCCGAAATTACTGAACCGATTTAGATGAAATTTGATAAAAAGATAGTTTGAGACCCTGAGAAGGACATAGAATAGTTTTTTTCCCGGTTAGTTTTTTTTATCCCGGAAACCATTTCTTAAGGGGGCGAAAATGGGGACGAGTTTGAATGGGGAAGCAACCAAGAGACGAACCCGTGCGAAGCGAGGGTGAGTCGCTAGTATAATATTTAAATTAAATTATATAGTAATTTAATTATTATATATTATAATAGCGTTGACAGATGTCAGTCAGGAAACCAGGTTTGTGCTAGTTGATGTGGCTGACAAAGGACAGTGACGCTTGAAATTGAAGACGGTATCTACTATTTAATTCATATTGAGATTATTAATGAATTTATATATAAACTAACGAATCACTTTCGCTTCGCTCGGGTTCGTCCATATTTATAAATTTATTTATATATAATTTATTATTTTCATATACCTACAGGCAACAATTTGGTCAGCGCTAGTCGATAAAGCGGCTATTTAGCATTGCGTTCATTATTAGGGTGTACAAAATTTTGAAATCATAAGAAAAAGTTGAGAAAAATTAAAAAAAAAAGATAAGAAAAAGTTGACGAAGAAACATAGTATTAAGAAGTCTTTTCCGGTTGTCTCTTTACGTAGTCGGTTTTTTTGTTTTTGTAAATTAATTTTAGTTTTATTTAACAATTTCTTATCCTAAATTATTTTAAAAATATGTAAGTTGTATATTTTTTTGTAATCGCCACTTTGTTTTAATACCCCACTCGATGGAATCACACGAAAAACATTTCGAAACACAATAAATTAGCGTCTAGGATTTGATGTTAAATGATATCCATACACCCTATAACATACGCGTTTTCAAGACAAATATAACGACGTATGAATCGTTAAAATCGGTTAAGCCGTTTATTAATTACGAGTTAACATAGGGTCGGACATACATACATACAATTCAAACACATAACCCTCCCTTGGGCTTCCCCTCAGTCGGGTAAAAATAGGCTTCTAAGGTTAGATAAAATATACAGGAATCACATATAATATCTAGGTATATGTCTCATAGATATTAAGTTTTCTATTAGCGACATCGTTTATAGAAAGGAACTATAAAAAGGAGCTTTGTTAAAAAGTTATTCAATATTTTACTAAACATTTGAATGTTTTAGCTAATAGGGTTAAGAGATTATCTATTAAGAGGTCAGTTGTGAGATCGTGAGTTAATTGGATGTATAATAATTGATTAAATTTAGACAAAGGCTGGAATTACGAGATGAACACTGGTCGGGTATATTAAGTTACAAACGAGATTATTAATGAAGTTAGATAGTTAGCTATACATATTAGTTTTTAATTTTAAGAAACATTCATTTTTATGTGTATAGATTGCGTGTAGATAGAACAGACTGTAGATAATGTACAGAAGACTGCAGTCTTGCACTTACGCAGACTCACTAACGACGAAGCCCAACGTAATTTATCAGATAGCAATCGTCTATACGTTACGCCTTTTCTATGTAACCAGGTATACGAGATTAGACCGTAAAACGCATGTGGACAGGACGTATGTATGTATGTATGTATATGTTGAGACATCTCAAGGTATTCTTTACTTTATTATTGTGCCTTTATTAGATATATTTGTTAAGTTTTAGAAATCGATTCTTAACTACTTATTATTTTAACTAATTATTATTGAAAATTTGGATGACAATTCGATGTAATCAAATAATAACGCTTTAATTAACAGCTACATGTAAAACCTCTATGGTCGTTCATTCTGAAGAGTCCTATATTATAATACAGTCGGTCAAAAGGGTGTGTTTTTAGTTCTTGAAATGTATAAATATATAACTAACGACTCATCATAGCGACTGTCGGTTAGTATAGATTTCTCAGAGATGAGATATTTTACCATGCTATCATCATACCAAATTTCATTAAAATCTGTCCAGTGGTTTTCTACTGATGCGTTCCCAGACAGACAGATAAACAAAAATTGTATTAAAAAAATTCAATAAGATTTTCCAATAAATATATAAATTGTACAGATTCGATACAGTTAATCTTTATTATATGTACCTATAGATTATTGTATATTTGGTTAGTGCCAATCTTACGAATATAATTTATCTATTCGTCGAATTATTTTTTGTCATAAACGTAGTCTATCAGAAGAAAACATAGCTTGGTTTTATTTTTAACCGACTCTCAAAAAGGAGGAGGTTCTCAATTCATCGGAATATTTTTTTATGTATGTTCACCGATTACTCGAAGACGTCTAAACCGATTTGGATTTTTTTGTTTCGAAGGGTATACTTCCCAGGTGGGAATTAATTCATTTTATAGAAATGAACCCATATTAATTTTATAGAAATTGGCGAGCGGTTTTTAAAAAAATCAACAATAATATTTTTTTTATAAATTGTTTAATCGAATATGTTATAAAAAAACTTTCTTTTTACAAATTACCCGCTTATTACGTCTACACTAAAAATGAAAAAATAAAAAAATAAAAAAACCGACTTCCATGCACTAAAATGTAAAAAATAATTAAACGGACGTTTTCATTTAGAATAGATACCTAATCAGATATTTTCGAAGTCGGCGCTAGCCGACAATATTTTAAGATATGAATTTCTAATAGGTAAATATGTATTTTACGTATCGTACGAAATATATTAGATTTGCTTTGCATCGGCTGGCACCGACTTCGAAAATATCTGATTAGGTATGTATTCTAAATCAAAACCTCCGTTTAGTTATTTTTTACATTTTAGTGTCTGGAAGTCGGTTTTTTTTTAAGTTTTTATTATGGTTTACGCCTGTATTTCAAGTTTCCGGGTCCCGAAAAGTAAAAAGTGTTTATATTATAACAAAAATTGGGGTGAAAATATTTTTATTTTTTAATTTTATCAAAGTTTGTACCTAAGTTTTATTTTGTTTTAAAAGTTAATATAAGTTGCTTTTATAGTGTTTTCTCTGAGATAGCGCTAAGCCGCTTGAATAAATAGTCACGGAAATATACATCTACACTTTAAAGACTTAATTAAGAACTCTATTAATAAGCCTAAACTGTCCGTCTATCCGTCCATCCGTCTGTCAGCGGACTGTATCTCGTGAGCCGTCATAAGTAGAGAGTTAAAATTTTCAAAGTATGTGTTTCTATTCCCGCTATAACAACAAATAATACAAAACCAAGATAACGAATTTCAAAAAGGCTGCAATGTAAACTAAAAAAAATCGATTATGGTACGGAACCTTTCGTGTGCGAGTCCGACTCGCACCTGACCGATTTTTTTTCAAAGACGGACCTAATCAGTTATATTGAGTTATTCCTCGTAATTTGAATACAGAATTTACACCTTACCATACTTCAGGGATATACTTTGGCGACACAGGCATTGTTTTATGTAGTTCAGAAATATATGTGTACATATACTTTACTAATTGTATTAGTCTCTATTTCTATTTTAGAACAACAAAATTGAAAAGCTCAAGTATAAATCTGAGAACTACGTGTAATGGAATTCAAATAGTTTTAGCCAACGACCAGGGCTTGTGAATGTGACAGACAGACGAGCCCGAATTATGCAAGATGCAAATTGCAATTTGCTTTCTCTCTAAATTCGTTGCTATTTTTATATAAAACACGCCATCTCTCACTATTTTAAGATATAACGTTTGTTTGTTTGTATTTTGTTAAAATACATAATTTTCGTAATATTTGTGTTTAATAAGCATTTCATAGATAAACAAATTAAACCAGGTTGTTTTTAAATAACCTGTAATATGAGTGGAACCTAAGGCAATAGCTTGTCAAAGTCAAAATTGAAAATTCTTTATTCAATACTAATGGTCCTATTTATTACACTCCCATAGTAATCGCTTGTATAGCTAAATATTATGTGTATCGTCTTTTGACCGCAATGAATAGTAGCTTATCCAATATTCCAAGTATCACCTCCAAAAATTATTAATCCATCGCTATGTTATGTTATGTTTTAACAAAAGTATGTAAGACATAGAAATAAACAAACAAGCAAACACATTGATAAAGTATCGATTGGTAGAAATAAAGGTATTATTGTCAAAAACTACCAGCAGTTAAAAAATGCTTGAGTCCAGAGAAGAAAATGTGGAATAGTCTTTATTATCTATATCGGTACATATAATATTTTTTTTGGAAAATCTTATTGAAATATTCATTATTATCGATACAGAAGCCAAATCTATAGTTTTTAGACTTTTTGTCTGTCTGTTTGTCTGGGAACGTGTCACAAGAAAAGTACTGGAAAATTTTTGATGAAATTTGGTATGATAATAGCTGGTTAACGGGTCAACATATAGGATACTTTTTATTGCTGGAAAATATATCATCTTTGAGAAATCTATATACTAAACGTTAAAACATAACCACGGACGAACCCGAGCGGAGCGAGGGTGAGTCGCTAGTTTATATATAAAGTAAAGTATATTTATGTCTGAATATCAAAAGAGAGACTAAAATTTTTTTTAATCAAACTCTTAATTCATACTTTTAGCAAAACACAAATTTGACCACGCAATCCGAAAAAATGGATTTTCATTACAATTTCATATTAAAATTTATAACAGCTGTGGAAAAAATCTGAAAGTAGGTGATTGGATGGGACGTCTCGAGGGAAGAGGCTCCGTTTCATTTGCTACTGATTAATGCATATTATTAATTGGAAAACTGGCAAGGTTTATAATAAACTTTATATATATCTAAATAGATATATAAATATTTACAAATGGAATATATGGCGCTTGTCAAAACGATTCCAAAAAGGCCAAACTTGAAGATTTTTTTAATAGCCATTGAATAGCTCCACTATTACCCCCTACCTTCATCATGAGATCAGGGACATACTAAATAATTATTTTGTCATCTGGATTTAACATAAAAAGCTTCCAACTGATACGGCAATTAGAAGCATGTACGAATCGAAGTCCACTTTTTCGACATTTTGCGAAAAGGCCGAATATAACAAAAAAAAATTACATAATAAAAAAAGGCTATCCTTCAGTAACTTTACATGTAAGTCCTATATTTTTGCGAGACGTCTAGTAAAAATATGATTTACTTTACTATCACAGAGCATTATTTTCACAAAAACGATTATTAAACTAATCAATGTATTAAAGGAGACCCTAGTCATGTATTACGTTAAATATATAAATAAAAACTTGCAAAAATGACTTCAAACAACACTAAAAAGTAAAAAAAATAACTGATTGGTAGTTTTCATTTACTATAAATACCTAATCAGATATTTTCGAAGTCGGTGTGCTTTGATTTGTATCGGCTGGCACTGAGGCAAGGCAATATGACAATTTGAAGTAGGTTATCATTAACTATTTTCCCACCCTTAGGGGTGGTATTTTCTCAAATTAAAATGAGACCAACTTGAAAGTATACACTTTCAAACAAAATAAAAATTGTCCAAATCGATTAATAAATGACGAAGTTCTGAGGTAACAAACATAAAAAAAATCCTACAGCCGAATTGAGAACCTCCTGCTTTTTGAAGAAGTCAGTTGAAAAGTAGAGTATAAATAATATTTATGGGAATGCTACCAATGTCAATATCTAGTAAATATGTAAAGAAACCAAAATCCTTGTAAGATTTACGTATTCATATTATTTCTATGTTTCAACAATAAAGATGTCATGAATAGAAAGAAGGCCAAGCTTTCTTGTTTCACACATGCCATATTTTTGTGACAGATATCCTGAAGAGAATGTATTCAGTGAGAAAAGGGTCTCAATATTTATTGTATTTTCATAGTTTCCTTATAGGACTGTTTGTTTGGACGACACGTTTGGCTCAGTTTGTAGTGATCCTACATGTTGTGCCAGCAGTCGCGAGTTCGAGACCCGCTGGGGGCATTCATTTGTGTCATGAGCACGAATGTTTGTACTCTAGTCGTGGGTATATTATACATACATATATTTATAATATGTTTGTATAGCGTGTGGTAATGTCTTTAGATGTTAAAGTATGAATTATCTGTGAATTATTTTAAAGTTATATATGTGTAGTGTATCAACTATCTGGTATCCATAACACAAGCCTCGTAGCTTACCATGGAACTGGAACTGGAATGGTGCTGTGTGTTAATGTCCCAACTTATTTATTTATTTAAATGCGAGGTATAGAGCAGCATATCGTTATACCCCATGCTTGGTAATTGCAAATCTAAAGTATCTAACAGCATTTACAAAGGCTGACTTAAAAAAAGGTGTATCTAAAATTGGGTACCTATTTTCATATTCGCAAATTATAAACCCGTTTTAATGATATAATATGTTTAAATAAAAAGTCTATACGTCGCTCAGTTCCATATAAATCCTAATGCCAAAATGAAAACTTTTAACTGACATGACAATAAATTAAATTAAAAAATTAAAAACCCCCCATATAATAGGCTTTGCATTGAAACCATTTAAATGAGCCTAAACACGATATTTCTACTGTAGATTTTGTAAAGAAAATATCTTGCATACAGTGTCATTATACTATATTTCGAATGGATTAGATCTGTCGAAATTGCTTATATCTTTTTACCATCTAGAAAAGGGTTGATAGCAAATGTCTGAACGAATTTTCTTGATATATAGTTAAGAATACTCTCGATCAAGTCAGCTTATAAACATAAAACTTAAGTTAAAATGTAAATAAAGAGGTGCAATGCCACAGACGAATACACACATACACAAATATACAAGTTAAACTTATAACGTCCCTCATTTTGCGTCGGGAGTGAAAAATACGCTAAAAGGCAGTCTGAAATATGAATATAATATAAGTGGGAATAATAACGAACCCTAGACGTACCCTTAAAAACTACTTTGTAATCGCTAAAAATATTCTTAGAGCAAGTTTCTTCACAATCGTACAAATGAGCACTCGAGAATATTTTTTAGTCCCATTTACAACACGTAACTTGCAACTGTCGACTCTGTTAGTTTGTTTTCATACCGCGTAATCCCGCACTAGGGGCGCTTGGAAATGAACTTTTTGCAATTATTACGTATTTTTCAAGATTATAGATTAAGCTTATTCTAGCTTTTTCTTCTGTCTTTGCTCGCATTTCTTATAATTCAGTTCTCTTATGTTACACTACATGGACATGGTCCACAAAGCTGGCCAATTACAGTTAGTTAGTTAGGTTCTCTCAGATACTCAGGTTTGCTCACAATATTTTCCTCCACTAAAAATTACACTTACTTAAATGGATTTTTTAAGCGAGCGTGTTACCACTGAGCTACCACTGCCCCTATGTCACTAGTGCTACATTACTTTTGCAAAATACTTTTATACACCATTTTATACTTTATACACAAAATTATATTCATGTGTTACTCTAGGTCATAGTTTATAATGTACTAAAATTCATCAAAATTCGTTCAGCAATTTTAACTATACATAAAAGCCTGACAAACATACACTCAAATTTTCCAAATTATAATAGTCTAACAGTAGTGTGATTTAAATATTCTTTGATGTAAGGTTCGTGGTTGATTACCAACATCTACGTGATAACGTCATCACCCTGATGTGACATTTTGATAGATGTTCGTGTTAATTAGTTACAGACGCATCTATTACATATGTAGATAAATCTAAAATTTACTGTTATTAATCATATTGCAGTGACTTTGTTTAGACACTCGTTCGTTCGTTTTAGGGGAAACACGTCCACTTCTGGACATAGACCTTCCCTAAGATTTCCACAATTGCCGGTCTTGTGCCATCTTCATCCAATGGGTTTCAGCGACTTTGACCAAGTCATAGGTCCAACTTGTTGGACTCATCCACATTTCGCCTTCAGATACTTCAAGTGATTTAATTTATACCGTGTCTTCTCCATTCTACACGACATTGGCAAAGTAAACTGTGACTGTGTGGAATTGAATTAAATTAATTTGTCTTTGTCTTGCAGTTTTTTTTAATATGGTTTCTGTAACAGTACGCGTTTAACACTTTTTATACGTGTTGTACGTACGTATGTTCGCCAGTGGTCGAAATTGAACGGAATTATCATTATTGAATATTCGAAAACATATATGAATTGAATTTAAATATCTATATTGACAACACAAAAGAATATCGGTTGACAAATAGAAGAGAAAATGATACTGAACTGTTTTGTCTTTGCCTATTTATATACAGATACTAGCTACTCACAAAAATATATGAAAAGTATCCTATATGTTGACCCGGATACACAGCTATCATCATACTAAATTCCATCAAAATCTGTCCAGTGGTTTTCTTGTAATGCATTCAAAGACGAACAAACATACAAAAATTGTAAAAACTATAGATTCGGCCTCTATATCGATAATAACGATTATTTCAATAAGATTTTCCAAAAAATATTCGATGTACAGATTCGACTCAGAATTTTATTAAATGTATAAAAGATATATTAGTACAGCCTAAGGTATACGGAACTGATATTTTATAACCTAATACTGACATAATATTATGTGGAACAAAGTTTAGAAAACTAAAGTGTTAGTAAAACACAATTACGTTTAATGAGCACTTCTATCCATACACTTACTGCAGAGCTTGGTTTACTTAGCTCTTTCATTTTGTTAGTTCTTAGTGAAAATATTAAATGTTTCCACGTGAAATGCCTTCATCCCACGCCTTACTTTCTAGCATATATTCTGTGTGTTAAAGTAACATTTTTATAATATTTATTTTCGTAGGTAGCTGAAGGATTTGCTCGAAGCCATATTACTCAATCATCATTTAAAGTACTTCGTGTTAAACCTTTTGAGCCGCAATATCCGGTTAACTTTTTTGCTGGAAAATAACTTCTTATTAGTAGCTTACGGATACCCTAAAAACGAGTTTAAGATAAAACTAAATATCGATTTTTTGTCAAAAATTACGAAACATTTGAATCCTTGGTTTTAGTGCTTAAACCCCATTGAATTGTACAATAATTAAAGGGATAAAAGATGCAATATTTGCACTCATGCATTTTTATTTACAAACCAAAGTTCTGCAGTATATTATCTCTTTTTTTATCACTGGGAAATGCATTTAGATATGAAGTGTGGGACTCACCAGCAAAGCCAGTACTACCCACTATTTTCTCTAGAACTAGTCTCAATGATTATTTGTGTACGAAGCCAACTTAGAGGATAGTATTGACAGTCAGTAAAAAAATGAGAAAATAACAAAAAAATCTGCCATTTTTATTCATATCTTAGTCAATTTTGATGGTGATAACAGAATTTTACACTTAATCCTAGTTACGACGTTGGATCACTCTCGTAAATTATGCGTCAATGTTCGTAAATGCCTAGAACATTGCAACACAACGGCATCTATGGAACAGCAATTACGTCGTATAAATTGTCACATCCACCTATCAACGTGCCATCCATAACTCAACTGCGTTCTACAACCACTTTGAAATTATCATACAATGGAAGAGTCTCTATATTAAAGGTTAAGTGACAGCTTATTATCTTATAGCTGGACAGCTTTATGACAGCCTGGAAGGTAATTTTTTCGTTTTTATGTATATCTTTTATGGTCAAATATTACTATACTATTGTAGGCACACACAAATATACACACACATTCTTTTTATACTTTTCTATTTTTATTAAGACCTTTTTTAATAGCTTTTTTTTATAAATTACATTTGTGACTAATTTGTTTTGTTACCAATAAAAAAAAATATAAACAGTTTTTTTACATTATAATGATTATAAACAGTTAGATAGTCTATAATTATCTTTAATAAAATAAAACTATATATGAAAAAGGTTTTTTTTAAATCTAAGTAATACTTTCGGAGGTTAGCGCGTTCAAACAAAGAAAAATAATACTTTTATAATATTATTATATACTAAAGTGTGGACATTTTTGGCTTTAGGAGTGACGTGGGGTAATTAAATATTGCGTGTTAGATAAATAAAGCATTAGAGTAGAATTTTTTAGAATTTCTATTATTATTTTTTTATTAGTGCTATGCCTTTAATCGTTAATGGGCAACGTTGATTAAAATTTTATTTGTACTCTATGATCAAGCAACCTCCTCGTTTACAAACTTTTGGATGGGTGTCCATGTACTGATTTACTACTTTTGGGTAATATTTATTATTTATCTATATTAATCCACAATTTGCATTGTTATTCAGACTTTGACTTCAAAATAGTGCTATCAATGGCATGTATAGTGGCTTTGCTATATAATATAGAAAAAATAGTCTCCAAAAGGCGAGTTTTTATATAATATAATCTTAGTTATAACATAAAATACATTAATGAGCAAGCTGTGGTCTCCTATAAGTAAATGAGCACACGTGTTGTGAGCCTTATTTGCTTTTTATTTTTATATGATGTTGTATATAGTGTGTATCTTTTGTTGAAGATCCTAATTAAAATAAAATAAAAAAAAAATAATATCATTTTCTTTGTTGCATTTTAGTGACACAAAAATATTTTTGTCGAAGTATAAACATTTTGACAATTTCTACTAATGTTATAAAGATGGACTGCTGGATTATTTAACATAGTAATCTGAGTTTTATTCTCTTCCCCAAGACAGTTTATCGCCTTTGAACTTTAATTTTTACATGAATATATTTTTATGTATTCCAAATGCATACGATTATTACTTTAATATGTATGTATATATGTATGTATATGTATATATAGTATGTATAATATGTAAGTTATTGTATATTTATCGTTATATGTGTCTTTTTTATCTTACTTAATTGTATAATTATTTATAATTTTATCTTAAATCAATTGCACTCTTTTAGTCCCGTCATATTTCTCACTTCCATAGGTTGGCTGGAAGAGATCTCTTCTAGAGATAAGTCCACCTTTGCCCACGTTGGTCTCTGTGTTATCTGTGTTACTCTGTTAATATGCAATAAAGAATATATATACATACGTGAAAGATTTAATTCTAAATTCTAAAATTAAAATTACCAGTAGTAAATAAAATTTGAAACAGTTTGTTTGTTGGAACAGACACAGAAAGGCTTATTTACACTCCATCTAACAACTTTATAGAACACAAAGAACAGGTAGTGGCCGATGGGTCGAGAATGAATGACTATACTTGTGATATACGATCGATTTATTTTAATAGATTGCCTGCATTTAATACTAACTTTTGCCAGCGGTTTTGTAACCTTACTCTGATTGCAAATGGACAATTCAATTCAATTACGTTATGCCAGTTGAGGTTTACTTCTTGAAATGGACATTGAGCTATTTTTTTTAAATCAAACATAAATATAGAACGCATTAAATCACATGAAAAATAATGTTACTATTGTCATGTAGAGAGTTGCCTAAAATATTCATTTTCTGACTTATTTCGGTTATGACTTAGCTTTCTTTGCAAGAAACTTTCCAAGTTCGGGATGCTACTATAAAATGCTCTATAACAATACTTGGTATGACTCGTGCCTTTAACCATACTCACTAGCCACTAGGCCAACAGCTTATAATAACATAAAATTACGAATACAAATATGTTGGGACATTAACACACAGCACCATCTAGTTCCATGGTAAGCTACGAGGCTCGTGTTATGGATACCAGATAGTTGATACACTACACATACATATATAACTTTAAATACATACATATTTTAAATATAAACACCCATGACTGGAGTACAAACATTCGTGCTCATCACACAAATGAATGCCCCCAGCGGGACTCAAACCCGCGACCGTTGGCACAGCAAGTAGGATCATTATCAACTGAGCCAAACGTGTCGTCAGTTAATATACTATACAAAACAAATTAATAGGTTTTTCATCATATCTTCAAGCAGGAACTTAGATACGAACAAACGTGATTAATGATTTTTCTGTTCAGGTTCTGGGTTGGAGAGTGACATCCACTTCTATGGCGAGGTCCTCGTTTCTAGTGAGATTTTCTTATTAGGATGAATTACCGAACGTTGATTTAAGTAAGAGACAAAATCTATGGTCATTTCATCGTCTCAGTGCTTATTTATCAAAACGACCAATTTATCCAAAAAGTTTTTAATACAGAATTATTGACTTTTAAATTTCAATTCTATTAGTATAAAATACTCATTTTATATTCATAAAAAACGTGTATAAATATTAGAAATAAAGCTTTATTTTCAAAATAGAAGAGCAATGGTAGCCCAGTAGTAATGCTCGCTTGGGTAACCGAGTGAAGCGGGTTCAAATCCCGGGAGTCGCACCTCAGATATTTATAGTGCGAATCATTTCCAACATGATTACCACTTGTCTTATGGTGATGGAAAACATCGTGAGAAAACCTGCACGTCCGAGAGAACCTAACAAATTTTCGAAAGACATACACACAGTTCGGCAACCCGCGCTTGGCCAGCGTGGTGAAGGGTGGCCTTGCACAGCAATGGGACATTAAATAGGGCTGAATACATTTTTAAATAACATCAAGTAACTCTCTACTGCAAAGCATAACAAGTATTGTTTGTTTGAACAAATGAGCACTAAGCCGACGATTCTTTTTAGTAGGAATTGTAAGTTATAATATTTACTACTAAATATTTAAAAAAAAATCGTACACAATACTAGTATTTGTTATGTGGTATCTTCACTAATTGTAAAGTAACTTAAGATTCTTTTCTTAATCAATAGGTATATTTAAAGTCACTAGACTTACCCTCGCTCAATTCGAGTTCGCACGTAGTTACGTTTGACGTTAGTATAAATTTCTCAGAGATGAGATATTTTCCCGCCGTAAAAAAGTATCCTATAGACCCGGATAGCTAGCTCATACAAACATCTGATACCAAATTTCATCAAAATCTATCAAGTGGTTTTCTCGTGATGTGTTCCCAGATAGACACAAAAATTCTAAAAACTATAGATTCAGCCTCTGTATCGATAAAATGACTATTTCAATAAGATTTTCCAAAAAATATTTAATGTACAGATTTGACTCGTTAGAAATAAATCTATATATCTATACTTATGTAAAGATATATAGATTTATTTCAAGAAAACTCCACTTTAAATATAAAACATTTGTGATGATTATTTTATTATATGTATTAGTAATTATTTTAATAGAAGGATATGAATAAGACAAGTGATAAATTAGTTCTTGAGCAGATTGGCGGTAGCAGAGCTATAAATTTATTTAGCCTAGATTTTGGACAATTTGCATATTGGAATTCCTGTGACAGTATTTATACCGATAGCGATAAGAAAGTGCTTTACCAATGATTTATGTCTTTGTCTTTTGTCTGATCTAAGTCCACATCGACTAGCCATCAACAAACTCTCCTTTCTATGCCATATGGCCTTATGAGTGGATCCTATATAATTTTTAGGTTCGTCCCCAGATTGTTTCCGCATACAAACTTTCATCCCCATTTTTATCCCCTTAAGGGATGATAATATAAATATAAAAGAATCTTATGTCCTTCCCAAGGTCTCAAAATATCTTCTTACCAAATTTTATCTAAATCTGTCCAGTAGTTTCGGAGCTTATTTGGTACAAGGAAACAAACAAATAAATAAAAAAATCTTTCTTCTTTATAATATCAGTATAGATGAGTGAGTCCAAAGAAACAGCTTTTTTTGAGTTTCGTACCTCAAAGCAAAAATAAGAAACCCTTATAGGATCACTTCGTTGTCCGTCCGTATGTCTGTCAAGACCCTTTTTCTGAGAAACTCAGGTATTAAGTTGAAATTAATATCAAATACTCAGGTCTGCAATCAGTTGAAGCTGTGAAAAAATCAAACATTTAAGTCAACGCAATCAAAAGATGCGGCCGCTTATGTTGCATATATTGATGCTCGCTAGAGATCTCGCAAGGGAATCAAAACTTGTAATCATGAAATTTGTCAAGAAGCAATATTTTATACCACAAGTAAAGGAAAAAATCCGAAAACCGTAAAGTACAAAAAGGTATTTACAAAAAGATTTTTTTGGTTTCATGCTAAGGAAACTTCGGTCTGCGAAACAGACTCGCACTCATACGTTTTTTACGCTTCTATACACATTTTCGGTGGTTTAATGTTCACAGCACAAATAAACACGCAAAGAAAACTACAAGCACTAACTAGTTGGCAATAAAAGCTTTATAAACTTTATATACACTTATACTAAAAATGTTAACTCTACAAGTAGAATGTAGGTATTTAAGCTCGTCAAAAATCCCGTTAGCGTAAATTAGCTTCGTACCAATGTTCTATGAAGCTTTCCAGCTGTTCAATTAGGTAAGACAGTTTGAGCTCGAACCTAAAGTTTGAAACTAAATTAGTTAGTGAAATGGCCTGAATATTGATTGCTATTCAGCTCTAGAGCTCGCATGTTTGATATTTGGGAATATTTGCAAGATATACAATGTGAGGATGGAAGGTAAAGTTAATGGAGACTTTGTAGAACTTTTGTATAACAAGTTTTATTTATTCAAAACCTTGTAAAAGTGTAGATGAGTAAAATAAATTTTGATTTGAATGCTTTCAAAGTCAACAGTCTGATAATTCTCCCTTAAGCATCTTTAATGACTTTATGTAGAAATTCACCTTCGATTCGCTTGGGTTCGTCCCTAGTTACGTTTTAACGTTTAGTATAGATTTCTCAGAGATGAGATAATTTCCCGCTGTAAAAAGTATTCTAAATATTGACCCAAATAACCATCATATTACCTAATCAAAATCTGTCGATGGTTTTGTCGTGATGCGGTCACAGACAGACAGACAGACATAAATTAAAGAAACTGTAGATTCGGCATCAGTATCGATAATAATGACTATTTCAATAAGATTTTCCAAAAAAATATTTCATGTACAATTTGGACTCAGAATTTTATTATACATATATCTATAGATTGTATCGTTTGCAGCTCCACAAAGGCTGAGTAAAAAACCTCTTCTAAAGATGAGACCATTTTAATTATTACAATTAATAATACAATTATTATTTTTTTGTGTTTTTATACAAAAAGATAAGTATCCCAGTTATGAACTATTTGTCGTATTTCTTTCTATAATTAATTAATCCCATCGTATTTTTATCCATAGTAATCTGTATAAATATTATAAACGTGAAAGTTTGTGAGCATGTATGGATGTTTGTTACTCTATGACGCCAGAACCGCTGAACTGATCTGAATGAAGTTTGGCACAGAGATAGATTATAGTCTGGAATAACACATAGGCTACTTTTTATCCCGGATAAATATACGGTTCCCAAGGGATAGATTTGTTTTTGAGCCGCTAGTACGTGATATCAGTATGGTTTTTTAAAGTACATTAAAAAATATAACATATATATACGCGACGATAGCAACCACATACCTGCTTACAGCGAAAGGGCGGCTCAGCAAGAAATCAATTTATAGTTTCCCCTTTAGATACCGATCGAGTTAAGTTTTGCTGCGTTGTTAGTGACTTTGCGAATGCAACGCTCGTTAGTATATCTTTCACGTATCTTATCTAGCAAAGTTTAGGAATGAAGTAATTTAGATTAAAATTATATATCTTTACTATTAAATTTTACTATAAATGTCTTTAAGCATCCTTTTTAATTTTTTGTTTATTTTTGTTTATCTGTATGTTTGTCCGGGGTAATATTTCAAACGACTTAATCGATTCTGAGACTTTTACTGAATAATAGAGGAGTTTGTAGGGCTATATATAGGATGTGTTTTATTATGGAAATATTTAAGGTTCCAGTGCGAAATTCGAAGACCCTTAAAAATAATACAAATTTCGAATTTACTATATGTAAAACTCCGCAATATCATATGCGCTTCTCGTAAGGTACACGGACGCTATCAATTTTTATCTATAGAAAAAGTATTTACTACATAGTCCTACCTAGTACCTAGATTTTTATGATATTTGGTGCATAGATATGCACTAGTCAAATATAATTTCAAATTAAATATATAAATATGTTGGGACATTAAGATACAGCACCATCTAGTTCCATGGTAAGCTACGAGGCTTGTGTTATGGATATCAGATAGTTGATCCACTATACATATTATATAACTTTAAATATATACATATTACACACCTATGACTAGAGTACAAACATACAACACCCATGACTAGAGTACAAACATTCGTGCTCATCACACAAATGAATGCCACCAGCGGGACTCGAACACGCGACCGCTGGCACAGCAAGTAAGGTCACTACAAACTGAGCCAAACATGTCATCAAAATTACTTACAATTTTTTGCAAAAAAATTATATTTTCCTATATTTTCAACTTCTCCAAACCATTACCACTTAAGAGTCTCATAGTAATTGCAGCATACCGCCAGCACGGTTTAAATGAATATTACTGAAGTGAAAATGGCTTCCTTAGATCTGTTAATATACTTATTTTACACAAATACCAGCTGTAAACCTGCCATGAAACTATCGTAATATCTTAGTACTTAATTCTTAATCATAATTGTGAAGATTTTTAACTTTATTTCCTTTTAAAAGGATAAAACTTGAATTTGTATGAAATTTTATATGTACTAAGTATAGCGAAGAAGAATATAATTTTTGTTTGCAGCTAAAGAATTGTTTGGAGCTAAATCAATCCCCTAAGTATACAAAAATTTGAGTATGTACTAGTTTGACTCATTCAACGAAGATATATCTTCGATTTTAGAGCATACTAGCATTGCCCGCGGCTCCGCCCGCGTTCTAATGACCAAAAACCAAATTCTTAGGTTTTACATATTAGTATACTCTTACATTGCAGTTTTTGTATTTTTTCTCAGAAGTGAGATATTTTCCCGCGGTAAAAAGTACCTTATATGTTGACCCGAATAACCAGCTATCATCATACCAAATTTAATCAAAATCTGTCTAGTGGTTTTTCTGTGATGGGGTCACAGACAGAAAGGCAAAAGTTCTAAGAACTATAGATTCGGACTCTGTATCGATAATTATGTCTATTTTAATTAGATGTTTCAAAAAATATTTAATGTACAGATTCGACTTAGTTACAATTTTATTACATGTATAGATATTGGATTGAACAAGAAAGTGGTTTGGAAACATCTCAATTTTAAAAACCTATCCATACCCTATACTATATAGGTATATAAAGCTTAAATAAAGTATTTTTTTTTCAAATTGCACCACTCAGTTGCATGTATCTAGTGCTCACATTTTTTTTTTAATTTTTAATAACTATATAATAATAAATATAATAATAAATATAATAAATGTTGGGACATTAACACACAGCGCCATCTTATTCCATGGTAAGCTACGAGGCTTGTGTTATGGATACCAGATAGTTGATACACTACACATATATAACTTTAAATACATACATATTATAAATATAAACACACCCTTAATTATAAGAGCTCTGTTACCATTTTTGCCTTTAGGTTACGAAAAGTAGTGTTCATAAAAACATTCGACTACCAATAGATACATCGAGTACTTTGTATACATGATCCATCCTAACAAAAGTGCGGTTTTAAAACTATTGTTGAGGTGTTAACTAACAAAACCGCAGTACCGTTCTAATTGGCATTCGGTTTGTACAATTTCCTTTGTACATGTAAATATAATTTGCTGTACTAGTTTTAAATTCCATACATATGAATGTAATGAAAATAAAACCAATAAAAGTCTTCTCAACTTGAAGTTGACGACACGTTTGGCTCAGTTGGTAGTGACCCTACTTGCCGTTCCAGCGGTCGCGGGTTCGAGTCCCGCTGGGAGCATTCATTTGTGTGATGAGCGCGAATGTTTGTACTCCAGTCATGGGTGTTTATATTTATAATATGTATGTATTTAAGGTTATATATGTGTAGTGTATCAATTATCTGGTATCCATAATACAAGCGTCGTAGCTTACCATAGAACTAGATGGCGCTGTGTATCAATGTCCCAACATTTATTTATTTATTTATAACTACAAAATCTCAAAATTTATTAGATGGGATTTCTTTTGTAATTCAAAGGGGTAGGCTCAATTTTACCAATTTTTATTCTATTTAGTAAAAAACAGAGATCATTAAAATGGGCTTACAGTTTGCTAACTGTAAAGACGTAAAGACAATGTTATGTGGTGAAATCTGTTAAAGTCCGGTAGTAAAACGTTTGCTTGGAAAATTAAGAGTCAATTGAGGGCTTCAATCGCACCTTAAAGATTTTCATATGTGAATTTTCACCATAATTACCACTTGCCTTACAGTGATGGGAAACATCATGTGCATTTCTAGGATCACTCAATTATAGAAAGACATGGGAAGTCTACGCACTTTTCCAACGTGGTCTATGACCTGACTTCCCTCGTACTGAGAGCAGGTCCATGCCCAGCTGTGGGACGTGAAGTAAATTTAAAATACTATATTTCAATGAAACTTACATTAAATTATATGCCTTAAAATCCATTCCTTCGAAAGGTAAAAGTTTTATTTCATTATATATATTATTTGAATATACGTTTCGTAGTAATTCATTGCCCTATGAATTTAATAAAACATGCAACGCATATAAAATTTCGTAAGCAAAATTTGAATTACAAACACTACCATTCATATCAACATTTATCTTTGTTTCAATGTAAAAAACAGCGAGTACAAAAATAAGCTCTTTATGATGCATTGACAACGTAACGCTTTTTCAAATAAAGGTTTTGAAATCTACTCTTACATAATTAAATAAACAAATAAATATGTTGGGACATTCATATACAGCACCATCTAGTTCCATGGTAAGCTACGAGGCTTGTGTTATGGATACCAGACAGTTGATACACTACATATATATAACTTTAAATACTTACATATTATAAATATAAACACCCAAGACTGGAGTACAAATATTCGTGCTCATCACACAAATAAATGCCCCCAGCGGGACTCGAACCCCGCGACCGCTGGTTCAATAAGTAGGGTCACTACAAACTGAGCCAAACGTGTCGTCGAATTGAAAATAATACCGTACATTTTTTATCTCATTCAGCCCTTTTTAAGGTTCCACTTCTGGGATCGGGAATCCTTCTTATACGAGGCCACAGGATAATTTGCACTTGAAAATATCAAAGGTTTAAGACCCTGAATATGAACTCGCATCACTCAGTTTTCCAAGCGAGCACGTTACCACTACGTTATTTATAACATGATTATCACAACGATACACAACCTGCATGTCTAAGAGAATTTAGTTAGGTTTCAAAAGACATGTGAAGTTCAACCCACACTTGGTCAGCGAGGTGGACTATGCCTTGAGTCTCCTCACATTGAAAGGAGGCCCGTACTTAGCAGTGGGACGTTAAAAAGGGCAGAACACAATTTAATACCGAGGGGTATTTATTTTTTGAAATTTGTATAAGACCACTTCCAACTAAACTATTTAATTTAGAAAAGGATTATCAAAATTAGCAAAGATATCGCGCAATTTACCAAAAAAAATATCCGATGTGAACACCTTTCTTTTAAGTTTTCCAAAAATGAAAAATAATCTACTCATATAGGTCATGTAGAGAGCATAACAAAAAAAATGAAGATGTATGTAGAGATGCATGTAGAGAGCATAAACAAAAAAAGAATAGTTAAAGTGGAACAGACAAGCAGACTTTTGAAGTGTATTGAAGATGTATGTATGTATATCTATTGAATCATCGTTATAAAGTGATATAGAAAATATAAGTATTTGTTTAAAAGGAAAACAAGGTATTAACAGGTAGCACTCAGCACTCAACACTCACAATATTAGGAAAAAGTTGAGACTTTAAGATTTCTTAGAGAAGCCGTACATAGCATTTGTATAAACACAATTTCATTCAAATATTTCATCGAAACATATTTTATTATTCCGTTCATTTCTTAAGCAAATTCAAAAGGAAATTACGTTATAAGATATTATCGACGTATAGGTAGTACAAATATCATCAAATATTCACAAGATTCCGACTCGCTAGCAAAAGTCAGTTGAACTCAATATTTGTACAACGTTAGAAAGCACGTGAAGAGCATCGTGAGGCCACGCAATAAAAACTTTGTATTAAAACTTTTTCTGACTTTAATAAAATTCAGCGATCCTCAGCAAGCAGCCAGATGAGAGATTTCCGGCAGAAAGTTGGCCACTTTCGCCTCCGTAAATACATCGAGTTTATATAAAAAGTAATTATACAAAAGCAAACAGTTGTTATATAAAGAGAATAAAAAAGCGTCTGCAAAATATTTTGGAACGTTTTATTGAGTAGTGGAAAGTATATATATATATATATACATATATATATATATATATATATTTATATATATATATATATATATATATATATATATATATATATATATATATATATATATATATATATATGGAGTCGTCTAAAAGTGTTTGAATTGCCTATTTATTTTTGATAATGTCCATATATGTATGTGACGTGTCATATTAAATACTAGCGACTTACTCTCACTTTGCTTGGGTTCATTTCTAGCTTGCTTCCCGATAAAAACTTTTATTCCCATTTTCACCGACTTAAGGGGTGATTTCCGGGATAAAAAGTATTCTATGTCCTTCCCAGGATCTCAAACTATCTTCTTACTAAACATCTAAATCGGTTCAGCGGATTAAGCATGAAGGTTACAGACAGACAGACTGACAGACAGATACACAGACTGACTACAGAAAGACACACAGACAGACATACACACAGACAGATAGACAGAGTTTCGCATTTATAATATTGGTATGGATATAGATGTTCAAGTTTTAATACTAATGGTATCTAGGGACCTAAGTCTAGCTAAATCAATTATTGACAAACACCAAGCCACGGCCTCTTCAGCGCATGACAGATATATTATGTTAGTGTTAATTGATTTACATCTAACAATAAATTCAATTAAGTAATACATGTTACTGGAAGTGGGAATTATTTCGAACTAGTGATCTCGTGCTTTACTAAGACAGTAGACTTCCATTACCATGAAACCATGGGGTAGTTTTGTATAATATTTTAATATTCTTAAATAAAAGAAATACTTCGCCATCGAAACACAAAGTTACCTACGTCATTCGAAAGTCTATAAACTTTGTCTAAAAATATTTTTTTCTTAATAAAAAAGCTATACTGATGTTAAACACTTTTTTTGAAAGGTAATTTACTTTTTAACATGTGACTCTTTCAGTGTAAGTGATTTGTTTAGACACAAATTACAAAAGAATCGTGAAATGAAAAGAATGGCTCACAATTTGACGACACCTTACATGCTGTGCTAGCGGTCGCGGATTCTAGTCCCGTTGAGGGTATTCATTTGTGTGATGAGCACGAATGTTTATACTCCAGTCATGGGTGTTTATATTTATAATATGTATATATTTAAAGTTATATACACACACACGCATATATATACATATATATATATATATATATATATATATGTGTGTGTGTGTGTGTGTGTGTGTGTGTGTGTGTGTGTGTGTGTGTGTGTGTGTGTGTGTGTGTGTGTGTGTGTGTGTGTGTGTGTGTGTGTGTGTGTGTGTGTGTGTGTAGTGTATCAACTTATCCATAACAAGCATCGTAGCTTACCATGGAATTAAATGGTGCTGTTAGATGATTGTTAATGTCCCAGCATATTTATTTATTTATTATTAATTCTAGTCGAAGAAATTGCGTAATATGTACAAAAACTTTTGGTTTTTTTTTTAAATAATTTCTTTCTCTTTAAAGTCAGTCAAACCAACCGACCGCCTAACAGTCAATCTAATTTATCAACAAATATTATTTATTTTTATAGATAAAGACAATTCTAGTAGTGTTATATTCTAACTAGCATTAACTTCAATACAGGAGCTTACCGTTAAATCTTCGTAGGGCTAAAATTGGGTATTGATTCACAAACTCCACTTAGCCAGGCGTCTTTAGACGGCATTTGTTTAAGTTTGTGTTAATACATAAGATATTCTAAATATGGCTTACAGTTTCAAGCAATTTTATTAATTTAAATGAAGTTTGAATTTCAGTTTGTATTCTTTATATTTTATCTATTTATATTAATTTATTAGTGTTCATTAATGTACTTATGTTTAAACATTTAACATAGATTTCCCAGAGATATTTTTCCGCAATAAAAAGTATCCCATATGTTGACCTCGATAATCAGCTATCATCATACCAAATTTAATTAAAATCTGTCCAATGGTTTTCTCGTGATGCGTTCCCAGACAGACAGACAAAAATTCTAAAAACTATAGATTCGACCTGTGTATCAATAATAATGACTATTTCAAAAAGATTTTAAAAAAAAAAATTAATGTATAGATTCGACTCAGAATTTTATTATATGTATAGTTTGTTTTTATATAGTGAATATTGTCGTAGTCGATGACCTCTAAGGATAGTGATTTATTTTTGTGATGGCACCATATGCTTATGTTTATTTTTTTAGCATGTATTATTTTATCTTTAAGCAGCGTTTATCATAAATAAATATATAATAATGTAACATATAAATAAATAATACAAACCTGTAGGTACTATGTATAGTTCGTAGGAATGATATTGCCTACATGATCATGATTTGTTAGTAAACATGCTAATTAAAATTGCAAATATAATATATGAAAGATTTATAACTATATATTTTTAAATTTTATACTAATAAAATGTTTAATTTACTCTCACCAATGTAATTATCATTTATGATACTATTCGATATAGTATCTTTTACCGAGTAACTTAATACAAATTTATTAAAGAATCTAATGGACAAACAGACAAGTAATATATATAGTGAACTAAACAAACCACTCAAAAGATGATAAAAATATACATTAAAACAGTTTTTTTAAATTTAAAGGTCCTTTAAAGGTCCGCAAATATGCACAGTCGTAGCGTTTTCATTGAAGTCGTCTTTGACTCAAGATGAATCCTTAAGAGCTTTCTAAAAAGCTCGCGTCTCACTGCGGGAAGAAGCTCTCTCTGGGAAGTTATTAGAAACAGCGAGAGAACAATTGTTTTTTTTTTCCGTCTTTTACAGCATTTTTCATTTCTGAACCTAATTTACTGTTGTAGTCTGTTTTTACTTCGTGTGTTTATTTTAAACGGTATTAGATATTCTGTAGATCCTTACTAGTAATAAAAAATAAAAATTTGTTAGTCACTTGATTTTTGGCTTCTATTTTATATATTTCATAAAAACCTCTCTTATAACTGATAAAGGTTATCTGCGTGACAAATTTCATCAAAATTAGTACAGGCGTTGAGGAATTCAGTCTTGGTAATAAACAATCTCATTAGCAATTTGGCTGCTTTTTCATACAAATACAAGGCAAAAATATATTTTTTTCCGTTTTAATTTCAACTTGATATATTTAGGAAGCACAGCGCTTGAATATTTTCACAACATATTTCTATACGGAATGACTTACGCAGGTGACTGCAATGAATGTTAATGGAAATGTTTCAAAAATGTTACTCGTATCGCGGACGCGACAGGGCGGGCGGATTTAAAACCCGCCCTAACATAAAATATTAAATTTAAGCAATTATTTCATAAAAATTCAAATGATAAGTATTTTTTTGTTAAAAGGAGGGTCTAATATTATAAGCATATGTTTTTTGTATTGTTGTTTACGTTTTACTAAATTATTTTGTAAAATTAAAGGAATAATGCATGGAAATGTATGGAAACACAAACAATCTGGGTTGTGTGTGGCGACTGAGAGACCCAATACAATTAACTTTGCTACGCATTCATTACAACTGATCATTTTATTATTTTAATAAATCTCAAACTAGTAATCTGAAGAAGAACTTTTATCGTTTGATATAATATATGTATAAAATATTTCTTTATATGACTCAAACTCGCACGTGACTAATTTTTATAATACACTAACGTGTTACCGCGGTTCCGCATGGGTTGTTTGATTATGTATTAATACACCTTTAACAAATATAGCCTATATGTTACTCTGATGTATAAGCTATATTACTGTAAAGTTTCATCAAAATCCATTTAGTTTTTGTGCGAAAGAGTAACAAACATCCATCCATCTATACATTCCAGTATCTCGAAAATAATTGCAAGCAATCTAGACAGCTTAACTAAGTACCAGTATTCCTATTAAATCATTCCGCTTAAAACTATAAAATAATTTAAAATTATAATTGGCTTTCATGAATTTCTGCGAATTTATTCAGAGCTGGTAAAATTTTTAACGTAAATTATTTATGCAAGTTTTTATGCAATGTTTTAAATCTTTCATGAAATACACTGAATAGATTTAATCACTTAAACATTGCTCTCAAGGAAATTAACAGCCGTAGATTAAACAGTCGGTAGTGTACAGTTTCCGGTTCATTTGATGCAAGCTCTGATTCACTTTTTATATACTTTAATTTTATTTTAATTTCATTTCGCTTTGAGCGCAGTGGTACTGACACTATAGTGGTGTTCGCTGCTTCGAGGCTTGTGTAAGGCACATTGGGCTAGAATTCATAGATTATAGTGTTATGGTAATGGTTGGTTATTATGTTATACTAGCAATGCCCGCGGCTCCGCCCGCGTTCAGGTGACCAAAAACCAAATTATTATTTTTTACATATTAGTATACTCTTAGAATGCAGTTTTTGTATTTTTTCTCGGAAATGATATATTTTCCCGCGATAAAAAGTCATATAGTAATATAGCGGATAACCAGCTATCACTATACCAAATTTTATCAAAATCCCTCCAGTAGTTTTTCTGTGATGCGGTAACAGACAGATAATCAGACAGACAGACAAAAATTCCAAAAACTATAGATTCGGCCCCTGTATCGATAATAATGCCTATTTCAATAAGATTTTCCAAAAAAATATTTAATGTACAGATTCGGCTTAGTTACAAGTTTATTATATGCATAGATGTATGGTTAAATCCAAAACTATAAGGCCAAAACACTATTCACATTCAGCCTTTTTTCAATGTCCCACTGCTGGGCATGGGTCTTTTAATGCAAGGGGGAACAGACCATAGCCCACCACGCTGGCCAGGGCGGGTTGGCGGACTTCACTTGTCTGTCGTACCTAATACAAAACCTAGAACTGATGGTATGACATTTGTCACCATCGTAATAGATAATAAATATTAGTTCAGTAATGACTTATGAACAAAATATTATCTATATATATATATATATATATATATATATATATATATATATATATATATATATATACATAATTTTTTTAGGAAATCTATTTGAAATAATCATTATTATTGATATAGAGGTCGAATCTATAGTAAATACTCAATTTCTTCATATATTCAGTAAGTTTCACCATAATAATTAATTAGTTTCCGATTTCAGGACGTTACAACCTAAGCTTTTACAGCGCATTATGTATGGGACAAAAACTTAAATAATTTATGTCTGGACAAGAATAGCGCGTGGAATATTTTTAGTGGGTCGTTTTGACCTATTTTCGGAATTTGTTTATTCAAGTCAGTTGTGTATAAGGTATTCGTTGTTTGTTTTTGAAATGAATTGCAGGAAATGTAAGCCTAAGTGGTTCTTATGCTACGTAACAGTAGAAGATTTTTTTCACTATAAATTATCATGTGTGTATGTGTATATGTACGAGTATATGTAATATAAATATGATGGGACATTAACACAGCACCATCTAGTTCCATGGTAAACTGCGAGGCTTGTGTTATGGATACCAGATAGTTGATACACTACACATATATATCTAATCTTAAATACATACATATTATAAATTTATAAATATAAAAACCCCTGATTATAGTAGAAACATTCGTGCTTATCACACAAATTAATACCCCAGCGGGATTCAAACCCGCGACCGCTGGCACAGCAAGTAGGGTCACTACAAACCGAGCCAAACTTGTCGTCAATATTTCTATATTAGAAATATTTCTATATAGAATCGTCTCGTTACCTCAACATATGTAGTAGCTAAGAGGTTTCTCAAGCAAATATCTAGACGCATACAGGACTTGTATGGATGTTAATTGTGTAGCCTTTGACTTAGAGAGCCTTGTTAGGTACCTCTGTTTCTACAAACTAAAACAATCATTGACAGAATGGCTTGGGTTATGTTTCTATATATAGTGTAGAAGTAATAACCTCTTTCCAGTTTAGAATGCTTTATGGTTTAATTAACCGACTTCAAACAAAAGAAGTTATGCGCTCATTTTTTGTAGGGTAGGTATTTTACTCTTCTTCTTCTCCCTGCCCATTTCCCAATCACTTGGGATCGGCGCAGTACATCTTCTGTACTGCTGAAAGGATTTGGCAAAAGTTTTACAATCGGCCGCCTGCCTGACGTCAACCCTCCTTGGGAATGCTATTGTTTATCGCGGAAGTCTTGTAATATGGCGCACTTTCGATTTTGTTGTCTTTTAAAACATTTTTTTATAATATTGTATTCAGCCCTTTTTATCGTCCCACTGCTGGGCACGGGCCTCCCTTCAGTACTAGGGGAATCAGGCCATAGTCCACCACGCTGGCCAAGTGTGGGTTGGCGGACTTCACATGTCTTACGAAAACTTTCTAAGTTCTCTCAGACATGCAGGTTTCCTCACGATGTTTTCCTTCACCGTAAGGCAAGTGGTAATTATGTTAGAAATGATTCGCACATGAAAATATCAGAGGTGCGAGACCCGGGATTTGAACCCGCTTCACTCGTTTTCCCAAGCGATCGCGTTACCACTGGGCTACCACTGCCTTATACTATTACCTAAAGTTTAATGTTTTTTTTTCGGATATATTTTAAAATAAATTTTAATCACACTCAATTTTGTTTTGACGTTGTCAAATTTTTTCTAACTTTTAACTTTTTTTGTAGGGTAGGTATGTTACTACTGTCTTGATATCTTTGAATTGATCGTTCTTTTATTTAATATGTGTATATAAGTGAATTTTATAAGAACTAAATTCCTAAGTTTTTTCAGTTATTTTAAAGTTCGTGTTTTTTTTAAATAATTTAGTAATGTTGTGGTTTATTTTTATATCTGACTAGCGACTTACCCTCGATTCGCTCGGGTGCGCCCCTCGGTACATTTTTTTTTGTGCGGAACCTTAATTCTTTTTCTAAAATAATAGTAGCCTAATTACTTCTTAAAACATCAGCTATCTGGCCGAGAAAGTCCCGTCAAAATCAGTCCAGCAATTACGGTGATTAGCCGGAACAAATATTCAGACACAGACAAACAAAAAATTGCATTTTGTTAAAAGCTGTTATTTTGACATTACAAATAGATACAATTTTATATATCTGTATAGATTGAAGAACGGCAAAAAAACATTTTTTTATATAGGTATATATAACTTAGCATGAGTTGTCTACACAAATATTTTTATAGTGTTTCCTATATGAATACGGCATTACTGATTAATTTGGACGTTTTGTTACTACATAGTCTACGGCTTTACTTGAACAATGTATAATTTTCTTTAAATCCTACAACACTTAAAGTCTTGTCAAATTAATTCTTATTCTATCCTGTACCTTATGGGCCCATTTGGTTACTCAGGATAAAAACTAAACAGCTGTTTCTTGCCTGAGAAAACCTTTTATATTATATAAGCCAGTGAAGGTTTCTTTTATATGGGTAGAGCGGGTACGAACAAATAGACAGATAAATATATAATATATATTTTTTTTATTAAGTAGTTTGTGCTTAAATATCGCCAAAGTAATAATTAAGCTCAGTAGTCAAAGTGTTATATGATATTATCTATACTAATATTATAAAGAGAAAAGATTTTTTTTGTTTGTTTCTTTGTACCAAATAAGCTCCAAATCTACTAAACCGATTTAGATGAAATTTGGTAAGAGATAGCTTGAGACCCTGGGAAGAACATAATATAAATACAATAGTTTTCATCCCGGAATCCATCCCTTGAGGGGGTGAAAATGGGGATGAATCTTGTATGGAAAAGCAACCTAGGGACGTACCCTAAGGAAGCGAGGTGAGTAGCTAGTTATTTTATTTTACCAAAGATGCAAAAGAATTAACAAGTCTTACTTTAACGGAATAGAAGTTAAATTGAAATAATAATTTTCGAATCACAAATATTGAAAATTAGAAACACAAATAAACAAAACAGACTTAGCCACTTACATAATAAAGTTGAATTTCCCTTAACACTACAATATAATTTTGGCGACTAGAAACTAAAGACAATGGTAGCACGGACGAATGAATCGGTTGTGAATACTATGCGGAAGAGAGTACTCTAGGTTAGACAGATTCTCTATTAAATTATACTATCGGTTGGATATTTCATGGAAATGTCTTCGAATTGTTAGAGTAATGGTGTGCAAGTACAGGCCTGAGGCCACAGTGCTTACAATTTCGCCATGCAATTTTAATCACACTATAAAAGAGAAAGTTTGTATGTTTGTCTATGTTTTGTGGCGCTAACCGTATATCTTATATCTTTAAACGAGCAATTCTTGTATATATATATATATATATATATATATATATTCATGAAATTTAGTATACGGGAGGTTTCGGGGGCGAAAAATCGATCTAGATTAGTCTTATGTCTGAGAAAACGCGTGTTTTCGAGTTTTCATTCAGTTTTCTTTTGCATTATTCCACGCAAAATATGGTTGGTAATTTGCACTCTCGGGCATAAGCATCGTGGTCAAGCGGCCAAGTTACAAGACCAACAATCACAGATGTCCAAATTCTTATCTCGGTCGCATACAAAGTTTTTACTTTTGTTTTTTTTTTCAATATTTATTCAAGTTTTTAGTTTAAAAAAAATTGTACCTTAGGCCAAAAACTCCGAGCGAAGCTCGGTAGCCCAGGTAGAACAAATATTAAAAAGGCAAAAGTTAGTCGAGCAATCCTAGATCATTAATACATATATTTGGTTACTTGTTAGGTTATTCTACCCAAAATGCTCCGCTGTCTATCCATCTTCAAAGGGATCTATGTCAGTGTAAAGTAAGTATAAGTAGTTTTATCTTTTAAACCGTAATATGTAGGTTGGTTTTTTCACAGAACTTTTTTTCTTGGTAAACATAAAAATGTTATAAATATTAGACGTTACACAAAAGCTTGTTTTTAAGGTTAAAAATATTTTTTCTGTAGTAAGCTGATGCATGAAGGAATAAGTAATGTAACTTTAACTCTTTAAAATAATAAATTTTCAATTTGCATAATCTAATAAAAACTTTTTAACAAAAAATTAGAATCGACTTCCAGGCATTAAAATGTAAAAAGTAACGAAACGGAGGTTCATTTAGAAATACCTAATCAGATATTTTCGGAGTCGGTGCCAGCCGATGCAAAGCAAATCTAATACATTTCGATACGTAAAATACATATTTACCTATATTCATACTTAAAATATCGTCGTCTGGCACCGACTCCTCCTTTTTTGAATTGGAAGTCGGTTAAGAAAAAATTTTCAGTGTGGTATTACGATGTATGAAAATAATGCAAAAAGACAGTAGCAAGTTACGTGTTGGAAATAAAAGTAAAAAGCTTGTAAAAAATTCTCAAGCACTCGCTTGGATGATTGTGAAGAAACCATATTCTACATTCTATAACTATATATATAAGTTTATAATAACTAAAAATTATTATTAATAAGTTATTATAAACTGTTAGACAAAACATTTTTTTTTCACTAAATTTTGACATACTTCTAACCGTACTAAAAAAATCCTAAATGAATTTTCGGCTTTAAAATATTCTGATCGAATGCTAAATTTTTAATTTTAGCCTCACATATTATTTTACGTCCCCAAGTTATGAGTTAAAAGGGCCGTTTTACGGTCTCGTTATACGAAAATCCAGGTCATTACGTATTCGAGACCCGATCGCTCCAATGTTATGTGCGAAAAATTTACAGTATACCTATAAAACATACATCGCTGATGCGGGCTTCAAATTTATAAGGGTTCACCGAATCTATTCGAAAGAAATATTCCGATAGAAATGTTAAAACTAGGCCTGAATCTTATATATACACTAGCGACTCACCCTCGCTCTGCTCGGGTTCGTCCCTACTTACGTTTTATTATATCTTATTGAAATAGTCATTATTATCGATACAGAGGCCGAAATTATAGTTTTTAGAATCTATAGTTACTATAGTTATATACTATAGCCGAAACTATAGTTTTTAGAAAGTCTGTCTGTCCATCTATCTGTGACCGCATTACGGAAAAACCAATGGAGAGATTTTAATGAAATTTGGTATGATGATAGCTGGTTATCCGGGTCAACATATGTGGTACTTTTTACTGAGGGAATATATCTCATTACTGAAAAATCTATACTAAACGCTAAAACGTAACTACGGAAGAACCCAAGAGAAGCAAGGATGAGTCGCTACTCGCTAGTCATAATTGTTTATTTATTTATGTTATTGTAAAAAATGGCTTAAGCTTTCGGTGAGTCAAGTTTGAATACAGGGTTTTAATGTTTATCTATTACTTGTTTATTATTTGACGACATGTTTGGCTCAGTTTGTAGTGACCCTAATGCTGTTCCTTCTGACGGTTAGTATAAAATAGATGTACTATATACGAACATATATACACAGAAATGATGAGTTGTTGTGGGTTATATTATAAAGTGTTTTCCCGTTGGAATGAGATAATCTCCCGTATTACAAAGTAGCCTATGTTACTTTGCAGTCCTCCAACTATCTCCACACAAATAATGACGCTAAGCCGTCACTCTGTTTTGATGTAAAGAAAGGACAAACAAACAAACAAACACTCTTTCTCATCTATACATATAATACAATTGTAACTAAGTCGAATCTGTACATTAAATATTGTTTGGAAAATCTTATTGAAATAGACATTATTATCGATCCAGAGTCCGAATCTATAGTTTTTAGAATTTTTGTCTGTCTGTCTCTGTCTGTCTGTCTGCCTGTCTGTTACCGCATCACGAGAAAACCACTGGACAGATTTTGATGAAATTTGGCATGATGATAGCTGGTTATCCGGGTTAACATATAGGATACACTTTACCGTGATAAAATATCTTATTTCTGAGAAAAAATACAAAAAACTGCATTGTAAGAGTATAGTAATATGTAAAACCTAAGAATTTGGTTTTTGGTCATCAGAACGAAGGCGGAGCCGCGGGCAATTCTAGTTTAAAATATTAATAAGGTTGTATCATGTATACGAACAAACATTTCCGCTATATGAATAGCACGTGATCCGAGCAATATTTAAGAGCCTTAGCTCGGGAGTATTTTTTTGAATTCAACCAGCCATGTTTCTATTATTTCTCTTTACACCCTCCATCGTTACCATAGAGTTTGTATTTGAAAAATAATGAAAAAAGTTTTGCGTGATCCGTTTTTTACGTAAAAAAATATATTTTTTAATGAATAGAAGGGACCGTTTAAGCATGTTTTAACAATTTTATTTGTACCCTGTGTCTTGGGATCGAGTTTCATCTTTTTTTTTTTTGGTGTAAATATTAAACTTTAGATATTTTCCTTTAGAACTTTAAAGTAAGTAATCTTTTTTTTTATAACTAGTTAATTACTGTTGTTTCACGAACGTTTAAATTTTAATTTTGGGAGCTCTCACTTAAAATTAAGCTTTGAAAAAGATCGCATATGACAGAATATTATACACATTCCATACATGTCATTGTTACTTAATATTATATGTATATGTGAAAGTTTAGATGTTTGGATGGTTGTTTATTACTCAATCACGCCAAAATGGCTGAACTTAGCATAGAGATAGATTATATCCTGAAAAATGTACGGTTCCCGTGGGATGGAGTTTTGTTTGTTGCGAAGCGAAGATGAGCCGATATTATATAATATATTTTTCATTACTATACAGGGTACTAAAATACTACTGTAGATCGAAGCGTAAACATAAAAGGACTTGAAATTAAAAACTGATAAATTGTTATTTTGTAATACGTTATCAAAGACATAAGCAAATAACAATTGGTAAAATTTTTGATATTTTACATACCCCTAGTGAAGTAGTAGCTTTTTAATATTAAATTCGACCCCAGTACATCCTTGATTCATGATTCCCAAAGGATTATATTGGAAAAAATACAAGAGAACAGGTTATGTGTATAAAGTTTTTGAGCGCGACGAGGTCAGATACCTGACGTACCTACAAAATTCGATTAACTATAAATACCCATTTTTGTAAGTCAGTTAAACGTAATTTACAAATTTTATTTATCATTAAACGAAATAAAATCAAAATATACTTTTACAACACGACATATTTGGCTTCTACAAAATGTTTGTACTCCAGTAATGGGTGTTTATATTTATAATGTGTATGTATATAAATTTATATATGTGTAGTGTATCAGCTATCTGGTATCCATAACACAGGCCTCGTAGCTTACCATGGAACTAGATGGTGCTGTGTATTGACGTCTCAAAAAAAAACTTGAATATTGTCAATTTATTCATTTTGTTTCTTAATTTGAAGAAGAACGTGAGGAAGCTATTGGCATAGCTAATTTAAAGCGTAGCTGAAATTTTTTTAACAAATACACCAAAGCTGCGACTTTAATTCAACATGCAAAAGCCTTTCAATTTGACACAATCATTTAATATAGATATAGACATAGCCAAAAAAGCTTCAAACATTTATAATTGACGTTTTCAAACCAAAACGATTAATCGAGTAAAGGATCTAAGTCGAATAATTACCATCCCTTACTACCTTTGTAATGGCTTTTGAAGCTGTCATTCTAAAACGGAATTAAAAGGTAATCTGTAGTTGTCTCTCGATAATTACAAGGGCCAACCCTTTCAGTTGTATTTTGGATAGTACTATCCACCATTTTGGTAGTTTTAACGACCAATTTCTAAAATTAATTTATACTGATATTATAAAGTCGAAAGATTTTTTCTTTGTTTGTTTGTTTGTTTGTTTGTACCGAATAGGCTTCGAAACTACTAAACCGATTTAGATGATATTTGGTAAGAGGATAGTTTTAGACCCTGGAAAGGATCATCTCTAAAGGGGTGAAAATGGGGATGAAAGTTTGTATGGGGAAGCAACCTAGGGATGCGAAGCAAGGGTTAAGTTGCTAGTAGAATATACTTTTACTAGCAACTCACTCTCGCTTCGCTCGAGATCGTTCGTATGTTCGTTTTAGCGGTTAGTATAAAATAGACTGCATATATGTACATGCATAGGTATAAGAAAGTATCTAAGTACTTTATAAAATATTTTTTTATATTGCTTACTTGAGAAATGATTGATTTTTCATACAAACTTCCACCCCGTTTTTCACCCCTTAACGAATGATTTGGGGGATAAAAACTAACCTATCTCCTTCCCATTGTCTCAAACTGTCCCCATACCTCATCTGAATCGGTTCAGCTGATTAAGCGTGAAAAGATAACAGACAGACAGACATACAGACAGAGTTTCATTCTTATTTATAATATTAGTATGGATTTCATTGAAAAATAATATTACTTCTGGAAATTTCTAAACTTAGTTCAGAGCATGTAACAAAATGAAATTAACGTGGCGTACAAATAATCGTATTTAGAAAACTCAATTTAGGTACCTACGAGTATGTGTTTTTGTGTGCGTATATTATCTGTGTTAGTTGAGATCTCATTTTAGTAAACCTTCTTTCACGAACAGTTTAAATTATAACAAAATTATAGTTTAAACTTAAGACATTTACAAAGATACCTTTGGCTCTTTTTGTATTACTTGCTGTGCCAGCGGTCCCGAGTCCGAGTTCCGATGGGGGCATTCATTTGTGTGTTGAGTACGAATGTTTGTACTCCAGTCATGGGTATTTATATTTATAATATGCTTGTACATATTTGAAGTTATATATGTATAGTGTATCAGCTATCTGGTATCTATAGCATAGGCCTCGTAGCTTACCAAGAAACTAGATGGTGCTGTGTGTTAATAACCCAACATATTTATTTTGCTTTTTTTATAACGTCCCAATGCAGGGCATAGGCCTCTTGTCAAAGGCCATAGTCCCACGTTGGCCAAGTGCTGTTTTGGCGATCTCGTATGTCTTAAGAAAATAAGATTCCCCATGATATATTCTATTAAATTTAAATTGATTTACACATTATAATATCAAAGTTACAAGACCCATATTTAAACCCGATCGTGATTTTTAAAGCTAGCGAGTTACCACTACCTATCAATAGTCCGGTATAAATTTCAAAAAAATATATTCCCTAGTGGAAAAATGGAAAAAAATGGAATGGAATTCAGAAGCTACATTCTTAGAGTAAATGATATATATATATATATATATATATATATATATATATATATATATATATATACCTAATTTCTTTTAAAATTGATTTTTCTTTTTAAGTCAGTCATTTCTAAGTAAAAAGTAATTTTTATTTTTACTAACAAATAACATGTTTGAACGAGCTTGAAATACGTTATTACCTCGTCCAGGAATCAAACTAACGATGTTCCAGAGATAGAGCACAAGTCTATTACTGTGCCAGAGGTAGTTAATATTAGACGCCAGGTTTTATTGTACATATAACGATAAATGTAGCGTTATCAACTTGATGTGAGGATTTATTAGTGATAACGTCCGCCACCGGCGCGTATATAATAGACGTATGAAATTCCTAAACACAATATGTACTGTAGTAATCTATATAAATAAAATTGAAGTGTCTGTGTGCAATGTCAAAATAACAGCTTTTTACTAAATGCATATGAAATTATGTACGGTACTTATAAGAAAAAGTAATATTAATTTTTTTATTTATTTGTCTGCTTATTCAGGCTAATCTCCGAAACCGCTGGACTGATTTTGACGGGACTTTCACTGGCAGATAGCTGATGTCATAAAGAGTAACTTGGATACTATTATTTCAGAAAAAGAATTAGGGTTACGCGCAAAAAAGTAAAATCTCATGGAATTGTAAACAAAAGCCGTATACCTAAGTCGCACCCGAGCGAAGCGAGGTTAAGTCGTAAGTGTATATATGTTTAGAAGTTATAGTATTTTATTTGATACACACATATACTTCCATACAATATCGTGTACTGGAATAAAAGTACGCTAAATCACTCTCCAAACAATAAATTGAGCCCATAATTACGTCGCATGTGAGACATTGCTGTGTGAAATTTTGAATATTATCAGTAAGAATTAACTATAAAGAATTTTTTAATTATTGTAAGTGGGACGTATTTAGAAAGTAATAAATTTTGTCCCCTTTATCGCCACGTTTAAAAGCTAATTCTTTATTTAATATACAAGAAATGTAATATATATTCAATATACAAGATATTATATATATGTGTAACTATAACCTTTTTATTAATGGCCTATTACTTTCAAAATTAAATTAATTTCAAAATGGAGTTTGTAAGAGTTTGTACTTTTTTGTACAGTTTTTTTGTTACATTGTTAACTCAATTATGGAACAACTCTAATGATCTATGATGATGAAATTATATACGGTACTTATAATTATAACAAAAATATAACTTTTAAAATTTTTGTCTGTCTGTCTATCTCTTCTGTTAGATAGCTGATGTTGTAGGGAGTATCTTGACTCCTTTTATTTTAAAAGAAGAATTAGGGTTCAAAAAACTTAAAAAATACTAGAGACGCACCTACATGAATCGAGAATAAATCGCAAGTAGTATATAATATTATTGTACAGACAGCAAGTACAATTTAATTATATGTAAATATTTTTTTCATTTTACAAAATATATGTTACGGAGGATATTTGTAATTACATTTCACTCCTCTGAGAATTTCAATTCATAATTAAATTTATAATTCCGTAGGAAAAGTTTCGATTCGTCTAGATTATTGGAACCGAGGCAGGGGATGGTTGTTGCTTTGTTTTGTTTTGCTTATTTGTATTTTTGAATTGTTTATTGTCGTATTTAACATTATTTGTATTGTTACTTTAACCGGAATATTTACTCGGTATTGTAAGATAATTGAAAATTAAATAAAATTAAATAATTTCAGTGTATTTTTTGTGTGCATTTTTGACCATCAGAGGGCAGAACTCAGTATTTTTTGTTATTGATAGGTCATGGGTTTGAGTCTTGTACAAGGTAAATTGTATTAATCATTTAATCATAGCACAATGGTATGGAATGTACAATTTTTGAAATTCCTGATAATTTTCGTAAATTATATATTAATTATTATTTGCTTACATTAGATTAGAATTTAGATATGAAGATGCCGATAGTGGTTTGTGTTGTATACTACGTTAAGCCTGTATGTTTGATTCATTTACGATTAATGTGTTCCAAAGTTTCGAGAAAAGATTTATTGCTACATTTTATATTTATGTTCATACATTTATTTATATACAAGCGGCTCACCTTCGCTTCGCTCGGGTTCATCCCGAGGTGTGTTTTAACGGTTAGTACCAAGCGCGGATCCAAGGGGGGGGGGGGGTCATGGGGGTCATGACCCCCCCAAAGCCAAATATAATTTTTTGAGAATTTGAAGTCTAAGAAAAGAAGGAATAATACAATTTTTTTTTGCCTTATTCGAAACAAATTAAGTTTTTATTCGTTATTAAGTTTTTCTTTAATTTAAATAGCGCTATACAAATAGTCCGATCGCGATGTGCTACACAAAAAAATGAAACCTGAAGTTTTATGTTTTTAAGATATTTATAGCAAACAAGACAAGTATGGCAAACCGTTTAAAAATAGTTTTTTTTTTTCAATTTCTGCCTAGCTGTGACATCCTATCGAAAAATATTCTTAACAAAAGTTGTAGGTCTAGTAAAAATCTACGACTTTTATAATAACCTCAAAGTTTTCGACATATTTTCGAAAAACCCGTTTTTTATTTCTTGGTCCCCCCTATCTCATGAAATTATATTATTCCCCTAGTTTCATGAAAATCAAAAAGTTTTTACAGAAATTAAAATAAAAAAGAAACAAGAAAAAAATTAAAAATCGTTTTTGCTTTGGAAATAGTCGAAAACTGTGGGGTTATTATAAAAGTCGTAGATTTTTACTAGACCTACAACTTTTGTAAAGAATATTTCAAAGTTTTACATCCTCCCATTTCTCGGGGGTAGATGACAGCGGGGGCGTTTTACGGGTTTTTGTTCCTTATATACGTGCTAAAGTTTTAAAGTTTAATTTTTTAGACCATACTGAAATCTAGATCCGCGCCTAGATATATACATAGGTATGATGAGTTGTTGTGGGTTGTATTATAATGTATTTTCCCGTGGGAATGAGATAATCTCCCACAGTAAAAAGTATCTGCTAGTGAAAGTCCCGTTAAAATCAGTCCAGCCGTTGCGACAGACAGACAAAAAATATATTGTGTTTTTCTTATAAGTACTGTATATAATTTCAAATGCATTTAGTAAAAAAAACCGATATTTTCACATTACAAACAGACACATCGATTCTATTTATTTGTATAGATGTCATAGAAATACGTATTATATTTTACTTTTTTAGCTGAGCAACTTTTCCATTGGGAAAGTTTTGCAGTTCTCTTATGAATGCCGATTTGGAGTTTTAGGCATTTTTTTCTCCTTTGATATATGAATAGTTTGAATTTTGTTTTGTAAGCATCTGATTTTCTTATAATAAAATACGCGTGAAATTTTCATAAAGCTTTGTTACTGTGGCATAACGATATTTTCTTTTGTTAAACACATTTAAATTTAGATATAACCAATAAATATTGTTTTGTATTCTTATTCAATAAAATATGTATATGATTCTAATAATAAGATTTTTCGTGTTCGTTTTATGTTTAAAAGTATCATTTTTATTTCTTTTACAATAGGAAGTTCAAAAATGTAATATAATATATATAAAATCCCGGGTGGATGAAAATCCTATTCAAATCCCGGGTCTCGCATCTCTGATATTTTTATGTGCGAATCATTTCTAACATGATTACCACTTCTCTCATAGCAAAAGAAAACATCGTGAGGTAACCTGCTTGTATGAAAGAACCTAGCAAGTTTTCGAAAGACATGTCGAAGTCCGCCAACCCGCAATTTGCCAGCATGGTGGACTACAGTCTAATTCACCTTGTATTGAAGGATGGACAGTGCCCAGCAGTGGGACGTTAAAAAGAGCTTCTTTGGTAATTAATGTAAAGAATTAAAATAGCGTTGATGCTAGAGCTATAAAAAAATACTTCGATATGATAATTTAATTTTTTTTTGCTTTTGCTTCGGTACTATAATATTCTACCAGCTAATACTTTCTTAGATTTACACGAAAATTTGACAAATTTGAAATAATCTTTTCCGATTATTTCGCGGATTTATTTTGATTTTTGGTTACCAACATTTTGAATGCTTTACACCAATAATGGTCACGGGAGAGACTAAGGTTTTAGACGTCTTAAAGGCATTATACATATTATACTGGTCAGTACCTACCCACAATTTTACAAAAATTCAAAAATGGCCCCAAAATACCTTACAATATTTGTTGACCTTACGAGTTTTACAAAAGGAAATTTTACCAACCTTAAAAGTAAAATTAATTTTAAATATATGACTTAACCAAGCATAAAGTTATGTGCCTAGAATATAAACCTTTTTCCATATTACAATTCTTAGTTTTCTATTAGCGATATCGATATCGAGGGGTTTGAATCAAAGTAATATAGCAATTTTCTAAGAGCATTCGCTTAGTAAAGAACATCAAGCTTAATGTTCCAGCTACAATTTTTACGAGACATAAAATTTTGTCTCACTGCCTCTATAGCTACGTCGATGTTTTACTAAAACGTGGGATAAAAATTTCATTGTTGTTATATTATAGGCTTTTACGTAATCATTCTAGGGATCCGTACGCGAAGGGTGCCAATGGGGCCCTATTACTTTGCCTCCGCTGTCGGTACGTCTGTCCGTCCGTCTCTCAGCAGGCTGTATCTTATAACCCGTAATAGGTAGAAAGTTGAAATTAGTTTGAGTGAAAGTTACTATAAAAAAATATAAAGAGTTTACCTTTTATAGGTTTTAGTAATTTATTCACTGCTCAGATAAACTGCTAACCACAGTTGCTGACAGGCAAATCTCATTGAGACTAGCCATCTGCGCAGGAGACATTATAATGCTCAAAATGTGCAAACAAAACTGCACTTTCTATTTCTTTCACTCTCATTCCAATGGAACGGCAAATCGACACGAAGTTAGTACCATGGGTAAAAATTAGTTAAACATCAATAATAAATTTGAATAACAAATACAACTGACGATATCAAAATCAAGGTACCGGTTATGGACCCGTCAAAAGATAAACATGATTTTTAGAACCGTGTGCAGAGGGATTAATAGTCCATTTAAATTTGCATACCACTTTATTATCCGCTATTTCACAAAATAATGCTCGAAATGATTACAATGCGAAAAAAAGACTTTTTAAAGAACAAATATTTAGTATGAAGATTTAAACGGGCTTGTTTAATGATGCAGTTGCTGTACCATTTACATTTAAGATTTTACAGATATATTTTAATAGAATACTGCAACTATTTATCTTGCAGCTTTTTATATCCCACTGCTGGGCACGGATTTTCTTTGATAGTTAGCTAAAGTCTACAATGCTGATATCAACACATCATATCCTTCCAAAACTGTCTGATTCTCTCAGATGTTCAGGTTACCATATTTTCTTTCGCTGTAAGGCTTCACTGTATATTGATGTGTGTTGATGTTGAAAATGATTCGAATATGAGATTAGTAAAGGGTCTTACCTTTTTACCGGTTTTTACCAATTTAACTCGCTTTACTGGGTTTTACAAGAGTGTTACTACTGGGCTACCATTAACACTTTGTTTGAATGAATAGTAGTGACCACATATTAGAACTACTTTGGCTAACAGAAAAGTGACAGATCACATAGAAATGACAAGTACAGCCACAAGCATTATTATTTTCACAGCCACAAGCATAAATAATTTTATGATTTATTCATAAACTAGCAGAACCCGCGGCTTCGCTCGCGCTTAAACTACAAAATTTCTAAAAAGGTAGTTTCATACAAACTTTCATTCTCTATTTTACCCTCTTATAGAATGAATTTCGCAAAATACTAAAACATTTATTTATTTAAATATATAGAAGAGCATTAATACAAAGTTTCAAGTAATTCCGATCATAAATATTGTTTTGGATTGTATTATAACGTGTTTTTCCATGGGAATTAGATAATCTCCCGCAGTAAAAAGTAGCTTATGCTACTCTCCACCCCTTCAATCATCTCCACACAAAAATCACGCCAATTCGCCAAGCCGTTTCGACATGAAAAAAGACAAACAAACAAACACACTTTCACATTTATAATATTAGTATGGATACCCTCACGATGAAAGAAAACATATGTGATATGGAAGGAATAACAAAAATATAGGATGCAGGATCAAAAATATCTGTCACGTTATTAATATCTGCTTAATATTTTAAACTCTTATCAAGAATAATTGTCATTTATATCTATGACAAGAATAGATAATAATAAATTATACTTAGTGAGAGAGACACAAACACTTTTCAAAAGTTATAACCGAAATGCCCAGGGTCATATATTTATGCTCATACTATACATACAATTAAAATCCAACTTTTTTAAATGTGACTCACGCGGCAAATTACGCACTTGGTTAAACTATTTAAGAAACCTATTTGTATGTCTTTGCATACATGTCACTTTAATTAACGAAAATTTTACCGCAATAATAATACGATGAATGGTATATAAAACGATGAACATGTTGAATTCTGATGATAAACGGTTGCGTGCTCGTCATACACTAAAGAAGTTTTTAGATGCAGTGTTAGAAATGAAAATACTACTCGTTAATGACACTCGTATATTTTAACTCAATTTAAACTCTAATGACACATCTTTCAATTGCCTTATATATAACGACCAGAAACTTTAGACAGCGCGATTCAGAAAACTACACTTACAATGACAGTGCCATCTCTTGCAATAATATCAAATTAAAACTATTATACATATACATTCTACACATTCCGCCCACCAAGGACTTGTCCTTTAAATAAATAATAAAGAACAAACACAAAATTAAATTAATGTACTACTTATTTGCCGCCCACCATAACACATGGATGTAACAAGCAAAAGTAAAATAACTCTAATATTGTCACAATAAAACTAATCACAAATTAAGAAGTACATAAAGTAGCCGCCCACCCTGATAATGCAACTTGAATCACTTTGACTTAGTCAAAATACAAACTTTATTGATTGGGCGTTTAAGAAAACCACTTTTAGATTTTAGAGTTACAACTCGTGTCACATTATCGGGGCCAGTATGCTTTTTTATTATTTTTCCTAAAATCCATTTAGCTGGCGGAAGATTGTCGTCTCTAACTACAACCACGTCACCAATATCTACTTCTGGTCTCTTTACACACCATTTATTTCTTTGGTTTAAATTGCTTAAATATTCTTTAGACCATCTTTTCCAAAACAAATTAAACATTTTTTGTATTAACTTCCACCTATCTAAACCAATAACATTTTGATCTATATAATTTACATCACTTATACCTATCAAAGGCTCTCCTATTAAAAAATGGCCAGGTGTCAAGGGAAGAGGGTCGTCTGGGTTATCACTAACAAATGACAAAGGTCGAGAATTTAAACAAGCCTCGATTTGCGTTAGTAGTGTACAAAGCTCTTCGTATGTTAAAGTACTGTCCCCGATTACTCTTTTTAAATGCGCTTTAGCACAACGAACACCCGCCTCCCAAATTCCTCCAAAATTAGGTGCACTTGGAGGTATAAAATGCCATTTAGTGGATTCTAATGATAAAAGTTCTGCTATTTCATGTGGTAACTCAGATTTAGCACTATTAAACATATTTCGTAACATCACATCTGCACCAACAAAGTTAGTGCCGTTGTCGCTAAAAAGATCTTGACAGTGTCCTCTTCTAGCTACAAATCTTCGAAAGGCGGCAATAAAGCCTTTCGCTGTTAGATCAGTCACAGCTTCTAAGTGAATTGCGCGAGTGACCATGCACACGAACAAACAAATATATCCTTTATAGGACTTTGCTCCTCTACCCGATGATACTCTAATATTAATGATCGATTTTGCTAGCCACTCAGGACCGTTCCACCAGAGTGAATAACTGCTTAATTCGGTCGGCTTGAGACCTCTCGATGCACAATCAGCGGGATTCGTCTGAGTAGATACATGTCGCCATTGCTCAAAATCTAAGATTGTGTGAATGTGTGATACTCTATTACTTACGTAAGTAGCCCACCGACTTACCGGCCCTCGTAACCATGCCAATACTACCATAGAATCAGTCCAGGCATATAAATCTTGTTTCATTACGCCCATTACTTGTGACACCTCATGTATTAATTTAGCAGCTAATACTGCTCCACAAAGTTCTAACCTGGGAATAGACACTTCTCTTTCAATAGGCGCTACTTTAGTTTTTGCAGTCACAAGTCTAACGTAAATTTGATTGTTCTCGTCAATCACTTTGAGATACACAGCAGCTGCATAAGCAACACTTGACGCATCTGAAAATGCATGTAACTCTAACTTAGATCTCTTGGTTGAGCAAAGCCATCGGGGTATTAGAATATGTTTAATATGAGTTAATTCTTGTCTATATTTAAGCCACTCTGCCAAAAGATCACTTGGTAACTCATTATCCCAATCTAGGTGTGATTTCCATAATTTTTGTATAAAAATTTTAGCAGTAATTACTACAGGTGCAATCCATCCAATAGGGTCATATAATCGCGCAATATCTGATAGAACATTTCGTTTTGTAACCGATTGTGTAGGTTCAGGTAAATTAACTATATACTCAAAATTGTCTGTAAATCTGTTCCAACAAATACCCAATACTTTGACCATATTATCTTCTTTGATATATATCGCGTTCTCTGTGTTTAACTTCTCTGTTTTAATGTGATTTAAAAACGATTGATTATTACTACTCCACTTTTGCACTTGAAAACCTCCCGCACTCATTAATTTACTCATTTCCTCATAAATTTGTATCGCTTCCCACTCTTCTTCACACCCAGTCATTAAATCGTCTACATAAAAATCTCGTTTTGTAATCTGTGCTGCTAATGGGTAATTCTCGCTTTCTAATTCGGCTAATGTTTGTAAAGTCTTTACTGCAAGATAAGGTGCGCAGGCGGTTCCAAAGGTTAATGTCAATAGTTTGTGATGTTGAATTGGTAAATCAGGTCTAGCTCTCCATACAATTCGTTGAAAATTGGTATCCATATCATGCACATACACTTGCCTGTACATCTTTACTAAATCTGCAACAATACATATAGGGTGCTGCCGCCATCTGAGTAAAAGATGTCGTAAGTCTTGTTGGAGTTTTGGCCCTATAAGTAGATCATCATTCAATGACACGTTATTGATTCCTTTACTGGAGGCATTAAAGACAACGCGCACTTTTGTTGTCTCCCTATCGTCTCTGATAACTGCATGATGTGGAAGATATACAGCTGAAGGATTATCTACATCCTCACTTTCGACTAGCCTCATATGATTTAAAGCAGTATACTCTTCTAGAACTTTACCATACTCATTTAAAAGTTTAGGGTTTTTACATAATCTTCTCTCTAATGAAATTAGTTTTCTCGTAGCTATCTCACATGATCGACCATATTGACTCTGGGGATTATCTGTTCTAAATGGTAATCTTACTACGAACCTCCCATCTTTACGTCTCGATGTTGTCTCAGTATAGAATTGCTCACAGCGTTGTTCCTCTTTAGTTAATTTTTTCTCGATACTATTCGGCTCGTTCTCTATCTCCCAAAACTTTTTTAATAACTCATCTTCTTTAACTTGAACATGTAAAGTAACAACATTGTCATTACCAGATTCTCGTGACACCTTACCTGACAAAATCCATCCAAAAATAGTATTCTGAGCTATTAGGTTTCCGTATGGGCTTCTCTTCATTCCATTTAGCAGTATCTCTCCGTATACTTCTGCACCGAGTAAAACATCAATCTTCCCTGGAGATGCAAATCCTGGATCGGCAAGAGGTAAGTTTTTAAGCTCTAGCCAATCGGGGATATGTACTTCACGTGACGGTAATATAGAGGTAATTGACTTTAATACATAAGCGTAGACGCGAATATTTTTACCAGGATCGTTACGGGATTCTACTTCGATATTAACTGCGTATTTTATAACCATACTATGACCATCTCCCAAGCTTGACACCCTACCATTTACATTAGTACGTTTAAGACCTAACAACTGTACTGTGTCCTCAGTCACAAAAGAGGCTTGAGAGCCTTGGTCTAACAATGCTCTTAAAATATAAGAAGAACCGTTTCTAGAACTATTAGATTTTACAGCAGCAGTTGCTAATAACACGTTATAAGTTTTTACATCACCTCTCGAAAAATTAGCTAATACAGTTGTCTCGTTAGATGATGAATTTATTCCACCACTAGATTTATGTTCTGTATCTCTCGTTGACTCAGTTTGTCTCGAATTTTGATATGTTTGCTTATCTTCTTTCTCAAAATGAAGCAAAGTATGGTGCTTTTTGCCACATTTTCGACATGTCGAATTTTGTTGACATTTAAATACAGGATGTGTGGGCGCGAGACAGTTAAAACAAAGCCGCTTACTTTGCACTATATTTTGCCTCTCAAGTACAGGTTCTTTCTTAAACTGTGTACAGTAATATATAAAATGTGGACCGTTACACATTGCACAAGTTGCTTCATTTGAACTTCGTTTAACGTTTACATCTGAATAGAATGTTTTTGGTTTTATTACTTGATTTGCATTTCTTTGTTGGTTATTGTGTAATTTAAAACTTGTAGATTGTTTGTTTGTATCTATCATCTCTAAGGTTCTGAATCTCGTCTCTAGAAATTGTTCTAAATGTGACCATTTGGGTAGTTCATCTGTTATAGTACTCAAATAGTTTTCCCAGTGTCGATGTGACTCTTGATCCAATTTTAAGACTACTAAATGAATAATCACTGCATCCCATTCTTGAGTTTTAATGTTAAGGTTATTTAATGCTTTTAAACAAGAGTTAGTTGTATCTAGTAAGTTTCTAATAGAAATTGCAGACTCATGTGTTATGGTTTTTTGTCCAAACAACATTTTCATAATAGAGTTACAGTTGTACCTTTTATTGTTATAACGTTTAGTTAGCTGATCCCATGCTTCTTTATAATTAGTAGCTGTAGTGGGAAAATTTCTCAATAGCATTTCAGGTTCTCCAGTCAAACTTGACTTTAAATAATGTAATTTTTGTACTGGTGTAAGCACAGAATTCTCGTGTATAAGTGACACAAACATGTCGTAAAAGGATTGCCACTCGGTATATTTTCCATTAAAAATAGGAAGTTGAATTCTAGGTAGTTGTACCTCAGAATTAATCTCTTTCGTGACAGACAATCCATTTCCACTAGCACCTACCTTTGCAGAGCTTGAATTGGCCGATGCAATGTATTCTTTAAGAAGGGCTTTATAGTTAATAAAAGATTCTTGAAAACTATCCTGCAAATCATCTTTAAAATATGATAACTGCGCTTTCTGTTCGTGTGTCACCTTAGATGCTATTTCCAAATGATTTTGATTAAAAGCTTCCTCTAATTTATCCAATGCTTCTATTCGTGCAGTTAAATAACTAATTTTAGCACGGATCTCAATGTTTGACTTTTTAAAATTCCGTTCCGCTTTTTTTAGTTGCTCATATAACTCGAATTGCCCTTTTACTAAATTCTCCATTATTATTTAGTGTAAAGAAACACAATATAGTATATTATTTAAATTAGAAATACGATCGATAAATACAACATATTTGACAACTTCAAACATCAATGTTTTGTCAAGTTCATAGAGTAAATTCACAAATATTTTACAAGTCCATAGAATTAAATCTCGAATATTTTACAAGTCCAAAATTTCAATATTTTTTTTAAAGTCTTTAAAAGAACGAAAATAGTTTAAGTTAAAATCACTATTAATTATTCTAAGTTCGTACGTATACTTTACGCGAAATTTTGCAAGTCTTTTAACTGATTCACTAATCACTGAATTCACTGTCTTATCTCTATTTACTCACGGTTTTAGGTCCTTTAAGCTCGTCTTACCACTCGTGACTCTACACTCACTACACTTTGTCCTTCCTTTTCTCTCCCGGGTTTCGGCACCAATGTTAGAAATGAAAATACTACTCGTTAATGACACTCGTATAATACTTTCTTAGATTTACGCGAATATTTGACATTTTAAATAAAACTATCTTTTCGGATTTTGTCGCGGATTTATTTGGATTTTTGTTTCCCGACGTTTCGAATGCTTTACAGCATCCATGGTCACGGGAGACTCCCGTGGTTTGGGACTCCCGTGACCATGGATGCTGTAAAGCATTCGAAACGTCGGGAAACAAAAATCCAAATAAATCCGCGACAAAATCCGAAAAGATAGTTTTATTTAAAATGACACTCGTATATTTTAACTCAATTTAAACTCTAATGACACATCTTTCAATTGCCTTATATATAACGACCAGAAACTTTAGACAGCGCGATTCAGAAAACTACACTTACAATGACAGTGCCATCTCTTGCAATAATATCAAATTAAAACTATTATACATATACATTCTACACATGCAGTATAGACAGATACAGAACATAAATTAGATGTTGCCAGTAGTTTACAATATACTTAAGTTAATACAATTATTATTAGTTATATTTTGATACAATTTCAATTTTTACACAAACATCAAAAATACGTTGTATATAAGAAATTAACAAAACAAACAAACATACAAAACAATAGATCCCATTTTTCTTTTCCTAGAACAATGGAAGTAAAAAATTCGCCGCTTGTCATGGACGTGGCAGAGATTAAGTGGTTTGGGACTTCGCGCTCAGTATTTAATTCACTCGACTTAAGATATTTGGAGGTTGATTCCTTGATCCACTGCTTAAATTACTCTCTACACTTAAGTTAAAATACATATTTGTCGAAAAACAGCTAAAAACTAAATTAATAATACTCGTAAACATTACTAACACACTAAACACGTAAGTTGTTATATAATAAATATAATAAAATTCTAACGGAGTCGAATTTGTACACTAAATATATTTTGGAAAATCTTATTGAAATAGTCATTATTATCGATATAGAGGCCGAATCTATAGTTTTTAGAATTTTTGTTTGTTTGTCTGTCTGTCTGTCTGGGAACACATCACGAAGAAACCACTGGATAGATTTTCATGAAATTTGCTACGATGATACCAGCTGCTGGTTATCCGGGTTACCATGTAGGATATTTTTTACTGCGGGAAAATATCTCATCTCTGAGAAATATATACTTAACTAGCATTGCCCGCGGCTCCGCCCGCTTTCAGATGACCAAAAACCAAAATCTTAGGTTTTACATATTAGTATACTCTTACATTGCAGTTTTTGTATTTTTTCTCAGAAATGAGACATTTTCCCGCGGTAAAAAGTTAGAAACAGAACAATGTGTAGAAACTATATAATATCTTATCTGGTAATGTATAGTATAATGATATGTCATTTTCAGATAAGTTAGAATTAGGAGTTTCTATGATAGATTCGCTTATTTTTATAAAAGTTAAAATATTAAACATCACTATTGTTACCTTTGTTTTGTAAAATTGCGGGTAGGCTGTCTGTAACAACTATACCTTCGAGACATCTAACACCTAAGTCTCTCCCGTGACCATGATTGCTGTAAAGCATTCGAAACGTCGGGAACCAAAAATCAAAATAAACTCGTGAAATAATCCGGAAAGATAGTTTTATTTAAAATGACAATATTCACGTAAATCTAAGAAAGTATCTCAGAGAGATACTTTATAATTTTTAAGTTTTTTATATAAACAAAACATGAGTTTTTGATATTCAAATAAATAATTTTAAATTAATATTTCCACAGCAATATTAGATAAAAAAACTCATCCCCATTTCATGTTATAATTTTAGACTTTCATATATCTGACTTTATTTTCTTACAAAATTATATTATGAATCTTATATATATAGAAAAAATATTTTTTGAACAGATTGTACAAACATCAAATGATCAAAGAAACGGGAATAATGTAATATTTCTTTGAAAGCATTTCTCAATCAAAATATACATATGTTAGAATATTTTATTACAGAACATGCTACAAATGAAACATATTCTATACGTGATGAAACAGGTTATCATTCGTTCAGTCATAGAATTTCCAACTATAACTTAATTTTTGCTTAGTCTATACATATAATAAAACTGTAGAGGTCGAATGTCTGTACATAGAAAAAAATGCTAAAAACCAAGTCAGGGGGATGTACGAAGAGAAATAGAACAAATCCAGATTTTTTCAATTTTTTTGTTTTTCTGCCTGTTTGTACGGGCTAATCTCCGAAACTGTTAAACTGATTTAAATAAAATTTTGCATTTCTTTACCTTATATCCCCGGTCAATATTTTAGATACTTTTCATCCCGGAAAATTAAAAAGTTTCCATGGGATAGTTAAAAAACTATAGTCACTTATACAGCTTAGTACACAAAAACTACTGATTGGATTTTAATGAAAATTTACAACAATATAGTTCATACATCAGAATAATAAATAGGCTACGATTCCCGTGGGATAGATTTGTTTTTGTTCGTCTTGAGGCAAACCCAAGCAAAGCGAGGGTGAGCCGCTAGTTAATATAAAACAATAATATAATATTATATACATTAACACACGGTACGGCAACACATGGTAAGCTACGAGGCTTGTGTTATGGATACCAGATAGCTGATACACTATACATAATATATAACTTTAAATACATACGTATTATAAATATATTGTTATTTCCATGCATACACATTCGAATTCTATACATAGTATATTTATATTATTAAAAAATATTAGGTTAAAAAAAAATCAAACCGGTCCTGCCGTTTTTTAGTTTTAGCGAGACTAACGAACGGCGATTGATTTTTATAAATATAGATTGATAATTAATTAATTCATGTCTGAATAGATTTACATTGTCTTGCGAGGGCATTATACTTATTGGCACCGACTCCAAAAATATCTGATTAGGTACCGATTGTTTTTATTTTTTTCACTCGGTTTGATTATTGCTTAAATAATTTTAAATTTCATTCCAAATAAAATTAAATCTGATAGCAGTTAATTAATTTTCCAATTTTATTAAATTTACTAGCAACTTACCCATTCTTCGCTCGGGTGCGTTCCTAGGTATGATTTTGTTCATAATTTTATAGGTTTTAATTTTTTTGCGCAAAATCCTAATTATTTTCTAAAATAATTGTAGCCTAGATTACTTCTTTATGTATTCAGCCCTTCTTAACGTCCGACTGCTGGGCACGGGCCTCCCTTCAGTACGAGAGGGATCAGGTCATAGTCCACCACGCTGGCCAAGTGCAGGTTGGCGGACTTTACATGTTTTTCGAAAACTTGTTACTATGTTGTTGTTTTCCTTCACCGCAAGACAAGTGGTAATCATGTTGAAAATGATTCGTACATAAAAATATCAGAAGTGCGAGACCCGGGATTTGAACCCGCTTCACTCGGTGACTCAAGCGAGCACGTCAGCACTGGGCTACCACTGCCATGGGTGACCAGCTCGTCTCGGTACGACGCAACGTATATCATCATGAGATGAAAATGTTAATAAATTTAGACTATTTTAACAATAAAAATTACTTCATTGTAACATTATCTGCCAGTGAAAGTCCCGTCAAAATCAGTCCAAAAATTATAGAAGTAGCCGGAAAAATACAAAAATTAAAAAAAGAACAACTTAGAAGTATCGTAATTATATACTTTCATAATATGCATTTAGTAAAAAGCTGTTATTTTGACATTACAAATAGACACTTCTATTTTATTTGTATGTATAGATTAATAGTACCCAAATAAAAATTAAAGCTCTTTTGAAAAACCATTAAAAGCAGATTGTTATATTTTATACATTTTATCGACACCTCATCAATCACTGCGTCATCATTGTACTCCAATACGCCTGAAATTCAAATATGTATAATTAAAAGCTGAACGGTCAGTTCTTTGTCGTTCCAATGAGATTGAACCAAAAAAAATGTTGTTAAGCACGGGGTTGTATTAATTTAATTTTAATAAATATATAAAAACTATGCTATGTTCTTTCCACATTCTTAAACTATCCTCATACTAAATTTCATCTAAATCAGTTCAGCGGATTTTTAGTTTATCATTACAAGCAAACGTACAACAAAACAATATTTTTTCTTTATAATATTAGACTTAGCTGTCATGGTCATTAACATTATTTTTACTATAGAAAACGAGTTATCTCTAAATTTAGCTCGAAAAAGTCATACCTTGTTTAGTATTTTGTATCTTATAATCTACAAGCATTGCCCGCGGCTCCGCCCGCGTTCAGACGATCTAAAACCAAATTCTTAACTTTTACATATTAGTATACTCTTACAATGCAGTTTTTGTATTTTTTCTCAGAAATGAGATATTTTCCCGCGCTGAAAAGTATCCTATATATTGACCCGGATAACCAGCTATCATCATACCAAATTTCATCAAAATCTGTCCAGTGGTTTTCTCGTGATGCGGTAACAGACAGACTGACAGACAGACAAAAAATCTAAAAACTATAGATTCTGCCTCTGTATTGATAATAATGTCTATTTCAATAAGATTTTCCAAAAAAATATTTAATGTACAAATTCGACTTAGTTACAATTTTATTATATGTATAGATTTCTAATAAAAAAAATCAATTTTCGAATTTCTAAATTTATTATTATTATGATTTTCGTACAAATTGGTTGCTCTTGCCCTCTGAAGATATTTTCGTTTCCCAATAAATTAAAATACAACACGGGTATTAATTAGCAATCACCTTCAGTTTCGAGATTTGAACAAACAAAAGTATACAGATGAAAAAGTTAATTTGAATTGTTATTTTTTAGTTACTCTTAATTTTATTTATGCTTATCTAAGCTAGTATTAATCTGAACTATCTAGGTTAGGTTTTAATACTTTTTTAGATTTACTTTTTTCCATTTGGTTAACGCCAAGCATAACTATATTATACTTCTTATTTATAAATTGGAAAAATGAAAGGAAAAATAATTTACGGGCGATCTGAGGTTGGGAAGTGGAAGGTGGTGAGTTTTAAGGGTAAAAATCGGCTTGTCTCGATTTCCGGCAAAACTATAAGTACTGTGGAAAAAAGTTAAATGACAAAATTGTAGGTAATAGATAGACCTACAACATTTATATTTACACTTTTTTCACATAACCTCAAAATTTATGTGAAAAATTCAAATAACCAAGGTTTTGGTTTTTATTGTTATCTTTTCTAAAAATTGATTTTTTTTTACGAAATTTAGTGAAAGCTTACCTTTTTATGTCCCAAACACACTGTATTTTTTTTATTTGAAATATTTATTTTTTCACTTCATTTTGACTTAATGTCGAAAAAACACTCTAATTTTCAATCGAAAATTCTTGCGTCAAAATATCTGTTTTTTAAAAAAGTCAGTGGGCTTTTTGTTTGTTGAAATCTCTACTTTCTGAGGATGTAAAAAATATACTTTACTATGGAAAATTTTCTCAGAAAATGCAATTAATAAAGTTAATCTATACATATAATAAAATTGTCACTAAGCCGAATCTGTAAATTAAATATTTTTTTGGAAAATCTTATTGAAATAGACGTTATTATCGATACAGAGGCCGAATCTATAGTTTTTAGAATTTATGTCTGTCTATCTGTCTTTCTGTCTGTCTGTCTGTTGCCGCATCACAGAAAAACCACTAGAGGGATATTGCTGAAATTTGGTATGGTGATAGCTGGTTATCATATAGGGTCAACATAAAGGATACTTTTTACCGCGGGAAAATATCTCATTTCTGAGAAAAAATACAAAAACTGCATAGTAAGAGTATACTTATATGTAAACCCTAAGAATTTGTTTTTTGATCATCTGAATTATATGCTTAGATGCCTATTTATTGCTATTTTAAGATAACTTATATAACTGAATGACCTACGGAAAATTGAGCCCATCAAAAGGTATTTCATAGAGAAGTGGGGAAGGGGTTAGGAGGGTCTGGCCTATACTTTTTGTATTTTCTCTTAGGTCTAAATTTTTCTACGCTATATCTATAGGATATAGTAATAAGTAAAAGCACACTATATCTAAGTATAAGATAAGTTACATATACACAATTTTCACTAGCGACGCTTAATGTCTCGAATCCACGGCTTCCGTCATTAAGCCAGATACTAACCACTACGTCATATAACCAACAACAAATGAATAATTCTAAAACTCACTGAAATATTCATTTCTTATTCAAAATCAGAAAGCGAATATGAAAAAAGCGCAACAAATCTAAACAAAACGACAGCATCCAATACCACAGTACAAAGAATTACAAGTTTTAAAGAGTCAATTTGGGAAGCGGCACCGGGTTTTAATTAAGACCGAATGCTCCTGGGGAAAAAGCCTTCAAACGAAATCGCCTCTCATTTGAAAAGAAAATAAAATACGATCGGAAAGACTGGATCGCTAATGGGCGTTGGGTATAAACGGCCCTTTCTCCTTTACTAAGTCAGTTCTGATACTGAAGGTAGATAAGAAATATAATTATAATACTCGTTATATTCTAAGGGATACTTGAACCAAAATATCTTAAATATGTTTAGTAATTTCAAATTGTACAGTTTTGATCAACTTTGAAGACTTTTAGAGTGAGTTTGATGCTGTTTTTATTATAATACTAGCAGCACCCCGCGGCTTCGTCCGCGTTTAATTGCTGGTATAGCATGTTTAGTATATTGGACGCGGCCTCTTGAGGAGTGGGTGGTATTTTTGGATAGAAAAGATGAAAGGGAGTCTAAATATATGTACATATAAAAATATTTTATAGGAAATGAAGGAGTCATTTATGGAGACCTAAAGTTACAAAATTATCATATTTATTTCATATCTGAATACGTTATTACTAATGATAAACATACTTTTAAACAATAGTAATCATCCTTTTTCGTGTACAATTCATATTATTATAACAATAAAGATTTTTTAGTTTTAATTTTTCCATAATTTAACTTAAAATATTTATTACAAATAAATAATCTTACATTTTGATAAAACTATCAATTCTTTTTGAAATATTGTTGTCATCATATAACAGATTATCACTTAATATGTTAATAGATGTACTGCACTTAATAGTTGAAGCCGCTGATAATTTAAAAAAATAGCAGGTATTTTTAATAACATAAATTTCTTACACTTTTTTAATACTTTTTTTTTACAAAATAACCAAAATTTAGATGTAGCAGACCAAACAATGTAAGAAACTGAACAATTGAACGTCAATCTGTCAACTCATTTTTTATCTAGAGGTTTTTCAAACCAAATTTTTCAGTTTTTCGTAAATTTTTAAACATCTGTCATACAAACCTTGTCCTGATAGTTACAAATATAAAAAAATAAGAATTAGCCATATAGGTGCAGCTGTTCTGAACTAATTATCCTACATACATACATTATTGACGATTTATTTGTATAGTTAAACCAACTAATAAGTAACTATAACTTCCTTTTTAGTATTTTAATGGATATACATTTTAAAATCTAATCAATAGTGGCATTTTACTAATATAAGAAAATTTATAATTTGGATTTACACTTTAAAATATGATTTCAGGTTATGACATGTTGATGAATATCACCAACAATGTAACAATAGTCAACAATGAAACGTAATGATATACTCGTATATATAGAAAGCAGTTTGAATAATAAAATGAATTTAAACTCCAAGCCTCAATCTGATTAAAATTAATGAATCGGTAGAACGCATATATTTAAAATTAATGTTATAAATGAATGTATGTTTACATTTTAAATATAATCCTTTTCTGATTTTTTCGCGGTTTTATTTTGGTTTTTCGTTACCAACCTTTCGAATGCTGAACCGCAATCATGCTCACGAGAGAGACTAAGGTTTAAGACGTCTCAAAGTTTATTTTATAGTTTTTACTTATAGTATCTACTTACATCATACTAGATAACAGGGCTCGGAGCCGATTTAAAAAAATAGTTTACTTCGATAATGTAATTGTTAATTTATCGCTCGTCCTTTAACCGGTTTGTTAGTAAGCCGAAATAAACCGGTTTATATATTCATAAGTAAGAAACGTGCATGCATCCTTTTATTAAGCTATATTTATTCATCATTAGCAAAGACGCCCCAAATGTAAAAGTTGTTTAATGTAGTTTAATTTTGTTCATGGAACCTAAATTCGTCAAAAACCGTTCTCCCAGATTTAACCGGTTAAAGAACATAACCGAAACCTTAAGCCGAAAAACCTTTCGGTTTGGGGTCAATGAACAAAACCGGTTTAAAAGTTGAACGGGTTTCCGATCCTAGCTAGGTAATACCAACCCAATTTGAAAAATTCTTCATGTGTTTTATAGCATATAGCTATAATAGAGACTAAGCCTCGCTTCACGGGTGTAGCTTTAAGTGCATCTCAATAGCTTGTGTAATACTCTAGAGCTGTATCTGTATACTAAATTTCATCAAAATCTGTCCAGCATGAACAAACTTTCTCATTTTTTTTTAAATATTCCAATTTATTGAGAAATTATACATATTTATGTATAATTCTCCCCGTCTGTACTTTTTAGGCAAAAGTTAGTAATGGTAAAATAGCTTCTGATTATCTATTTTGTCTGATTTTCAAAAAAAAATGAGAATTCTTCGATAAATTTCTAAAAAATTGTGTCCAATTTATTTTATTATGAAAAAAGCTTTTCTATACATATTATAAAATAATTGTAACTAAGATGAATCTGTACATTAAATATTTTTGGATAATCTTATTGAAATAGACGTTATTATCGATACAGCTGCCGAATCTATAGTTTTTAGAATTTTTGCCTTTCTGTCTGTCTGTCTGTGACCCCATCACAGAAAAACCACTAGAGGGATTTTGATGAAATTAGATATGAAAATAGCTGATTATCCAGGATATTTTTACAGCGGGAAATACCTTATCTCTCAGAAATCTATACTAATCGTTAAAACGTTTCTAGGGACGAACCAAAGCGGAGCGAAGCTGGGCCACTAGTAATATATAAAATTGTGGAGATTTTACCTCAACTATTAGATGATGCTACTCAAGAATATTAATAGAGAAAAAGAAAATGCCTTGCACCATTTCAACATCCTGTCGGGGCGTCGTAGTTGAATGCGTAAGCGATCCTGCGACGCCCCATTAAGACGGGGGAAGGTTTTGTTGGGTTTTAGTGGGTAGTACTGGCTTCGCCGGTGAGTCCCACACTTCGTGCGTAAATGCATTTCCCAACGTTAAAAAAAAAAAAAATTTCAACATCCTAGAGAGCTGGGTGCATAACTGAAAATCAGCGCTGTTCGAGATTTCGCTCTTAACAACATTAGGTGAGTTACTACCCTTTGCCACAAGACAGAAGCTTAAGAATTATATTGCTTTTAACCTACTTTCAAAAATGAGTAGGTTCTATGTTCTTCTGTATGTATTTTTTTAAATATGTTCTATGTTCATTGATTTCTCGGAGACGGTTTGACCGATAATAATAATATTATGTTTTATGCTCCAAATGCTGTTATAATGAAATGCCCAGCATCATGAGAAATGACGTAACGCATAAATTATGGACATGATACAATGTATTAAATTAACATATTTTACCATCAACATGTAGGAATCCTTTCAAAATTGCAACTAAGTATGATTTTACGGGTCTAGTGACCTTTCGGACCCTTGTTCAGAATGAAATTACATTTATGAGATGTTATTGTTTAAACAATTGTATTAATATTATGTTTTGATATTCAAATGATTTAAAATTTATGTTATTACAGGGTAGTAACTTCCTTGTCGGTATAGTGGCGAGTATGTACACAGATTCGGGGTAGTCGATTCGATTTTTAATGAATAGGTCAAGGCATTATTCATATACTTGTGTCCACGGTGATACTTTATACGTAGGGAAGACAATATTCGACAGTAGGAATGAGAAATCCTGCTATTTTTTTGTAGGACGATTTGATCATTCAATTATGCATATTTTTCATCAAATAAATACTATGATAATCAGTCGCTTATTAATAAATTTTATGACGTTGTTATTTTAACAAGTTCGGAGAGAGAGACGTTATGATCCAAACTATCTGTTTTTTTAGGACAATTTCTTTTCTTTTTTAATGTTGTATTATCTCAAGATTAAATCGTAAAACGACCTGTTAGTAATAAATTTTAGACTATCACCGGTTTGACATGTCCCTAATCAATCCACAATTGTACCTACCTCTATCAATTTCTCGTAGAAAGAATAGTTGGGTGTCTCGCCAAAATGATGCTACTCACGAAGGTTTAGCTTGTTATTAATCACTAGAGACTCACCCTCCTTTCGCTCGGGTTTTTCCCTAGGTTGATTCCCCATACAAATTTTCATCCCAATTTTCACCTCCTTAAGGGATGATTTCCGTAATAAAAACTATTTTATGTCCTTCCCAGGATCTCAAATTATCTTCTTACCAAATTTCATTTCAATCGATCCGGTAGTTGCGGAGCTTATTCGGTTTAAATAAACAAACAAAAAAATCTTACCTCTTTATAATTATTTCGCGGATTTAGATTTTTGGTTCCCGTAAGGGAGTCTAATGTGACCATGGATGCTGTAAAGCATTAAGAAAAAGTACTGCGCATATGGATGGGATTATTATATTCAGCGAGTTTTATTCGGTGTACATCTTTAGTTTAAATATAATTATCACCGGCTTTTTAAATCAAACTATTGGCTGTGAAGTCTATTTAGGAATACTTTTAATCCCTATAGTTTTAATTTACTTCTCTCAAAGTGTTCTAAGATAGTATTTTGTTTGATATATTAAAAACTAACCTAAAACGTAAGTTGAAAATTCATATTAGCTATTTTGTCTGGAAGTCCGTGTATATTTTTACTGTTTTTTTATTGAAGTTATACCTCTTTTGGCGTGTTTAGAAAAAAATATGAGAGTAAAATGTTTATGATGCGCGCGCACACCGACAGCCAAGAAGCGACATGATGAAGTTAGCTGCATTCCTTTTACAAACAGAGTTGTGACATATGAGATGAAATCTTTAGCTATTTTTGTTCTGTCTCCAAAGAAGTTTAACTTCTTACGTACGTACATAAGTACACACACACGTTTTTTTATATATATTTTTAAGTAGTTTCATTTAATTTCATATAAATGAAAATACTCGCATACATTAGTCTTAGGAAGATGATGGTACATAATACGATAGAATACCCTCAGAGTAATTGATATACAGGTGCATTAAAGTAATAGTTCAAGAAGAAAATACAATTGTAACATTCTTTCTTGAAAAATCTGAGTTATTCAAGATATAGTTTCTTTGTGTTCTAAGAAAACTGAATGGTACAAAAGTTCTTACTGAAATGGATCGTCCGTTACTTTAAGAAAAAATAGCGGTTGTATGAAATTACAGGTATTGTATTAGATGCTAGTGTAAAAGAATATTATTTTTATTTATATTTTAAAATTTTAAGCTAGTATTACATATTCCTAGTTTTTGTTATTAATTCTCTTCAATATGGAATCTTTTTATCTTTGCCTAATTTTACCAAAATCTGTTTGAGCGTAAAAAAGTAACAATAAATAAAATTTATGTCGCATTTACCTACATATATAATATTTATATGGATTGTGTAAAATAATCGCGGGGCGTAGACTTTTAGTTAGTATAGATAAGCATGAATCCATGACGTTTTTCGTATCTATCAGTAATTTCTTATAATAACATGCTACTATATACACAGGTTCCTATTATATATGTATGTTATAATATCGTAAAGGAACCAAATATACTAGGATAATTGAAGCCTGTGACACTTTAATCTTCTTGTTCTTTAAGTTTTTTGTTACAAATAACGTCAAACGTATTATTTTAAAGTTCTTTAACGTCTACAATAAAGTTTGTTTTCAGCCTTTTTTTAACGTCCCACTGCTGGGCACGGGCCTCTCTTCAATACGAGGGGGATCAGGCCATAGTCCACCACGCTGGCCAAGTACGGGTTGGTAGACTTCACACGTCTTTCGAAAACTTGCTAGGTCTTCTCAGACATGCAGGTTTCCTCACGATGTTTTCCTTTAACGTAAGTGGTAATCATATTAGAAATGATTCGCACATGAAAATATTAGAGGTGCGAATCCGGGATTTAAATCCGCTTCACTAGGTTTTCCAAGCGAGCGCGTTACCATTGGGCTACCAGTGCCTTGTGAATAATAATAAATAAAGTTTATCTGTTTCATAATATTAATATATATGATATTCACAGTTCTATGAGTATTTAAAGCTTACAGGTGATTTGAACATATATGTTCATAATATTTCAGAGACACGCCGAATAACTAAAAGGTCGACATTGTGTTCACTGAATTTTGTATCAAAGGGAGAAGGCGAGACAATGATTTAATGCTGTCGGATTTCATAGTTTGAATGTAACTTTTATATGGAATTTAATATTAAAGCTTACTAGCGACCTGCGCCTCTACATCGTCCTGTGACTTATTTTAATTTGAAATTTTCAGAAATATGTTATTTCTCTATATTTTGCGGTCCTTTTCATAGTACTACTGTTCGCCCAATAGTCGAAATCATAATGAACTTTGATTTGAGGAAAACATATAGGTATGAATAGAATTTACCTATCCATATTATTGGGTTATGGACTTAAAGTTACTAATATAACGAAACACTTCACTATATAAGCGTTTTTATATATAGTACCTAGGCCACCGAGCTTCGCTCGGAGTTTTTGGTCAATAGTACAATTTTCTTAAAAAAAAACTAAAAACTTGAATAAATACAAAAAAAAAACATAATTATACCTTTGTATCCGACCGGGATTCGAACCCGGACACCTATGATTGGCAATCTTGCGTCTTTTTTTTTAAATCTTGAATAAATGTTAAAAATAAAAATAAAAGTAAAAACTTTAATTAATCTTTTTTTTTAAGTCAATTATACCAACAAATATAAAAAAAACCCTAAATATTTCATTTGTTTTTTTATTGATAACACTAAAACTCTTGACGAGTACTATGAAAAAAGTAAATCTGTTGACAAACAAAGGAGAAAAAGGTACTAAACCGCTTTTGGAAATAGCATCATGAATTTTAAATTTTGTTAAAATTGTATCAGGTTTATCTTTTAAGATTTTTAAATTCTAGTTTTGTCTATAAATAATAAGAAAAAACTAATTACCACATAAGATATTTTAATACGTAAATATATTTTCATACAAAAAGTTATAATTATGCTTAATTTTAAGCTTATATTCTAAGGAAGTGCTCCACTAATGTTTTGATTTCGCAGCAATTTGCTTTGCAAATTAGATCAGTCCACGTCCAAAAAATGCTGTTTTAAAATAGTATACAATTGACAATTTGTATACTGATTGATAAGTAAATAGTTTTAAATAAAACCATCTTTTCGGATTATTTCGCGGATTAATTTTGATTTTTGGTTCCCGAAGTTTGCTCAATTACGTTCCCCGTTACGTGGTTCTCGACGTTTATTTGTTGCTTAATAATTTAACTTTAAATAATAGCAATCTAAATTAAATCTAAGAAAGTATTAAATACGTGTTAATATAATAAAATACTAACTGATTTTATATAGTATAATTATTATCTAAAAGAATAACGTATTATCTTTATTATTCATTTTATTCGCCCATTTTTTTATTATTTTACCTAATACATACATACTCTTATTCTTTAAAGAAAGTAAACAGTCTGTTTGGCAAAATCGAGAATCTATACTAATATTATAAATATGAATGTTTGTGAGTATGGATGTTTGCTACTCTTTCACGCCAGAACGGCTGAACGGATCTGGATGAAATTTGGCACAGAGATAGATTATAGTCTGAAAAAACACACAGGTTACTTTTAATCGTAATTTTTTTTCTAGAGTAGCACAAACAGCAAATCACGCTACTATTTTTGAATTCTTTAACCCTTCAACCTTAAATGGATCGACGGATTTGGATGAAATTTAACACTAAGATAGATTATGACCTGAAGTAACATAAACTATGTTGGACCTAACGACGCACAAGAGCGAAGCAAGGTAAATCTATTAAGTAAATTAAATTAAATTATTATTATTAAATTTATGAAATTAAATTACTATTATTATTAAATTAATTAAGCTTGTATCTTAATATTTTATCTTATCATCATTAATATCACGTCTATTCACTGTGCTAGCTTTAATTAATTCAACGGTTCCAACCTACAGCTGAAAATAGTGTAATGATTTTTATTTCAGGAAGGAAACTAATAAGTAAAGTTTGCGGTTACAAGGAGTCTGCGAGACCAAAGTTCAGCACTTAGCGCGACGTGGACTTGAAACTGTGGACGTCTTATCGGTACTTGTGATAACGGTTTGTACGTATATTTTAGTTGTTATTAGATATATATTGATTGATCTGTAATATATACCCATTGCTATTTATTACTAGGATTCTATGCAATAAATAGTTCTGGATTGGCGATAAAATGGCGATTTGACGACACGTTTGGCTCAGTTTGTAGTGACCCTGTGTACTTGCTGTGCCAACGGTTGCGGGCTCGAGTCCCGCTAGAGGCGTTGATTTATGTGATGAGCACGAATGTTTGTACTCCAGTAGTGGGTTTTTATATTTATAATATGTATGTATTTAAAGTTATATATATGTAGTGTACCAACTATCTGGTATTCATAATACAAGATTCGTAGCTGACCATGGAACTAGATGGTACTATCGGTAAAAATCCACTCTTGAGAAAATAACACGTTTTAAAGTACAGGTTATAGTTTTAATATGATTATAGAAAGGTTTACTTTTTAATTAAAATATCAAGATTTATATATCGAGCCATATAGCTTTAGCTTACCGTTCTAAATGAATTCTCATAATCACTTTTCTAAATGTAACAAAATTGAATGAAAATTTTGCTCATCTATCTTCTATCTATATGAAAAATGAATGTTGTTTGTCTTATATGCATTCCTCAACCATTGATCCGATTATGATGAAACCCTGTAGGTTATACTGTATACGTCTGCAAAGATTTCTGGCACAACAAAGCATTTTTCTTTGCTCGTTTGTCTTTCATACGTTCAAATAAGTCATTCAAGCTTATTTACGCACCCGAAACAAGGATAAGTTGGCAGTAATTTACAAAATTAAATCAAAATAAATACAGCCTGATTATTAAAATAAAAACATCAAGAAAATCGATACACAACTTGCAAAAAAACATACACACAAAAAATACACTAACCTAATTTTAGGCGTTGAATTGAGTTTGAGTATAAAATACTCACTTGAAGCTGGCTTTATTATAATTTAAAGACCATTTACGTTTTTGTGCGCTTAGAGAAGGTACTTTGAATTAATGAGTCGGTGTATCTTACAGTTAATGAGATCTTCTATTATACTAATATTATAAATGCAAAAATGTTTTTATCCTTATTTGTTTAGGTATCCTCACTTCAAACGGCAGCAGAAAAATAAATTTACGTAATTTTATCATGACCGTCCGCGTGACGTCAGAAAATTTTACTGCCTCGTTGGTCTGTGGCTGGCATGTAGAGCTGTAGTTCCGTAGTCCTGGTTTCGATTTCGAATAATATAGTTAATCGGGTTTTCTGTTAAGAAATTATCAGTAGTAGCCTGGATTTGGGAAGTTAATAATTTATTAGCCCTTTGCCTCGAAGAGCACGTAAAGCCGTCGGTTCTGATCTTTCACCATTCGTGTGGAAGTAGCGAAAGAGAGTACTTATACCATAATATCTCTTGCGCAAATGCCTAGCCTCAGTGACATAGTGACAGAAATCGTTCAGCAGGACATTATGTCGAAAAATGTAATAGACATCAACACACAGCACCATCTAGTTCCATGGTAAGCTACGAGGTTTGTGTTATGGATACCAGATGGTTGATACACTATACATATATAGCTTTAAATACATACATATTATAAATATTACTAAAATTAGTAGTTATTAAGTTAGTTTTTTCAATATTATCTATTTAAATTATATAAGATCATTAAAAGTTATGTTTGTATATATAGAACCTTCGGTGAGAAGTTATTCGATTTTTATGTACACACTAGCATTGCCCGCGGCGCCGCCTGCGTTCAGATGACCAAAAACCAAATTCTTAGGTTTTACATATATAGTATTAGTAGTATGTATATTCTTCATCAAAACTATAGATTCGGCCTCTATATCGATAATAATGTTCATTTCTATAAGAGATTTTCCAAAAAAATATTTAATGTACAGATTCGGCTTGGTTACAATTTTATTATATGTATAGATTTATTTATATAGTCGGACGAATAATATATTTTTTATTCATCTGTTTAGTTAACGAACGAATGAAAACAGTCTCCATTATTTATTACTAGATACTAGAAAACAAAAACAAACCTATCCCACGGGAACCGTACATTTTTCGGGATAAAAAGTAGCCTATGTGCTATTTCAGATTATAATATATCTCTGTACCAAATTTCATTTGTCTTAATTTGTCACAAACTTTCACATTATAATAATAAATAAAACGGATTCTTTCTATTAAAGTATGAATAATAATTATTTATTTGTCCTTATTTTAAATAAGAAAAGCCTTGAATAAATTAAAAAGTTTCGAACTTTTGTAAAATATTATTTATTATATTATATACTAAACTAATATAGCATTTTGAACGTATCAAGAGATTGTAAGGACCTCAATAAATCATTCCAGAGGCTAGGTTTAGTTAGGATTTAGGATTTAGTTTCGGCCTTGGTCACGGAGAAATTGGATTTCTTTAATGACATTGAGGAATATCACCCGGGTCGGCTCACGTAAAAAATATACGTGATATGATATACGTTGCTATTTAGGTCTTGAAAGGAACAAGTTTTGGCCTTTTCTAAAAATAATGTCGTTTGTCCACACGGAAAATATTTCAGTACACACATATAATACAAAAGTTGTATATATTCATTCAATAATACATATAGTGTAGTCTATATGTATATATAGTGCTGTTTACATAAGATTTAGCTAACGAAAAGGTATTGCGTTTATTTTTTGGTATATCGGTCCGTTCTTGTTCGTCTCTACTTACATTTTAACGTTTTGTATAAGTTTCTCAGAGATGAAATATTTTCCCGCAGTAAAACGTATCCTATATGTTAACCCGGATAACCACCTATTATGATACCATATTTCATCAAAATCTGTTAGTGGTTTTCTTATGATGCGGTCACAGACAGACAGACAAGAATTCTAAAAACTACAGACTCGGCCTCTGTGTCGAAAATAATATAATAAGATTTTTCAAAAAAAAAATAATGTACAGATTCGGATTAGTTACAATTTTGTTATATGTATAGATATAGATAAGATAATATAGATACATATACATAAGCTTTCATAAAACGATTGCAAAATTTAGGGAAGTTATGTGGGATTCAAAGACTACCTATAAACTACCAGAGAAGTTCCAAGAGCAAGCCACATAGTTCCCTCCATCCTCATCAACCTCCCAAATGCATTGCTTCAGGCTCATTTGGATTGTTTGTATGTATGTATTTAGCCTTTTTTTAACGTGACACTGCTGGACGCGGGCCTTCCTTAAGTACGAGGGGGATCATTCCAAGTCCACCACGCTGGCTAAGTGCGGGTTGGTGGACTTTACATGCATTCCGAAAACTTATTTGGTTCTCGCAGATATGCAGATTTCCTCACGATGTTTTCCTTCACCGTATTTGGATTGCCAAATGTTAATGAGCCCTGCTACGTGGAAGTGCATGCACATATATATTCATGATATCTAGCTAGAATCACCTGAAATAAAAGTCATTGGTATAAAATAACTTTAAATGTACTTATGACTTCAAAATAACTACTGTTTAAGTAAGTTATCACTCTAGAAATAATTACTTAATACTTCATTACGGATTTTTAATTAAAATTTATATTTCCTTAAGAACAGGTCAAATTTATTATCATATAATAATAAATTATGTAATAAATTAATTTAAATTTATTATATATATATATATATATATATATATATATATATATATATATATAATATATTAAACATTATTATGTAATAAATTAATGTTAATTTATTATTATATGTATTCATATTTAGCAGATTTAAATTTATCCCATTCTGAATATTTATTTAATAGAATATTTAAGGTAGAGTAGCCAAATGTAGAGTATTACGTTGTACTGCAGTGGCTCGTTTAATCACGTGACAGTGTGGGAGTTGGTTTTATTTTAGGGTGTTGAAAACTTGGCCGATTTTGTGGCTTTTTCTTGCCGTTTTACGCTGACCTACCCTGAAAAGTGTTAATTTTTAGAGTATATATTTTAAATTTTAGCAGAATTGCTTTTGTGGTACTACTAGTTTGTTCGTGCGTTCTTGTATATATATATTTCGTGTATCTCGAAAACGGCTCTAAGGATTTTGATGAAATTTTGTAGCAATTTTCATATTTTTTCCGATAAAACACGATTTACAAATAGAAGTACCAATGAAGCGTTAAGCAGAAACAAATATATCGATTAGCAAAAAATATTCAAAATTATTACTGCAATTTATATTATTACAGTCAATATCTAGTAACATGAGACGCCAAGAAAAAGCACTACAAAACAAATGTTCTGTTATTAATAGCGGAATGAGCTAATGATTTATCCTAAGAGTGGAAGGAAGTTGGAGTCACGCCAAACGATTGCTGTCAGAATATGGATACTGTTAGAGAATTTCTCGTATCTTGGAATTCGTTGTAATTTTTAATCAATTATAATATATATTCTATAATATATTAGTGTATTTCAGAATTTTAAGTGAAACATGTATACAATTTGTAAGTTCATTTTGTGATCACATTGAAGTAATTATTTCAAACTGACGAGTGGATTTTTTCTTATAAAATTTTACATTCAAAAATTAAACTAAGTTTTGATTAGTTTCAAAGTTAGTTCTATCCTTAAAAGTTGACAAAGAAAATATTATATCCATAGGTACTTACAATAAAATTTTAATTGAGTCGAATCTGTACATTAAATATTTTTTAGAAAATCTTATTGAAATAGTCATTATTATCGAAACAAAGACCGAATCTATAGTTTTTAGAATTTCTGTGTGTATGTCTGTCTGTCTGTTTGTGTGTCCGTACGTTAGTTCGTCCGTCCATCCGTATTTCCGTCCGTTTGTTTGTCTGGGAATTACATCACGCGAAAACAACTGGATACATTTTGATGAAATTTGGTATGATGATAGCTGGTTACCCAGGGCAACATAATATATTTTACATTTTACTGTAGGAAAATATCTCTATTAAACTTTGAAACGTAACTAGGGACGAATCCGAGCGGACCGAGGGTGAGTCGCTAGTTTATTAATAAAATCTATATATAAATAGGCAAAGACAAAACAGTTCAGGTGCCCTTTTCTCCTCTATTTGTCAACCGATTTTCTTTTTTTGTTTGTAGAGCTTTTGTGTTATTAATAAAAAAGTTTTGGAGATAGTTAATTTTGTTTTTAAATATAAAAAGGTAAATTCTTTTCGTAATATATAAATGTCTTACTTAAATTTTCAGTAATAATTATAGCTTAATTTCGACCACTGAGCGAACACAAGTTATAAAAATCGATACAAAATTGGTGACAATATCACGGAACTTGACAATGAAGATGTGCTACCATTGAAATACCCCTTCTTGAAGTCGGTAAATAAAAGTTTTCGCATAGAAAATTAGGTCTGTGACTAGAATTTTTGCCAATAGGCATTTTAACTGAATAATAAGACAGATTGGCTGTTTTGATTCAGGCTACGGCCCCCGGCGCTCTAAGTCATGTAACGAAATAATACAACACGTATAACACCACTTTACGCAAAAAAAATTCAAGGCATAGCATTTCACTAGAGGAGTTAATATATTCAGAGAGTACAAAAACATTGATTTAAGTTTATATACTTCATGCAAAGCAATAAATATCTATATTTTATCTTATATTGATCATCAATACATATATAAGTATTATATAGAAGTAAAATGTATATTGAACATAATTATGAAATACTAGCGGCTCACTCTTGCGAACCCTAGGTACGTTTAGTTTGGAATAGATTGACTATATATTAGTATAAATACATATATATATATATATATATATATATATATATATATATATATATATATATATATATATATATATATATATATACATAGGTATGATGAGTTTTATACCCCTTATTTAAGAAATGATGGATTCTCTATACAAATATTCATCCCCCTTTTCACGTACTTAAGAGATGATTTCCAGGACAATAACTATTTTATGTCCTTCCCAGGGTCTCAAGCTCTCTTCATACTAAATTTCATCTAAATCAGACGGACAAAAATGATAAAAATTGTTTTTTTTCTTGTGAGTAGGTACCGTATATCACATTATAGTCAGTCCTTTTTAAACTCCCACTGTTGCTCTATCCCACCACCCTACCCTATTGCTTGTTAGCGGACTTCATATGTCCTTAGAAAATTTGCTAGATTCTCTCAGATATGCAGGTTTCCTCACGATGTTTTCCCTCTCCGTAAGGCAAGTTGTAATGATAATGGAAATGATTCGCATATAAAAATATCAGAGATGCGAAAACCGGGTTCGAACCCACTTGTCTTGGTTTCCCAAGCGAGTGCATTACCATTGGGCTACCGCTGCTTCTCTTTAATATGCATATAGTAAAAACCTGTTATTTTTTGGCATTACAAACAGACACTTCAATTTTATTTATTTGTATAGATGTAGCTCAAAATGAAAGCCGACTGTACGAGATAGAGCTGATGTAGAGTATGATTTCGTAGCAATTTGCTTCCCAAATTGGATCAGTCGTGCAGCCGCTGCCCTCGCAGGCGATGAAAATCAGACTTTTGGTAAAACGGATTACCTCGTAATATGTGTATGCTAAATGGTTATAATATAACAAAATCGCCTTAGAACCGTTGTAGCCGAATAGCATGTTTGACTTATGTGAATGAAATTATATCAAATTCTATTTCGTACTAATAATATGACCGCTCATGTTTGTGAGAATAGATGGATGGATGTTTGTTACTCTTTCACGCAAAAAACTACTGAACGGATTTTGATGAAACTTTACAGTAATATAGCTTATACATCGGACTAACATATATGATATAATTTTTAAAGATATAGTAATATATAATTATGTGAAAACGCTAGTATATTAAATATGTGAAAATTTATGTTTGTATGTTTGTTACTTCTTAATGCTGTACAGGTTTAAGCTCAACCGATTTAAATGAAATTCGAAATAGTTAATATCATCGAATAGTTATATCATTGAATAACACATATGCTTTATCCCGGAAAAATGCACCGTTCCCGTGGGATAGATTTATTTTTGTTTTGAGTAAATAAATAAAAGCTTATGAAAAGATATTTATGTTACGTAAGGATTTGGTTTAACAATCACAGTTTGGAAACAGTAAATAAAACATTTTATATCTAGTTTTATACTGGCGTAAAATGCACGAAACATCGCAATGGAAATTTCAAAAACTTTCTAGATATTGCAAGAGTTCTGTAGCTTTAATTTTTAAGTATTAACGTTTGTTTGTTTATTGTTTAAGTTACGACTGTAAACTACACTTTGGTACATTTTATAGCACTCCTAGATAGCGCTGTATCCACACCAATATGCAGTGTTTTAAAATATTTTCATTTTCTAACTTATTTTACTAACTTATTCATTTCAATTTCTTATGTAAATTTATTTTTCTTCATAAAATATTCCTTAAGTAGATGGTAAAATCTTAATGGCCTTTATAAGATAATTTGAAATTCTACGTATTTTTGTGTTTATTCTATCTTTAGAACGTAGGTTAATAGAAATTAATATAGATAAAAAATACACATCTATATTTAAAATTAGATCAACTATTTGACGATACGTTTGGCTCAGTTTGTAGTGACCCTACTTGCTGTGCTGGTGGTCGCGGTTTCGAGTCCCGCTGGGTGCATTCATTTGTGTGATGAGCACAAATGTTTGTTCTTCATGTGTCTTTATATTTATAATATGTATATACTTTAAGTTATATATGTATGTGTAGTGTATCAACTATCTGGTATCCATAACAAAAACCTCGTACTCGTAGCTTACCATGGAACTTGATGGTGCTGTGTGTTAATGTTCCAACATATTTATTTTATACTAATGTTATTAAAACAGAGATAAATAGTTAAATGTTATACAAAAGTTTTTTAAATCTGTTAAAATTATAATACCTTTTTTTTTTTTTAACGTTGGGAAATGCATTTACGCACGACGTGTGGGACTCACCGGCGTAATACAGGCAGTACTACCCACTAAAACCCAACAAAACCTTCCCCCGTCTTAATGGGGCGTCGCAGGATCGCTTACGCATTCAACTACGACGCCCCGACGGCAGGTCTGGCAAAGCAGACCACCACAACCATGGGGTTGCTCCAAGGTCCACTCTGCTATCAGAGAAGTACCAGGAGCAACCCGCAAGGTACACCGCCCCCCGAAGAGGGCCACCTCCCACCGAAGTGGGCAACCTCCCTGTGCGTTTCTTAGCTTCGCGCCCGGTTGGATTGCCGGGCACTACTGAGCCGCCCCACCACGACAAGGTGAACGCACGTTGGGGGGGAAAATTATAATACCCTAAAATATTACTCCTTTCAAAATGAGTAAACTCAAAGGTACTCGTATCATTAACTTGTCGTCGGCATTTTACAAATCAGCAGACATTTGTTTAGACGTTGCCATTTGTTTAGATTGACGAATTATACGATTTGGCTGCAACATAAATGTAACTACTATATACAGTTAGTCAGCTCTATTAGTATCCCACTGCTGGGCACGGACTTCCCTTCAATTGGGGACTTAGGTCATAGACCACCACGCTGGCCAAGTGCGGGTTGGTGGACTTCACAATGTCTTTCGAAAACTTGCTAGGTTCTTTCAGACATATAGGTTTCACCGTATTTTCCTTCACCCTAAGATAATGATAATCGTAGTGGATATTATTCACACATGAAAATATCAGAGGTGCGAGACCCAGGATTTGAACCCACTTCACTCGGTTTTCCAAGCGAACGCGTTACTATTAGGCTGGTGTTTTACATATATTACATACATATAATATGTAAAACTACATGTCCTTGCAGAGGAACTCATTAACACCCCTCACCTCTGGAGCTAGAGGGTTAAAAGTTTGATTGTGTATACATATTATGAAGTGAATAACTAAAGTTTATTTGGAATTTCTCTACGGAGACAAGTAAGGGTCAGAAATAGCTTGATTTATATGAATAATAATGATTTTCTATCAGAACTCTATATTTAACATTATAATTATTGATTTAAGCTTTTTCCTGTGACTTCGCTCGTTTAGTTTATTTTTACTTAGCTGTTTCACTTAGTGATGTTAGATAATACCAAAAACCTTAAAAAAACTTAAAAAAAGCAAAATTTTTTTTAATCAAACTAGAAGTTTTAGGCATGAGTATATTTAAACTCATCAGAAAACAAAGATTTTTGTTGGCTTTATACATATTGCTATAGAAATGAATTATATTACTACAGAAATGATTATTTTTGGAAAGAGCCATAATAAAAAAGCACAAAAAACTAGAACTATTTGCTAGTTTGATGACAGCAATATATATAAGTTGTACTTACAATAACTATCTTAAAGTACTGCAAATCCCTGGAAATATCACCTGTATTATGTAAGTTATCGCTCGCACCTAATTAATGTAAGATGTTACGAAAGTGGACGGTTTCCCCAAGAGTGAGATAAATTAGTCACGTGTGTCCTATTACTACAAATTTAGTTTGATAATAGAGAAATTAAATGGATTTTATATTAAGCTAATTACTCAATAATAAGGCTGTGACAGCTCAGTGGTTTTGCTTTTGCTTGGGAAATAAAGGACAGCAGGTTCAAAACCTGAGTCATACACCTCCTTATTTTCAACAATTTTCTCATCATGATTACCTGTCTTACAATAAAGGAACATTGTGTGGAAATGTGTATGTGCGAGAGAACCAAGCAAGCTTTCGAAAGACATGTGAACTTCGCCATGGTAAATTATGGCCTCATCCCCCTGGTACTGAGCACATGCTCAGCAGTGGGACTTAACAAAAAACTTGCTGAATGCAAATGACAAACTTTTGTAAACTAATTTCCCATATTTTATTTAAACAAAGGGCTGTTTACCACACAAAAGTACTTGACAATTTAACTTAACTAAAAATCTAAAAGAAATAGATCAATAAGTTAAACCTAAACGGAAATTAACTTGGAACCAAAGTAGAAATCACTATAATAAATAAATAAAATGTTAATTAAAAAAAATCATTTTAAAGTGGGTCGAACAAAATTTTTTACAATATAACTAACAAGTGTATTTCTTGAAAGAGATTGCGCAATAACATATTCTCAGCCAATAAACATTAGAATTTATATAGGAAACAAATACCGTTTGTACGGAAGACAATAAATAGTTGAATGCACATTATGGAACAAGTATGGGAAATAGTGTGTTTATCATAAGCTTGTGGTGTTTTAAGTTATAGGATAAAGCGTATGTGAGAAAATATTATATACTAGCAACTACTACGTACGTTTAACGGTTAGTATGGAAAAGATTGACTGTATATATATATATATTATGAGTTGTTGTGGGTTGTATAATATGTGTTCCTGTGAGAATGATATAATCTCAAGCGGTAAAAAATATCTCTAATGTGTAAGAAGGACAAACAAAGTAACAAACAAACACACTTTCACATTTATAATATTAGTATGGACTACGTCTCACACTCGCTTGGATTTAGCCTTTATTATCATTATCACTCAAAAAAAATTTTATAACCCTATTTTCCCGATAAACCTTAAATTATATAACAAACAAACAAATCTATCATTCTATAAAATTATTGTTAAAATCGATCTAGCCACATCTGTCCATACTTTTTCCATGCCCATTTTCTTTGCACACCAATCTTCTATTACATGATGAATGTACCATTAAAATCGGTTGAGCCGTTTCTGATTTTACAGATAAATAGATAAATGAATTTAATGACTTTTTAGGCAAATAACTTATCAATTAATAAAACAATACAAGCTACGCATTTTCTGATATATATTCGTAAGCTGAAGTTTACTAAATAAGTAATTATTTTTCTTTAATTGAGTTCTCATTACTCTAACCCATTTCAATATAACTGAAACAGAGGTTCAAACGTTGAATTGCAATGTACATGTTCGTGGTTGGCCTTCCGCCAGTAGACTTATAGCGGGAATAAATCGTTCATCCATTATTGATATACTTGGCTCTTAGCCTCTCCCATAGATTCAAAAATATTCAACATTTATTCCTGTATATTTTAAGTTTGTTTTCGATTTTAGTAACATAAAATTATCGTTTAAAAACTAAAGAATTGTATCTATTTCGTTGTTTCTGCCTTTCTTTAGGAATTTATTTGGAAATAGAATTTCTTCCAAAGAAATATCTTCCACACTAAAACATTACCTGGTACCTTGTACTAGACATATATCTCTTAAGTGTGTGAAGTATAGGTAGTGTTGCCCAAACGCAAGAACAAGACGAGACTTAGCCAGTCTTGGTCTTGGTCTTGCGCCAATACACCTGGTCTTGGTCTTGGTCTTGGTCTTGCGCTCCCAGTCTTGGTCTTGGTCTTGGTCTTGCAGCAAGAGTCTTGCAAGTCTTGCAATTACCTATTAGTCTATTACTATTTATTAAAGTTTACTTTAAATCCTAGAAAAACGTATTAAAATTGGAACATTGTGAGCTTGAATGAATATAGCCATAGTAAAGATCAAGCAGATTAATAAATAACTGAAGATTTGATAAGAAATTCGAAAAATCAACTGACCTATATGTCGTTTTCCATGGAAGTAACTGTTTCTTAATAAACATTTATGATTTATAAGCTTACATTTGCTAAAACATGTAAAAAAACAAATTAATTACAATAACTTGACTGTATTTTAAAGAACAATACTTATCTGTCTAAAAAGAGATTGAACCCTCAACTTATAAGAAATTTAATAAAAGAGTTTTACGATTTATCATTTATTTGAATAAAAAATAAAATACAACACAAATCAACAGCTTTATCATTAGGTTATGATACTTTATATCAATTTTTTTGACCAAGAATTAATACAAAGTAACCATCTGGCTGACTCATCACTTAACCTATTTCTATGTTTTCTAATTACTAATGATGCTTTAGAAAATAACCTCTCAGCAGGTACTGAAGTTGCAGGTATTGAGAGAAAATCACGGGCCATTTTCGATAAAATCGGATACTCTGTCTCATGCGTCCTCCACCAATCTAAAATGTCTTCCGAGCTGGCAGTTCTTGGTTTTCTCAGGTACTCCTCCAACTCGTCTATCACTAAGCCTTGAAGACAAGATCCAGATGACGTCGAGGGACATTCATAGAGTTTATCAAAGTCTATTACGTCTTCATCTTCATCACATACTTCATTTTTTTTTCTGGTAATTCCAGAGATTTGTTCAGTGAGTGTAGACTTTTATATTCTTCATAAAGTTCCTTGAACTTGCGCAGACTTTCTGTTTTAAGTTGCTTCCCCCACATTGTCAGGTCAAAAGTCTGAGCCTTATGCCTTGGGTCTAAAATTAAAGAAGTACAATAAATCCAGTTGCTCTTCTTGTAATGTTTAAGCATTTTGTCTCGAGCTGCTTGGAAAGCTAGAATGAGCCTTTCATCCACTTCAGATCGATTAGGTTTCTCATCTAACTGTTTTACCATGGATTCAATTTTATCTAGCAAGAGATTGAATGATACAATGACTAGCGGTAATGTAACATATTTGTCTCCACCAAGTTTTGTACTTAAAAGTTTAAAGTTTATTAGAAATTTATGTAATTTTTCGAGTACCTGCCATTCATTAGCTGTGATTTGAAAATCATTTAATTCGGTGACAGAACTGCACAATATGTCAATGCCCGCTCTCACTTTTAAACCAAATCCAATCATATCATGTGTGGAATTCCATCTCGTTGGACAGTCAAGAATGGCATTTAGATTTGATGGCACGCCAGCTGCTTCACAAGCAGACTGAAACTTCTTCTTGACTATCTCACTTCTTTTTATTTTACTGGAAATACTGCGTAACTTTGTTACAGATGTACGCGAGTCAGCAATATTTGGTGCAGATTCTTCATCTTCCTCATCCTCAGTTTCGTCTGCATAGTCTTCGTACTGCTGATCTTGCGCGTTAGTGTCAGACTCACAGTGTAATGCTAAGGTCTTTAATAAATCTTGTACACCAAGATTTAAAATGTGAGCAAAGCACCGGAAATGTTGATTGTCTGAATCAAAGTGTGGCGGCAGCTGTTTGCCCAGTTCATACATAAATTTGGTATTTGCAGTTGCGTTGTCGACCGTGATACCTTGTATTTTATCAATTATGCCATATTCCAATAAACATTCATGGAAAATCGTTGCAATATCTTCCCCAGTATGTCGACCGTGTGATGGTATAAAATCAAGAACTACAGATTGATACTTCCATTCGTTGTCTATATAATGAATAGTAACCCCGTAGTAACTCCTACCAGCAATTGACGTCCACCCATCAATGGTAAAAGACATTTTAGATGATAATTGTTGAAGTCGTTCCTTGAGATTCAATTGGAGCTCTTCAAATCGCTCTTTGACTTTCCTTCTAAGTGTAGACCTTTTAGGAAACACCATATTAGGGCAAATACGTCGAAAATATACTTGCGTAGCTTCGTCATCGAAAAATGAGAAGGGAAGATATTTTTTCACCACCCAATCAACTGTAGCTGTCGTGATGTTGTCACTGCTGTTTTCCGACTTAAAAAAAACAATAAATCTTGTATTATTATTTAAAACATACTAGGTTTGAGCGTATAAGAGGAGGAGGTTTGTTGTTGTTAAATCGAGAAAATCGTTAAATTGATATTTGTTATATTAAGGTTGCACTGTACTGTAATTTACCAAAATAAAGTACTTAGTTGTTACTGGCCGATTAAATGAAAATATGGGTGTTTATAAAAAATATTTAAGACGATAATTACATACTTAATATGTCGCACCCCTAGATGAAAACACCACTAACTCAAAAATACACTGATAGAAGGATTTTTTTCTACCTAATAAGATTTGTTACCAGTTAAGAAATGATTTGTTAGAGAGAAGACTCCTAATAAATATTTATTAGCAGTTAATAAATCATTTGTTAGCGGATATTTTTTACTGCCAACAAAATATTTATTAGTATGTAATAAATGATTTATTGACATATAAAAAATAATTTATTAATATTCAAAAAATCCCTTGAACATTACGTTCATTGTTCTAATTATTAAAATTACAGAGAATTAGAAATTTTGTGAAACGAATAAAGTTAAAATATAATAAATAATGAATTGATTAATAGTATATAATTCATTTTTTTATGACAACGGTATACATTTAAAATTAAAATAATCACTATTATAATCGATACGTTGGTATTCGTATACGAGTCAATAAATCAAATTTCTTTGAGATATTACATAAGAGCCATCTGACGATACATGAATTTTTAACGGTTTAAAATATTCATCGAAAATTGATAGGATAAAGTTTTCTGGATCGTTTGTTTTCGGTAATATTAATTGATAGCTTTTTATATGGGGATTGAGTCCAATAGTTACACATTTTTTGGAAGAAATATGAATAGTTTTGCCATCAGATATAATTGCAGTAATAAAACCAAATACATGATTATTCTCAGAGTCATTGGAAACGTGAAAGGCATACGATGGCTATTATATATACATACAAAGCTACGCATGAGTGCCGCCATCTATCAACAATGACCACAAATAAAATATTTGTTAACCGTAAACAAATCTTATTTGGTGGAAATAAATAATTTTTTCAATACATTAAAGCTTTTTAACAGTAAAAAAATTTTTGTTTTAATAAAAAAGCGATTTAATTAATCCTAAAAAGTGTTGGTAACAGTAAAAAAATATTTCTTCCATCCAAAAAGATACCTTAAAAAGTTTGTAATAAATTGATTTATTACTCCCAAAAAAATCCTTCTATCAGTGTCCTTACGTAAGTTAATGGCGTTTTTGAAAGTATCGCATGAATAGCTACGCGGAGTTAAAATTCTTTTAACTGTTAAATAAATATTCTTACCTGTCCACTTCTTCCAGCGGTTACTAAAAAGCTTGTGATATCTCCACTGAATTTTGGTTTAACAGGAAGAAATATTTCTGATTCCTTTTTATGGAAAGATATTAGATGTTTCCTTAAGCCTGAAGTGTTTCTGTTTTTCATTTTTATTTCAATCTTTTTATGTTGGCACAATTTACAGAAGGCAGTTTGGGATGCATGAATTATTTTCAAAAAAAATTCATCAATTCAAATTCAGGAAAAATTCCTCAAATTTGCTTTTGGGTCTTTTAGATCTGTGACTCAAACTCTCGTTACTCGGACTAGAATAATTTGAATCTTCGTCACTCATATTAAATTGTACACGTGATACGTTTTTAGAAAACAACGAGAATTAGTAAAAACAATTATTAAGTTAGACTCGAAGCACAGCTCAATTGGAAATGACTGGAATTAAAATAATTCCTTTATTTATAGTACGTTTCCTTGCTTTCTACCGCGCCGCCTCGCCACGTGCCGGCTCTATGACAAGGATGCCGCCGCAAATCAAACAATAATATAAAGCGTGTAAAAAAATTCGAAATTACGGCCTGTCCGCACTGCGATATTTCACCGCACGTTTTTATTCCCGCAATTCTGTAACACAATGCATCTTATAGAAGTATCCGCACTGGCGGTTAAAAATTCGCGCGGAAAAAAAATCTGTGATTTGATGCAAATTGAACGCGATGCGGCGCGGATTATTTCCGCGCGAAAGTTTTGTACAGTATATAATATGTATGGCTATGGCCGCACTGCGAAATAAAATTCGCGCGTTTCGCTCAGTCGTGCACCGACGCTATTGGTTTATCGAAAGATTTTGTAGTCATTCTGTAATATCCGAAAAACTTTTTACTGTATTTTCGCAGCTCTTGATATTTAATGTAGAAAAACATCATTTTAGATTACTAAAATGTCTCAGTAGATATAGTAGATTTATCATTTTAGACGTTTGTCTCAGTCGGGAACTGCATCAAACTGACAAAAATCGTACGAAATTTTATTCGCAGTGCGTAATAAGTACAATTTCGATCACGGAATATAATACGCGAGAATAAAAATCGCGCGGTGAAATATCGCAGTGCGGACAGGCCCTTATTTTGCATGAGTATACCTACGCCCTATGGCGGCAATCAAATAGTGTCAAATGTTATGATTTCGGCGTGGCGGCAACGATTGTTTTAGATTTCAAAAGAAGCCGCCGGCGCGTGTATCATAACCATGTACTTCCGAAAAGCGGCAAATTTCTTTGAGAAGTAAGTACAAAACCTTTGATGCCGCATTATCAAAGTGCCGATGGTTAAAACATAACTATGCATGCACTCAGTTTGATTTTAATAATTTTTTTATTCGCTATGTTTATGGTATTAGTCGTAATGCGCATAGGTCCAGTTTTTCATATTCTTTGATACAGTTTTTTGCGTCTCATAGAATTCCTAAGCGTACCTACCTATACACCGAACTGTTACACCTAACTACTCACTGAAATAGCGCTAAGTCCTAGCTGCAAGACGCAAGAGTCTTGCAGGCTATGTCTTGTTCTTGCTCAAGTCTTGCACGGTCAGTCTTGGTCTTGGTCTTGCTAAAAATACGCGGTCTTGTTCTTGGTCTTGGTCTTGCAAAAACGCAAGAACAAGACCAAGACTGCAAGACCAAGACTGAATTTGGGCAACACTAAGTATAGGAGATAAATAGCTGGCATTCTACTGCCTATAAAGTATTCCTAAAAAAAAGTTAATTGATAAATGACAAAATAACAAAGCGAACAAATTTTCACAAAATATTGGTTGAAAAACACATTTTTAAAATTTTTGTCTACCTGTATGTTTGTTCCGACTTATGTCCAAAACGGCTGGACTGACTTTGACGGAAATTTCACTTGGAGATGATGTTATAAGGAGTAATTAAGCCTAATTTTATTTTATAACTAAGCTTAATTTTCAACCGACTTCAAAAAGGAGGAGGTTCTCAATTCGACTGTATGTTTTTTTTTTTTTTATGTTTGTTACCTCAGAACTCCGTCATTTATTAACCGATTTGAACAATTTTTGTGTCGTTTGAAAGGGTATACTTCCAGATTGGTCCCATTTAAATTTAAAAAAAAAATACCACCCCTAAGGGTGGAAAAACAACTAATGATGAATTTAACGTACTTCTAATTGTCATATTGACTTGAAACTTTGCAAGTATTTCTATTTCCGTTGATAGTACAGTGGTTCGGTGTTGTTGACCTGATCTGATGGAAAGGCCAGAAGGTGGATAGGTGGAACTCTTCAACGGCTAATAGTAGATACTTTGAGTTTGGGCTTATTTTGTTTGATTTGACAAGCCTAACACTTTAGAATCCTTACTTTGCTACTACTGTCTACACTAAAAAGGGAAAAATAAAAACTTTTTAACAAAAAAATAAAAACCGACTTCAAACAAAAGCACTAAAAAGTAAAAAATAACTGATTGGTAGTTTTCATTTACTATAGATACCTAATCAAATATTTTCGAAGTCGGTGTGCTTTGGCTAAGTAATTAAAGCCTACCTATTAAATACATACCTAATCAAATATTTTCGAAATCGGTGCCAGCCCATACAAAGCAAAGCACACCGACTTCGAAAATATTTGATTAGGTATCTATAGTAAATGAAAACTACCAATCAGTTATTTTTTACTTTTTAGTGCTTTTGTTTGAAGTCGGTTTTTATTTTTTTGTTATTAGGGTTCTCTTTTATATTTAGGGTTCCGTTAAGGGTTAAGTCGTTAGTTTATAATATGTAGTGAAGTGATGGTTATAAAAGCGAGAAACCCGCACAATTCTTTAGCTTCAACCAACCCTTTTAAGGCTCGTCGGATTCTTGAAGCCAGTGTATCTATGTTTGGTATCGCTTGGCCCCTCGCCAATGCTACAGATTCCCCGCGGGAATAAATCAACAGTTCGTTCCATTAATATTGAGACAATCGGTTTTGTGCCTTTTTCTTTGTCACGGAGCCGTATTGCAGGTTATTTATCATTGAAAGAAGCCAAGTGAAACTTTCCAGTCATTGGTAGGAAGTTTCAAGCTATGGTTTCTTTTTTTTTCTTTTATAGGTTGGAAGTTTATGGTGATATCTTGTACTGCTCCTCTGTATTCTAATGGTATAGAGAAAATTAGTATGTGTCGAGAGTAGAGGGTATTGAAAATCAAGTCAAATGGTCATGTAAAAAAAGAGATGTATACAATCCATCTGTTCATATCGATGTTTCCAACAATTAATAATTTTGATTTAATTATATTAAAGTAAAAAAAAAAATAATGGGTTTCGCATATAAAAAGTGTTTAAATTTTTGCATTTTATTTCTTACTTGCATGTATTAAAACGTCGAAGTCAAATTATAATTTTTTAGTCATAAACTAACTAGATTACTTCCCAAACTGTGACAAAAGTCCATACAAAAATTATTTACGCCAAAATCATGGTACTCATCAAAATGAATTAAATTAGTCTAAAACATAACGATTTTTCGAATATTAAAAAGTTTTACAATTCACCATCAGGATTTCACACACACACAATTTTGCAATCAAACCTGTTTATCAATTTACGAGTAGAATAGCTACCACTATTACATATACTGTAATAAAAAAAAGTTTTATGTATAATTTTAATAAATAATATCTTTCTGACCATTTTCAGCCACAGCGACCAATCTGACTAGGTATCTGTAGAAGAGATAGATAGGACGATACTTCGATACAACCGGTGAGAGTTAAGGCGCAATACAATGGCTTTACATACTCTCCTAAATACTAGGTTAACGTCACTAACTTCCAACTCCGGGCTGCTACGAAGAATTTCTTAACAGACAAACACAATAACTAAACTTAACTCGATCCGGGAATCGAACCCAGGACCCACATCTACAACTGTACATACTAGACACTAGACCAACGGGACAGTCAAACGAGAAAGAAATTGAGGATTAATGAATTACATACATATTTATGTGTTAATGAAATAAAAATTAGATGAAATTATCTTAATTATTTATTTATAAGGAGAGAATATATTCGATATGGATTTTATATGTTCGTTTCATGTAATAATAAATGTTTATTTATTCGTTATATTCGTTACCATACCATGCTCTGATTACGTTGAATAAATTATAATAAATATCTTTTTTTTTTAAGAGTTTTTAGGTAAAATCAAAGATTAAACAGTAATATAGAGTATCTATATATAAATAAGTTAAGACAAAACAGTTTAGTACGTATTCCTCCTCTATTTGTCAGCCGATTTTCTTTTTTCTTTGTTAAGTAGCAATTGATGAGCTTAAGTGTAATCAATAAAAAATGGATGCGTGTAACCTTTACGCGCGGTTGAAGTAAAACTTCTTTGGCAAATATCGAAATCAAATTAAAACAAATCATTAATTAAATAAGGCATATTAGGCATATTACAATCATATATTTATAGAATATCATATACGGAAAGAATATAATATTATATATTTGTCAAACAATAATAACAGTTACCATGGCAACATGGTAATGTATTCTATCTCATTCTCTCGCGGGCTTAATCCTATATATTTATGTGTTTGTCTCTTTTTAGTGTCGCATTGTCGTTTAATCGAGTTTCAAATCACAACGATTCTAAAGTAGTTACACTTAAAAAAATGTTATATAGATAGGAAAATTCTATTTATTTATTGCGTTTTCCTCAAATTTTCAGTAATGATTATGGTCGATATGACCACTAGGCGAACAGTAGTGTAAATAATTACATATAACGAGATCCATAAAATATAATAGCAACATTATCTGAGCTGAAACGGATATTTACCATGTTTAGCACTTACTTTTGAGAGTACCCGATATTTCGGCACTGTTACAAGCGCCATGGTCACCGGTATTACTCGAGTATACCATCACAAATATATTTATATTAGTAACTCACTCTCGCTCCACTCGGGTTCGTCCCTACTAACGTTTTAGCGTTAAGTATAGATTTCTCAGAGACTAGATATTTTCCTGCAGTAAAAAATATCTTATATGTTGACCCGGATAACCAGAAGACCGTGATGCGATCACAGACAGACAGACAGACAGACAGATAAAAATTCTGAAAATAATAGAAACGGACTCTGATTGTTTTGATAAGATTTTCCAAAAAATATTTAATTTACAGATTCGGCTTAGTTACAATTTTATTATATGTATAGATATAGATTTATAAATATTTTTAATTCAATTGAATCAATTAATGTTGCTTAACAATAAACAAACTAAGCGGTCATCGAATGTTAAGCATAAATATAATTAAGTTTGTTTCTTGCGCAAACTTTCCGAAAGGCGAGCGCACGATTGTGGTTCCGAGTTGGGAAATTTCTGTAACTTTACAAGTAAAGTCAACAAGCGTTAGTTTAGGATTTCTGCAATGTTGCTACTAAGTGTAGTAGCCAATTGTGGTTCTAAGAGGCTTTAACTTTGTATGGTACAAACAAATGTCTTTGGTACTCGTGAAAATGAAAGTAAGGTAAATGTTTGTTCTAATTGCACGATGCATGGTGTTTTACATCCCACTGCTGGGCACAGGTCTAACAATTCAAGGGAGATCACGCCATAGTCCACCACGCTGGCCTAGTGCGGGTTATCGGACTTAACATGTCTTTTGAAAACTTGCTAGGTTCTCTCAGGTGCAGGTTTCCTACCGATGTTTTCTTTCACCTTGAGACAAGTGGTAATCATGTTCGAATTGATTCGCACATAAAAATATTAACGACCTAGGATTTGAATTTGCTTCACTCAGTTTCCCAAGCGAGTGCGTTACCACTGTACTACCCCTGCCTAAAGTATAAATAATAATTACTATTATTATTATGTGAAATTAGTCATCTCTGGTCAATTTGGCTAATTTTTTCAAGACTCTTACCATATTAAGCTATATATTATGATGAATATTATATATATCTTTCAATTTTACAGGAAACATTTTTTTTTTAAATCTGCAATCTTTATTGAAGGAAGTGCTGAAAATTAAAATTCTTTAGTAAACTCAATCCGTAAAGCAGTTTTACTCATGGATAGTAAAAAGAAAATCTTATCTCAGAGAATTTTTTTTAATAATGCTTGGAAAAATGGAAGCTACAGGTAAAAAGAGTTGAAGTTTCCACCTTAACGATTATTATTATTAGTGGTATATATGTGGGTACATGTTGACGCGAAGGATGCTGGAGTAAATGAGGCGCGCATTTCTTCCCTCTAAGGATTTACTGTAGAAGGTAAAAATTGAAAAAAAATATGTTAGGTTTTAAAATTTTCTTTAAGTTTTTCAATTATTAAAAACTAGTGATTTGCCCTGGTTTTGTCTGCATTTTCTCTTTTCATTATATGTTTTGGACTTTGAATTAAACAGTGTTTCATGATTTCATGATTCCTTAGTAATTAATTTTATGCAAAAATAATACGTTCTTAGATTTACGCGAATATTTAACATTTAAAAAAAAGTTATCTATTCGGATTTTTTCTCGGATTTCAACTTCCCACAATTTTTTGAAATCATTGTGTAATTTAGTAATGCGCTGTCTATAACAACTATATAATGATCTATGAGACGCCTAAAATCTTAGTCTTACCCGTGACCATGATGGCTATCAAGCATTCGAAATGTCGGGAACTAAAAAACAAAAAAGTCCGTTAAAATTCCGAAAATATAGTTTTATTCATAGAAATGTGCTAAATCTTAGGGTGCATGTAACAACACTTTTGCATGTGATAATACTTTTACCACGCTGTTATTATTATATGCAAAGTTTGTGTGCCTGTGTGTACGTGTGTGTGTGTACATTTAATAAAACATAGGTTACTGCAAATAATATTAGCCAAAATTTTCATAGTAATCAAGATCGCTAATATACTCTTATCGTACATAAATATGCACCAAATCTTATTTTAAAAAGCCGGACTGTACAAATGTGTATCAAGATGTCATAGAAATCCAGTACTATTATAAAATGAAGCATAATTCCTACGCTATATTAGGATTATGTCGAGTAATTCTCTAATACCCAGCTACTAAGAAGCTTGAGCAGATGCGACCTTATATATAGACTGAGAGCGTGTACTTTAAATGTACGGAAGAATTGTATAAGGCACTATTTAATTTTCATCCCTAAAGTATACTTATATATATATATATAGCTTGCTAGCGTGCTTGCCTTAAATATTTACTCATCGTTCGGGTGCATCCCTAGGTGCCTAACAGTGTCATAATTTATCTGTGTACCAAATTTAATCTAAATCTGTGCAGCCGTTTTAATGTGAACGAGTAACAAACATACAAACTTTTTCAAGACTACCAATACTATACTGTAATTTACGGCTGCACACTCGGAGGTCCTGGGTTCGAGTCCCGGGTCAGGCTAAGTTTTGTTATTGAGTCTTTCTGTATAGTAAGTCTCAGTAACAGCCCGGAGTTGGGAAGTTGGCGTGTGTTTCACCCCCGTGCTTCGGAGAGCACGTAAAGCCGTCGGTCCTGCACCTTAACTCTCACTGGTCGTGTCAAGTAGTCATCCCACCGGAGTATGAGAGTGACAGGAATAGAGAGTGCACGTTGTGTCTGCGCGTACACTTGTGCACTATAATGTCTCCTGCGCAGTTGGCTAATCTCAATGAGATTTGCCACTGTGGCCGGAATCGGCTAAGAGAACATCATAATCATCATAGTGTAATATAATGTGACAAAAAGAGCTCCTCGCGATCCTTGTTAGAAAAGAACAAAAGTATGTCATTATTTTTAACGGTATATTAATTATTAAAAGTATCCTTAATACTGCCTATATTGGAAAAATATTGGAAAAAATAATACTGCCTATATTGGAAAGATATTCGTTATGACTTCTCAGTGGATGGATCGATAGAGAGCAAATATTTACACGTTATGTTCTCTATATTTACTATATTATAAATATTATATTAGAAAAAATATATTGAATTATTATTTTTAATTTTTAAGAAGTAATAAAATATATTTTATATAAAACTATCTTTTCGGATTATTTCGCGGATTTATTTTGAGTTTTGATTCCCGACGTTTCGAATTCTTTACAGCATTCATGGTCACGGGAGAGACTGAGGTGTTAGATGTCTCGAAGGTATAGTTGTTACAGACAGCCAACTACACGTACGACGTACAGACACTTAAAATGTCAAATATTCGCCTAAATATAAGAAAGTATTAAGTAATAAAATATATTTGACGATACGTTTGGCTCAGTTTGTAGTGAATAGTGATCCTACTCGTTGCGCCAGTGTCGCGGGTTCGAGTCTCGCTGGGGGCATTCATTTGTGTGATGAGCACGAAGTTTGTACTCCAGTCATGGGTGTTTATATTTATAATATGTATGTATTTAAAGTTATATATGTGTAGTGTATCAACTATCTAGTATCCATAACACAAGCCTCGTAGCTTGTGTAGCCAACATATTAAAAAACCATGCGACCATAACTATATAATCCATATTCATAAATTAACACTTGAATTCATAAATTTATGTGTATAAAATATTTAAAAGGCAAAAAGTAAATATACAGTGAAAATTTTAATTAAAACCTGAAAAAATTTCTTAATAGACCAAACTTCGATCCGACAGCTAAAGAGATTACGCAAACAACAATGTATATTCTGCCTAGAGAACGGATTATTTGATATTGTTAAAACTTATAGATATTCATTGTTATGTTTCACTATCAATCCATAATAATTCATCAATATTAATATTATAAACTAAACAAACTAACTAAACAAAAGCAAATCTATCCCACGGGAACCGTAAACTTTTGTGGGTTAAAAGTCTATGTGCTATTCCAGACTATAATCTATATCTGTGCCAAATTTCATTCAGATCCGTTGAGCCGTTCTGGCGTGAAAGAGTAACAAACATCCATACTCACAAACTTTCACATTTAATAATGATGATGATGTTCTCCTAACCGATTCCGGCCACGGCGACCAATCTCATCGAGACTAGCCAACTGCGCAGGAGATATTATAGTGCTCTAGTGTACGCGCAGACACAAGTGCACTCTCTATTCCTGTCACTCTCATACTCCGGTGGGACGACCACTCGACACGACCAGTGAGAGTTAAGGCGCAGGACCGACGGCTTTACGTGCTCTCCGAGGCACGGGGATGAAACACCGCCAACTTCCCAAATCCGGCCTGCTACTGAGACTTACTATACAGAAAGACTCAATAACTAAACTTAGCCCGACCCGGGACTCGAACCCAGGACCTCCGGGTGTGCAGCCGTACACGCTAGCCACTACACCACCGAGGCAGTTAATATATTTAATAATACGGATTGCTCAGTCTGTATGCCAATAAACTGCTAAGCAGTTTGACAGAGTATATGTTGAATTGATTTTAATGGGCTATTGTAGATGTTACATAATAAATAGTAAAATTATAACTAGCTCTTACACTATAAACAAAAAGGGATGTGCTAAGAAACATTCTAGTCGGTTAGCGCTTGACGCTTGATACCTAATATTTGTATATTATATATGTATTTGTAATACTTGCCTACTATCGTTGTTCGTTTATTTATATTAGATTAGGTTTAGACTGTACTCACTACGCCCCTACGTATACAGTAAATTTTATTTCACCGAATTATTTCTTAGATTTACACGAATATTGATATTTTAAACAAAACTATCGTTAAAATTCAAATTCAAAATATTTTATTTAGCATTCAATTTTAAATAAAACTATCTTTTTGGATTTTTTCGCAAATTTATTTAGATTTTTGTTTCTCGACGTTTCGATTGCTTTACAGGAATCATGTCACGTAAGAGACTAAAGTTTTAGACGTCTTAAATATAGCTGTTAATTGTTTATTAATATTTATTATTTATTAATATTTATTATTTATTAATAATAATTATTTCAATGAAAATTTGTTGTATCATTGTTAATTTATGAGTAACTGTACCCTCCAACTTCCTGTATAAATTAAACTAACTTTTATACATGAAATAATCGATCAAACTTGTTATGATAAAATATCCAGAAACACGGTTACTATGCCAGAGTTTGATTTCATGATAAAAATAACATTTAAAGCAATAACAAAATTTACATTCAAAAATTAAACTAAGTTTTGATTAGTTTCAAAGTTAGTTCTATCCTTAAAAGTTGACAAAGAAAATATTATATCCATAGGTACTTACAATAAAATTTTAATTGAGTCGAATCTGTACATTAAATATTTTTTGGAAAATCTTATTGAAATAGTCATTATTGTCGATACGGAGGCCGAATCTATAGTTTTTAGAATTTTTGTCTGTCTGTCTGGGAACGCATCACGAGAAAACCATTCGACAGATTTTGACGAAATTGTGTATGATTATAGCTGGTTATCCGGGTCAAAATATAGAATACTTTTTACTGCGGGAAAATATATCATCTGAGAAATTTATACTAAATGTTAAGACGTGACTTGACGTGACGTGACGTGAACGTGACGAACCCGAGCGGAGCGACAACGAGTCGCTAGTAATAATATAAAAGAACATAAAATAAACCCTAATCGAGAACCTCCTGTTTTAACGCCAGTTAAAAATTAACTTGAATCGAATGTAACCTAGCATTAACTATGAAAGTTTCTGTATAAACTCAAATAATCATCCTCTAGGTGACCTTTTCAATATAAAAAGTATCAACAAAATCTGCTCATAATTGGCAAAAATATAAATAAATTCAAAATAACAACTTGCCATAAATAACACCGTATTTAAAATATTATTATTAGACTTATGCCCGATTTCACCAACCAGCCATAAGCTACCACCTACGTATTAAAAGTCCCCTAAACTAGCCCCTAAATTAAATTTCGTTTTACCATCGTCAGAGCACGTATTTCTAGTACCTATATTTAGGTAGCATTTTAACATTTAGGTGACCCCTAACTGTCGGTGAAACAGAAACTGTCCCCTAACAGCCCCCTAACCATGCTTAGAGGATCCCTTAAACTTAGGTAACGTTTGTGAAATCGGTCATTAAAATGAGTAATATTTGAAAGATCAATCACCTCAAACAAAAAAAAAACGGTCAAATCAATAACTTCCCTATTATCATAAAATAATGACGACAGTCAAAACCCAGCAGACAAAAATAATAAAACATAAATGCTAAAAAGACAAGTCTAATATAAAACCTTTAGAATTTAAAGTGCTATCTCCTCTTTTATATTTCTTTAAGATATTATGGATTCAAAATTTATTCAAGCGGTTCGTCGACGTTTTTCCATATCGGCACTTGTAAATTATATAAAGTTATCAGTCTTGATTCTATTTTTAACGTCGATATACATTGCTTATTTACTTAAAAGCTGAATACGATGAGTCGATTTAAAAACGTAATGGATACTATTTTCTGTTTATACGTTTAATTTATAGTTAAACCGAATATCTACAACGAGACTAAAGCAGGCATTAAATTTTTGAACCCAACAGGCTAACTTGCTAAGGAGCTTCCTGCATAGGATTCCAAAAACTTTAGCATTTTTCGTAAAACTATGAAAATTGTTTACGATCGTTCGTGAATTTGAACACGTAAAACCGCGAGTTTTATGACTTCATGGTATCCTTTTGCAAAATTTCCAGCGATCCTTTGACAAAAATTTTTTAGTAGAATATTGGGTATGTTAAATAAATCCAGCGTCTCTGTCCGATATACCTATGTATAGTATACCTAGCGATCAATACTCGTTTCGCTCGGATACTTTCCTGATTATTTGCTTGGATAAACTGTTTAATTAAAATTTTAATATGTACAATTGATGATTCAAAAATGCCTGTAAATGTTTATTTGAATGAAGTACATTTGATTTTAAAGCCAGGTAAGGCAATTGAGCAAAGGACAGAGTGAAGCACGTTTATGCCATTGACAGCTGATGAACGATAACTGTACTAGCGTCTCACCCTCGCATCGCTCGGGTTCATCCCTAGCTTGCTTCCCAATACAAACTTTCATCCCCATTTTCATAACCTTAAGGGATGATTCCGGGATAAAAATATATATTCGGACAAAAATATAAAAAATATACCTATAGATTTCCGGGAAAAATATATCCTATGTCCTTCCCAGGGTCTCAAACTCTCTTCTTACCAAATTTCATCTAATCGGCTTAGTAGATCCAGAGATTACCCCCTACAACGTCACAAACTCAAAAACTCACGATATCACAAACTTTACCTCTTTATAATATTAGTATAGATATGACTAACAGCTAGAGACTCATCATCGCTCCGCTCGGGTACATCCCTAGTTACGTTTTAACGTTTAGTATAGTATTCTCAGAGATGAAATATTTTCCCGCAGTAAAAGGTATCCTATATGTTGATCCGGATAACCATCTATCATCATACAAAATTTCATCAAAATCTGTCTCGTGGGTTTTTCTCAATACTCTAAAAAAAACAATTTGATTATATTTTTATACATATGTCCGTGTTACGCAATAATGTCATCAATTTTTCCAGTGAATTAACTTTTTAACGAATAGGCTATAATGTGTGATTTTATATAAACTTCAAGAAAACACTCTTTTCTTTAAAAGTAATATAATTACTTGTAAAGCAATTTTGAAGGCCGTATACTTGTTAAGTAAAAAAATTAATTATGTTATATATAATACTGTTTCTTTTTAATTTATATTTTGTATTGTAAACTAACACTTGGAGTCTTAATAAAGACTAAAAATACTGTTTTAATTAACGTTCTTACAAACGATACAGAGACGGCTTGACACGACTCTGTTAAAGACTTCACAACGCGACAAAAACAAAATAGTAGCTTTAAAAAAGGGCAAACACATAGTTACTTGTTTCTTTGTAAAACGAGGTACGGTTTTAAATTAAATTCTATATATAAAGCTTTAGAATATTCCTTGATAATTTTAATTCGTCATTAATATTATATAAGTTTGTGTTTGTTGGAGTGTTTATACCTTTTTGTAACTATAATAGCCAGAGAGATTCCAATATTGTTACCACTTGTCTTACGGTGAAGAAAAACATCGTGAAGAAACCTGCATGTCTGGAAGAACCTAGCAAGTTTTCGAAAGACATGTGAAGTCCGCCAATCCGCACTTGGCCAGCGTGGTGGACTATGGCCTGATCCCCCTCGTATTGAATGGAGGTCCATCCCCAGCAGTGGGACGTTTCAAAAGGGCTGAATACAGTAGTCAGAGAGCGATGTAGGCTATTTTTATTCCATATTTAAAATGTTCCCTGTCAAGTTACTGTCAAGTTTAAGGGAAAAAAAAGTAACTAGCGTAGAGTAAAAATATATATTAAAAATACTGTTACTGTATATTTAAAAAAAAAATTATAAGCACTAGACGATTTTTTAAATAGTTCCAGCATCTTCTAATTAATGGAAGCTAATAACCATCTCAGCTTAACTAAGTGATCTAACAGAGAGTCAAAGTCAAGCAACACTTCCAGTAGCTAAAACTTGGATGGATGAGCGCTTCTGTGTTACAAAGGGTTCATTAAGCAATCTTTGCAGGTATTTATCTATTAATAACAGTCTTCGAACTAGGTCAGAGATCCCGAGGCAACAAATTTACTGACACTAGAAGTTGTCACTTTCATGCATGTTTAACTTGCATATATATTTGAACTAGTGAGTTACACCCGCTTCGTTCGGTCGGAAAAATTCAAATACAAATTAATTTATTTAGCATTCAATTTTAAATAAAACTATCTTTTCTGATTTTGGTTCCCGATGTATTGAATGCTGTACAGCAACCCTAATTCTTTTTTTTTAAATAAAAGTGGCCTACGTTAGTCCTTATAACATTACGTATCTGCCAGTGAAAGGCTTGTCAAAATCATCCCAGCCGTTTTGGAGATTAGCTAGTACAGACAGTCAGGTAGACAAAATTAAAAAAAATATGTTTATCTTATAACTAACTATACACATAATTTCATATGCATAAAGTAAAAAGCTGGTATTTTGACATTACAAACAAACACTTTTTTATTTATTTCTATATATAATGAAAACCTTAAAATATATTTACATTCAGTACAGTATAAAAGTAGTATAATTTTATTTGAAAATGTATGCGAGAGGATATTAGAAAAGTTTGTGGTATTGCCGCGGGTGAGTCAAACTGCATTTGGTGCATCCTTAATGCGTTTGGGATGCTCGTTCCTGCTTTTATAGAGCTTTGTCATAAAATTTTATTTCATCCTTTGTATAAACTTATTTTTGGAAAAAGATTACCAAATATTTAGGACATTTACTTAACAAATTTCATATCTTTAGAGGTAGTATAAGATTATCATCTTGAAAATATTATTTTTTGTGAATTCCAGGTTAAATTTTAGTAACTAGCAGATTTACAGCTGCTTAATTTATATATGCATAATTTAATGACTACATACATGGTCCTACAATTTGAACTTTTCCCAGCCTAATCCATTCAACATATTTAACATCTATACCGTCTATTAGCTACCACTGTACTATATTTAAAGTTACGTAGAGAAGAAACGTCATCACGAATGTACTTACGAGAATTCAGCTTGATGAGAATCATTAAATAACAGAAAATATCGACCAAACGTATTACTTCTTCCTTTTTGAAGTTGGTTAGAAAAAATGGCTTAGAATCTCAGTGTTAACCCAGTGGTAAGACACTCGCTTGGGAAGTCGAGTGAAGCGGGTTCAAATTCCGGGTCTCGCATCTATGATATTTTTACGTGCGAATCTTTTGTAGCATTATTACTACCTGTCTTACGGTGGAGGAAAATATCGTGAGGAAACCTGCATGTTTACCTTAAGCTTAGCAGTGTGATGGACTATGGCCTTAACCCCCCTCGTATTAAAGGGAGGCCTGTGCCCAGCAGTGGGATGTTAAAAAGGGCTGATTATTAGATCTTTGATTATATTATGTATACATACATACATTTAAAAGAAAAAAAACCATCATTCTCACTAATTTCATAAGCATATTTTTTTAAGTTAACAATATTTTACCAGAACACAGTTCAGCTAAAATATTGTATAATACAAAAGTAGACTGTGTCACTACACGGTTTAATACGTAACACTAATACAGGAGGCGACGAGTTACATTGTACGGTACACCTGCTCTACTTGCACTGTTTACAGGATTTATGTGTCATGCATGCTTAAATGAATTATTTTACATCTCATCTTTCCATATATACTCGTAAGATGCATGCAGTTTGCTCAAATTAAATAAAATTGTTTATTTTGTTCTCACACACATGGTATAAATGAATAAAATTAATTTATGATATCTAATGAAAATATGTTAATCCTTTTGATTCACCATACAAACTTTCATCCCAATTTTCAACCCCTTGAAGGATGATTGATAAAAAAATCCACCCCTAAATGTACAAAATAGGATTTTTCACCTACTGAATTTTTAAAATACTTTCTGCTTATTTTGCTACTACTATGTCTACACTAAAATGGAAAAATTATAAATAAAAAAAATGAAAACCGACTTCAAAAAAAAAACACAAAAAAGTAAAAAATGACTGATTGGTACATTTAATTTACTATAGGTACCTAATCAGATATTGACGAAGTCGGTGCAAGCCGATACAAATAAAACACACAGCAGGTTTTATATGCTTTCATAATGTGTTAATGAAACAATTTAAGTTTGCAATATAGACAGTCTTAGTTACGTGAATGGAATTTTACTAACTAGTTTGCGCCCAGTGGTTGAAATTTGAGCATATTTATAGTGAAAATTTGAGGGAACATATAAAATAGAATTTATCTATCTATGTATGTATATAAATAAAAACTGTTTTATTTTTTTTTAATAACACTAATGCTCGTCAATAACTAATAATATAGAAAAATAAAGACTATAAGAGAGCAAAAAGGTGCTAACAAGTTTTGTCTTTGCCTATCTATATATAAAATAGCGGCTCGCTCTCGCTTCGCTCGGTTTAGCCTCTAGAAAAACAAAAACAAATATTCCACTGGAACCCTACATTTTTAAGATAAAAAGTATTATTTTTGAGATAAAATGTAGCCTATGTGTTATTCTTATTTCATTAAAATTCATTCCGTAGTTTTTTTTATGGGACTAAGGGGGCAAACGGGCAGGAGGCTCACCTGAAGAAGTGATCACCGCCACCCATGGACATCTGCAAATGAAAGACTATAACAGGATTTATGCGTCATGCATGCTTAAATGAATTATTTTAAATCTCATCTTTCCATATGTAAGATACATGCAGTTTGCTCAAATTAAATAAAATTGTTTATTTTTGCTTGAAAGAGTAACAAACATCCATACATCTATACATCCTCACAAACTTTTGCATTTATAATATTAGTAGTTTTTCTGTACAAAAAAAAACTCAATCAAGATTCGTAATGTCTTATATCGAGAATGGACTTTGGAAATCTTAGTATTTGATTGACATGAACTTTTTTGCATGAACTTTAATGCTACGTAGAAATAGTGACGTGATTTTTATACTTAGTTTCTACTGTATAATACAAAATAGATACTATATTTGTTGAGCTGCAAAATATTAAGACGAGTAAACATTTTGACGTAACATTCAAATAAAAAATAGCATAGAAAGCACATCCTAAAATGCTTAGCAAATCTTAAGTTTTTCAATACGTTGTCAAAAGCTAATGAGCTATCTTCAGAAGTAAAGCTTACACAAAAGGGGCAGTAAATTACAGAACATGTACCTAATATATGAAGTCAGCGCAAGAATTATGTGCGACATTTATAATTGCGACGGCCCTTTATGTGAACTCTGTACTTGCTTTAGTAATGTTGATTTTTGCTGAGATTACTTTATGTTTACTAAAAATAATATTTTTTTTTACAAACAAGGGAACAGCAATTTCAAAATAACTTATAATAATTAGTACTAGTTACTTTTTTGTTATAAAAATTTGTGTTTTCGTGCGTACGCACGCACTCACGCTCACACACACACACACACACACACACACACACACAGAGAGAGAGAGAGAGAGAGAGAGAGAGAGAGAGAGACACGCACACGCACACGAACACGCAGCTCATCGTATGAACATACGTACAGAAAGATAGCCGAAAACTTCCTTTTTTATATATGTAAAGAGGAAATGTACAATATACGAATAACTACTGTACACAAGTATGTAATGTCCGCATGGGATATTGGCAAGAATGCTAGCTGCATTCTCTAGCTGAATCGCAATTCCGTGTCTTTAGGGGAGAAACGAGCCAGCCCTCTTTAACTCGTGGAGATGATATTTTGAGGTGTTTTGTATATAAAATGCTAGTGACTTACACTTTCTTCGCTCGTGTGCGTCTCTAAGTATGTGCACATAGCGTTGCTACAGTTTAATAGATAGATCTTTTTAAGAGGAATAATTCTGTAATACGTTGTTTTCATATAAGTTTATTAGTATTAGCGGCGCACGCCAATAAAGCTCCCAGTCGGCATAATTTTTTCCGATATCTTCAATAATCTTCGTCATATATCAGCCGATTTACACAAAACCTTAATGAATTATACAACCTAAACACCTAAACCTTTCTCATAAATCGCTCCATCTATTGATGTGATTCATGAAAAAGGTTTAGGTGTGAATAAAGTTTTGTGTAAATAAAACGTAAACCTTCTTATGAATAACTCCATCTATTGGTGAAAACCGTATGAAAATCGGTTTGGTAGTTTTTGAGCTTATCGCGTTCAGACAGACACGGCGGGGGACTTTAGTTTATAACATATAGTGACTAGAGACTTATCCTCGCCTTTCTCGAGTGGGTGGGGTCCCTAAGTGCCTTTTACTTTTACAATATTATATGCAGACAGATCTCCCTTATAGTAAATTTTATTATGTGCTGCTCCAGATTATGGTTTATCTGTTTGCTACATTTTATCTAAATTCATCCACTCGTTTCAACGGACGAAGTGACAAATATACAAACACACAGACACACGCATATACAAACTTACGCAATTATAAGTGAAGTATGATAAGAATCATTTTAATTTAAAGTGAATATCCAAGAAGTAGCAAAAGAAACATTTTTTCATACCGCTTATTTACATATTTCAAAAAATCCAACATTTTTTAACAATTGAGAAAATGTACATTTTTTATAGAGGGATAAAATACCTTCCTCTTGATAGAAAGTCCTTTCGTTATAATCAAGTTATAGCAATAGATGGTCTTCAGTTACTCTTTCAGTATTCTATCTATAACTAAATTTTTGTAAAAAAAATATTCAATATGTAAATGTAAATTCAGGTATACTATACGTGTACACAACCGTCCATATAAAAATATCGAACCAAATGTTCGAACAAAATTGAATGTAACTTGTTAAGGTTTTATAAAAATCTTTTTAGTTTAAATAAAGTAGATATTTGTGCCTTCTTTTTAACGTTGGGGAATGTATTTAGGCATACCACCTGCATATATACAGGTGGTTATGTGGGACTCACCGGCAAAGCCAGTACTACCCACCAAAACCCAACTGAACTTCCTCCGTCTTAATGGGGCGTCGCAAGATCGCTTGCAACAACAAATATGAGGTTGTTTCCACGGTATACTCTGCTATTAGAGAAGTACCAGGAGCAACTTGCATGGCACAAAACAAACAACAAAAATACAACAACAATTTTTGTAACGTCCGTAATCGATCATCGAAGTTAATATACTACATACATAGTGTAAAAGTTAGTTATTAATATTAATATTAATAAAAAGTACATGTACGATGATACGGATTCCTTCATGTGCGAATTCGACATACACTTGACCGATTTTATGCTACAATTAAAATCATTAAAGCTCACCAATAACTACTAACCAAAAAAAAAAAACGTTTGACAAACACAGGAGAAAAAGGCCCTGAATGTTTCGTCTTTGCCTATTTATATAGAGTATTAAAATAATAAAGGAAATGAAATTCGCTGGAATCAACGCCATTATCTGGATGATAATTAAAAAGTGCAATTATAGAAGACCATTAAATGTTATTTTATTAGGCTTAAGTTAATGTTAGCGGAACCTTTTAAATGCGTAATTACGTTTGAACATACAAAGTGAATTATGAGATTTTTATACAAGCTTTGTGATAAGAATAAGCTAACATCAACAGAGAGAAAGTCCAGTCTGATATTATACGTATACAGCTTATAATTAATTATAATTTTCTTGTCTGTTCTTTACTAAATGTAGAATTTTTAATGATAACAAATACATTTTAAAAGCGTTTAATTAAATTCAAAATTGAATCGGCCTAACAGAATTAATATTATTTTAAATGTAATTATTCCTAGGTCGAAATTCTTTCTAAAACTTCATATTATCAGGTCCAATTTAATCACTAAAATATTTTTTTCTAAGAATTCTTATTATGAGTGTATTCATAAGGTAAAATTTAGTCAGCATTTTTTTTATAGAAATTTATATTATGAGAATAATTATATATTCATGAGATACAATTTAGTCAGTAAAAATAAACCATGAAATGAAATTACAATATCCTTATTTTCTCGACTTGGCAGGGGACACTGCCGTGCCCTCCGATCAGCGAAGTTATAATGTGACATAGACATAAAACGTATACCAGAAATGAGTGCCATCTTCTGTTTTAAGTCGGTCAAAATTGAAACGCTTGTAGCTGCTGTTGTAGCATATTACTGTACGTACATATTAAACCAGCCCAGATTAGACCAATTGTGGGTACCATGATGATGATGATACTCTACCTAACATGGCGGTGTGGATATGAGTTTTTTGCCCAAAACTCGTGTTGAGTCGACTTTGTAGCGCTTGTACGCTAAAACTATTCCTTTTAAAAAAAAAAAAAGGTTATTACATAAATTATCTTCAGATTCATTTATTATGTAACTATTTTCATTGTTAAATGAGTAACGGAGATATTGTCAAAAAATAATTTTTTGGTACCATTTTCCAATATGGCGTCGCGAGCGGCCATGATACGAGGTGGTAAAGTAGAAATTCGGAAAGAGCCCGTCGAAATCTACAAAATCATACAATTTTCAAAATTTTCCAGGTAAAACTACCAGATGACTTGACTAATTAAGTATAATATTTTGAAAATATTATAGAAAATTATAGGTACAAAATCAATCTAGATTTTAAAATATAATGTACCTTTATGAATGAGTATTTAGAGCATTTCAGATAATATCTCCAAAACTGATTTACATTTTATCTTGCTTAAATAACAATTCGTATGACATCAAAGAGGCGTTTCAGAATCTGCCACGAACGTTTTAAATAATGAATTTCAATTTTCTAGCGTAAATTTCTGTGACAATGTCGCCTCTGTAGATATACGAGTATTATAGGAATTGCGAATTCGTTGTAACTAGAGTTAGAGAGACATCTGACACTGTGTCAGATGTTCTTACTATTCTGATGAGGGTCCTACAATTACTACTTTGCGAATTGATGTATTTGTCAAATAGAATATATATAGTGTAATTATAATATAAACTAGTTCGCCGAGTGGTCGAACTTCGACTATGATTATTATTGTTTTTTTTTTTAATTATAAAATAAGCTCGTCAATAGCTGTTAAACTAAAACAAAAAATAAACAGATCGGTTAACAAAAAAAAATATTTTAATTAATTTAATGTGTTTCTAATGTATTTGATATAAAAACAACTAATATTTTTTTAAATCGGATTATTAGTTCCTGAGATAAGTGCGTTCAAATAAACAAACAAACTCTGCCTCTGTGTTATTATATTAGTATAGACTAGGTATCTTTTGCATTCATAATATTCCCACACTCGCTTCCTTTGATCATCATTATAAAATATCAATTTTTGTCTTCTTAAAATATAATATACCAGAATATGTAATCTTTTTACGTCATAATGTAGTTATATCCTTCTCGAAGATCCCATCTATCTCTATATCAAAATTCATCAATATTAGTTCAGCGGTTTAGGCGTAAAAACGTAACCGACAGACAGGCAGAGTTACTTTCATATCACTACATAGTATAAAACAAAGTCGCTTCCCGCTGTCTGTCTGTTCCTATGTATGCTTAAATCTTTAAAACTACGCAACGGATTTTAATGCGATTTTTTAAATAGATAGAGTGATGTGTGAGTCCAGAAAAGCCGAGAAATTCAAAGATTTGTATTTCATACTAACCTTTAAAATGTACCTAGGGACGAACCCGTGCGAAGCGACGGTGAGTCGCTAGTTTATAATATTAGTATGGATTATTATTGTGCGTTTGTCAGTCTGTCTTTTTTATGACCAGCTTCAAAAATGCAGAGGTACTAAATTAGTGTTTGTTTTTGTATATAGCAAGAAATACATACTTGACATGCGCGCACTGATAGTAAACCTGAAAATAGGATACTTTATATATATCCTAAGACATCTGTGAACACATGTTCTACCATATGATATAATAATACATATATATAATATATTTTGACTGCCTCGGTGGTGTAGTGGCTAGCATGTACGGCTGCACACCCAGAGGTCCTGGGTTCGAGTCCCGGGTCGGGCCAAGTTTAGTTATTGAGTCTTTCTGTATAGTAAGTCTCAGTAACAGCCCGGAGTTGGGAAGTTGGCGGTGTTTCACCCCCGTGCCTCGGAGAGCACGTAAAGCCGTCGGTCCTGCGCCTTAACTCTCACCGGTCGTGTCGAGTGGTCGTCCCACCGGAGTATGAGAGTGCTAGGAATAGAGAGTGCACCTGTGTCTGCGCGTACACTTGAGCACTATAATATCTCCTGCGCAGTTGGCTAATCTCAATGAGATTGGCCGCCGTGGCCGGAATCGGCTAGGAGAACATCATATAATATATATTCTATCATATCGTAGCATATAATATGTTGCAGAAGTTCAAACTTCAAATCCTTCAAACTTCAAAATCACTTAGAAATCTTCCACTCATAGACTAGGAAATTGTTATTTTTTGTTATTTTTTATATGAGGCTACTGTTATTTCAAAAGCAACAGCGTTATAATATAAGTTTTATAATATATTAATACTACTTTCGAAAGTCAACAGTTGGCACTCTTGGCCCGTTGTCTAAAACGTGTGGTGTGTTTACAAGTTGTTAATTTATGTTCTAACATACTCATGTATAAAGGTTTGGAATAATTAATTTCTTTGTTAAAATATAAAAGATTTATTTATTTATTTAAAACATTATTTAATCAATTTTCAGGCATACTTTATATACTACTTACGCAATAGCCTTTTCTTACATTAACTGTGTCGTAATTAAACTATAACAATACTAATGTCGTTTTGCTTAGAAAATTGTTCGTGAAATTCAGACGATTGTACATAAATTTAATACCATCGAGCTAGTTTGCTGATGGAATAAGAAGGTAGATAGTCAAGCTCTGTAAAGATAACTTGTAATTTTCTATAGTTTGGACTAATTTGTTCCGTTTTGACGGGTTTTACATAGCTATAGTTCTTCACACAAGCAAAGACGACGACAAAAATTAGTAAAACCATACAAATAGGCAGAAGTACGAAGAAGGTTATTTTAAAATAATTTACGAATAGATCTAAATAACTCCTCGAAAAAATCCAAAAAGATATTTTTATTTCAAATATCTAATATTCGCGTAAATCTAAGAAAATATTATGTGAACAAATCTAATCCATTCTTTTGCATATATATTATATTTGAGTAGTCCAGTTGGCACGCTCCGTCCAGGACGTTGTGGCGACGGTCAACAAGTTGCAAATTTATAGTCTAAGGTACAGCTTGTGGGCTTGCGTTACATGCTTCGTGGTATTCATAGATTAGATAAGAGAACACATAGGAAATAATAAGTTTCGATTTAAATCTATACAGATAAATAAAATTGAAGTGTCTGTTTGTAATGTCAAAATAACAGCTTTTTACTAAATGTATGTAAAAATATATACGGTTCTTATAAGAAAAACACAATTTATATAAAAAAAATCTGTCTGTCTGTTTGTTCTGGCTCATCTCCGAAACGGATGGACTGATTTTGCCGGGACTTTCACTAGCAGATATCTGATGTTATAAGGAGAAACTTCGCCATTTATATTTTAGAAACAGAATAAGGGTTCCGTTCAAAAAATATAAAACATATCTACTATCTAGGCACGCACCCGGGCGAAACAAGAGTAAAACGTAGCACTAAATAAAATATACGTGTACGCCAAAGTTGATTTTAAAAGTGCTCTTACGCCAGGATTTAATGTTTATTTTGAACTAGAATGCCGTTTTGCTTTCGGTCAAAATTATTCAGTTCAAGTCTCTATCACGTTATATTGACCTTTTAAATAAAACTATCTTTTCGTATTTTTGCGGATTTATTTTTATTTTCGATTCCCGACGTTTCGAATGCTTTACAGCAATCATGGTCACGGGAGAGACTGAATCTAAATCTAAGAAAGTATTACGTTATATTGATATAATATATCGCACCAGTCACTGTCTATACTTATAAAACTAGTTGTTTTTGTTTGTTTGTTATTTATGGAACTAGCTATCAAATTTTAAGGTTTCCTTTAGCGTTTTATTATTTACCTATTTATTGAGAAAGCTTATAGTTTATCTAACACTAATGACTCACCCTCGCGTCGAGTTCGACCCTAGCTTGCTTCGCCATACAAACCTTCATCCCCATTTTTACCTCCAAAAGGGATGATTTCCGGAATAAAAGCTATCATATTTCCTTTCCAGGGCTCCAAACTATCTTCTTACCAAATTTCATCTAAATCGCTTCAGTAGTTTCGGAGCTTATTCGGTACAAACAAACAAATAAACAAAAAAATACTTTTTATAATATTAGTATGTATTAGTGTGATATATTATAAAATATAAATCTTTAGTGCAAAACTTATTAATATAGAGATTTAAACGTGATTTTAACGACAGTACTTACGCTTTAAAGATCATTCAGTTAAATGAACCAGTCTTTAGAGTAGCCCTTAGAGCCGACAAAATAGAAAAACGTCCGTCCATAACAAAGCCTTTATTCAACCCATTTTTGTTTGAGGCAGATTCTGAAATCCGATCTTTGATGCCAACGTCAGGAGTCTCAACAAACAATGCATACTAAGAGGATGAAATTACTTACGATAGCTTGTATTGCTTATATAATTTTTTTTAAAGTAAATTATTTTAAAAATATTTCTTAACTTAACTTATTATCTTATGATATTTGAAAGGTTTATCCAAAATCTATCTATACATTATTATGATAAAATTCTAAGTTGAATCTGTATATTAAATATTTTTTGGAAAATCTTATTGAAATAATCATTATTATCGATAAAGAGACCGAATCTATAGTTTTTAAAATTTTTGTCTGATGATAGCTGGTTATCCCGGTCAATATATAGAATACTATTTACTGCGGGAAAATATCTCATCTGAGAAATCTATACTATCCGTTAAAACGTACCAAGGGACGAACCCGAGCGGAACGAGGGAGAGTCGGTAGTACAATATAAAATATTTTTTCAGTTTTTATCAGTAAAACAAAACTTTATATTAAAAAAAATTATCTAAGTTGCACTTAGTAATTTTTTGGGATAAAAAGTATTTTATGTCCTTCTCAGGGTCGCAAAATATCTTCATACCAAACATCTGATCTAAATCGGTTCAGTAGATCCAGACATTACCCCCTACAACGTCACAAACTCACAACCTCACAAATTTTACCTCTTTATAATATTAGTATAGATAATAAAACTGTCAAATATCTGTACATAGAAAAACATGCTAAAATCCGAGTCAGGGGAATGTAAGAAGAGCTTTAGAATAAATCCAGATTTTCAATCTCCAAAACTGTTGGACCGATTTAAATAAAATTTTGCATTACCTTATATACTCGGTCAATATTTTAGATACATTCATCCTTTAAAATAAATGAGTTCCCGTAGGTAAGTTAAAAAACTATATTAACACATACAGCTTAGTACACAAAAACTACTGATTGAATTTTAGTGAAACATTACAATAATATAGTTCATACACTAGAATAACAAATAGACTACTTATCCCGGAAAAAGGTAAGGTCCCCGTGGGGTAGATTTGTTTTTATTTGCCTAGAGGAGAACCCGAGCGAAGCGAGGGTGAGCCGTTAGTACATAAATAAATATGGACACCCATGACTGGAGTACAAACATTCGTGCTTATCACACATGAATGTCCCAAGCGGGACTCGAACCCGCGACCAAACTACAAACTGAGAAAACGTGTCGTCAACCCTATGGACGCACTCAAGCGGAGGTAACTCACTAGTTAATTCTAAAATTACATGAAATCCTATATATAAAAGTTAACTCTAATGAAAGTCGACTTGTAGGTACACAAGAGTGGAGGCGGGTCGCGAAATTGCCGTTCAGATGTGCCTTTAAAGTGCATTACTTGAAAACTACATCCCATACACTTCCTCACCTTTGTCTAACTTAAACAATAGTGTAAGCGTAAAAGTTGTGTTGTTCGTGTATTACAAATAAATAATATTGTACTGTCATATATGTATGTATTGGAATTAAAATATAGTTTTAATTGTTACTACGAGTAGCGACTCATCCTCTTTCCGCTCGGGTTCGTCCCTACTTACGTTTTAACGTTTAGTATAGATTTCTCAGAGATGAGATATTTTTTCGCAGTAAAAGTATTCTATATATTGATCCGGATAACCAGCTATCATCATACGAAATTTCATCAAAATATGTCCAGTTATTTTCTCGTGATGTGTTTCCAGACAGACATACAGAGAGATAGACAAAAATTCTAAAAACTCAGAATTTTATTATATGTTTAGATTATGACATACGGTATTATTGATATAAAATAGGACCTTAAATAAGCATTATAGCCTCACTGACTTACATTTACTTTATTACTAGTGGTTGCTCGCGCCTCCGCTAACGTGGTAACTGGGGCAGGGGTCAAAGGTAGCCTATGCCCATCCCCATGATGCAATCTATCCTTGCTAATTTTTATTGACATCTGTGTGGCGCTTTAAGTGTAAAAAATAACAGAGGTACTATCAAATTTACAATATTAAATTTAAGTACAGATTAACTTTTTTACATAATAATAAATAAATAAATAATTAATATGTTCGGACATTAACAAACAGCACCATCTAGTATCCACGGTAAGCTACAAGGTCTGTGTTATGGATACCAGACATTTGATACACTACACGTATATTTAAATTAATTTATTAAATTTACTCGAAAATCAAGTTACGTTACGTATAAATACTATATAAAAGAATATGCTTTAGAGACGTTGGAAGTTATTAAGGATCTAGGGGTAACTTTCGATAAAAAAATGACTTTTCTTCCCCATATAGAAAATATAGTAAAACGTGCTTCTAAAATGCTCGGATTTGTTATACGTAACACTAAAATTTTTAAAAGTTTACAAATTAAAAAGCTCCTTTATTTTAGTTTGGTCAGGAGTATCTTGGAGTATGGTTCAGTTGTCTGGCGTCCTCACTACGCTACGCATATCCTAAGACTGGAACGTATTCAGAAACGATTTCTGTGGCATCTGGTTTTCAGTGCCGGTAAAGCCAAGAAAATTTCTTCTTACAAAGAAAGGTTGGCCTTCTTCCGAATGACTGCATTGTATGAACGCCGGGAACTTCTGGATATTTTGTTTACTCATAAATTACTGAACGGCTTTATTGATTGCCCCAAATTGCTAAATAAATTTAGCCTAAGAGTTCCAGTAAGAATACCACGTAAGCCTATTGCTCCACTTTGTCCTCCACTTCGCCGAACGATCCTAGGTGCCAATTCCCCAGTCCCACGGTTATGTAAGACTCTAAATTCTTATAGCATAGATGTCGACATATTTGCTGATTCCTTAGCCAATTTCCGCAAAACCATTAGCAACAAATTCTTAAATAAATGCATTGATAGTCTTAAATAATGTTATAATTGCTAAATTAATGTCACTGTGTATCTGCTCATTGATTAATAAAAAAAAAAACTATTTACTTCTAAAATATATCTATTTTGTATAATATTTTAAGAAACTTTATTTTTGTGCATGCTGTGTTTATTTGTAAGTAATCACTACATTTAGTTCCTAATTTTTAGTTGTATTTTTTTTTTATATTGTGTGTATTATTGTAAGTGATTGTAAATAAACCTAATAAATAAATAAAAAAAAATAAATAAATATAACTTTAGATACATACATATTATAAATATAAACATCCATGACTGAAGGACAAACATTCGTGCTCGTCACACAAATGAATGCCCCCAGCGGGACTCGAACCCGCGACCGCTGGCACAGCAAGTAGAGTCATTACAAACTGAGCCAAACGTGTCGTCTAAAGTAAGGATTTGAACTATCTTATATCTCACAAAGATCGACTAATTTAATACGTGTTTTTATGTTTTAACGATAGGATAAAAATTAAAATCTTAAAATATGTTTTTAGTATGGTAATTGTCAACTAAATTATACAAATCACTTTTAAGTGAATCGGTTATAGATCAAGGCTGGTCTATTACAAATAAAATTTTTACCCCTACGAGTGGAATCGTTATATTTAACGATTTTGAAGTCGGTGTACCTCTTTCTTAATTAGTAATACAGATTCGTAGAAACACTTACTTATAGGATTCATTGGGATAATTTCTTATTTACATTTTGAATATTGTCATTATATAACGGTTAGTATAGATTTTTCAGAGATGAGATATTTTCCCGAAATAAAAAAATATCCTTTATGTTGACTACATGGACGAATTAGAGATAATTCGTTCATGGTTGACTAGAATAACCAGCTATGATCATACTAAATTTCATCAAAATCTGTTCAGTAGTTTTTTCGTGATGCGTGCCCAGACAGATAGACAAATATTCTAAAAATCTGTATCGATAATAATGATGGTTCTAATAAGATTTTCAAAAAAATATTTAATTTACTATATTATAATAATTAAAACTAGTATGCCATAACCATTATCGAAAATTTGATTAAAAGATACATATATAAATAGAATTTACCTATGTATGTATATAAAAAAAAACTGTTTCCAAAAATTTATAATATTGAAAGCACTAAAGCTATAAGCTACTAAACAAAAAAAAAGACAATTAGTTGACAAACAGAGGAAGAAACGGTACTGAACTCGTTTTTTTTGCCTATTCATATATAAATTTATTAAATTAATACGAAGTATCACATAAAAACGTGTACATTGCCGATGTAATATATCATGTATGTATACATATTATGTATGTATGTATGCCAGTGGCGAAGTGTCCATACAAGACGTTATTTTACTATAATTTTACATACATTTAATTTATATATATATATATATATATATATATATATATATATATATATATATATATATATATATATATATTTATATATATTTAATAGCTTTATTTCTTTCTCCATTAATACGTATATAAAAATTGTATATTTTTGGAGCGGCTTACCTCTGCTAAAATTTCACCTTTCGCCACTGATATATACATATATTTTGCCAATAACCCTAAAAATTAACTAAGCCCAATAATTATTACATCCATGTTAATCCAGATTACAAAAAAATTGTATGAGCTTTTAATTACGTTAAGCCATAATGAATTACGTTTTCGTAGATCCCAAGCGAGCTGATAGAGACCATGTAAGTGCTCTAATTGTATCTTAATAATTAATGTTGTATTAGGTTTCATTAATATATAATAATCTTTAGGGGCTCTAAGCATAACTTAAATGCTACAGGTTCGATTCCTGTACGATGCAAATATTTAAAACAGTCGTAAATAATTTAGCACTTCCTACTAGTTTGCCAATTTTCCTTTTTGTCCTTGAAAGCCTTTTTGACTTATTTAAAAAAATAACCTCAATTCGATTGTTTGTTTTTATTTATTTTATTTTATTACTTTATATTTTTGCCAATTTTAAATTTATTTTCATATTTCTATTAGAATTTATTTTTAAAACCATTTTAATTTTAAGAAACATAATCATATGAATTTCAAAAGAAGTAGCTTGAAATCGCACTTTAATGTTATTTACAGTTATAGTTAGTACAAACTACAATTTTAAGAATTGTATCAAAACTTTTTTGGTAATAAAAAGCAATACCACACAGGAGGCACCTCAAATAAAGACCAGCGATAAGGTTTATTAATTTTGTATTTTTAGGTCCCCTTTCTTTGTACAAAGTGGAGAGAAGTAAGAAAGAAATTGTTCTGAAAACTTAATAGAAATTAACAAAAACCGCGTAGGATTATTCTCAGTGTTGGAGAAGGCAGACACTATCCAGATATAATTTTTGTCACAATTAATTCTTAATTCTCAATTTGAGATTCTCATAACAGCGTGTCTGTGTTTGATTGTGTGTGCATGTGTGTATGTGTGAGATATAAAAGAGATAGAGAGTAATAAATAAGAAGAGTGGTAAAGAGGGAGAGATAGAGAAGGAGAGTGAAAGAAAATTTTCAATTCATAAAGCAAGAAAAATATCAAAAATATCTGTTGTGGAGCCCCGGGTTTGAATCTGTTTTATTTGGTTTTCTAAGTGAGTGCACCACTGTGCTACTACGTCCTAACTAAATTTATTAAAATAAAAAAAATAACAAATAATGAAATGTTAACAACTCTTTCCATCTAACTTTATTTAAAAGGAAAAATCTTGGAACAAATAAATAAAAACCGAATAATTTGAAACAATGGCGGAGTGTAATCAAAGGGTCTTTCAATACTGTTCTTTTGTTCTTATAATTTTAGAGTTCACTTAATAAAGAAGAACGTCTGCGTACGACATCAAATTTGTATGTATCTGATGTGAGACTATGAAATAGATAACAGGAAAATAATTAAAGTCTGATTTTTTTCGTGTTTGACCCAATTTTAGCTTAAATGTGCTCGATCAATGAAGCACTTTACTCACATAAAATGAATCAAAAGTATTAGATCTTGAAGGGTTGCAGTTTGGAGGTCTCACAACTGGAAGCTCAATCACCTATCTCCTTTATCCTCTTGCTTTCTACCCCTGTATCCTCTTTGTTGTAAGCAGTTACGTACGATGATGGTAGTTTGATGATTTGGTGATGAAAAAATACATATTCTAGGTCATCACGCAGGCTAGGTACTTAAAAACCGATTTTAGTGTAATAATCTAATTGTTACAAGTGGATGAAGCCTTAACTCCAAAACTAGAAAATCGTTACGGAAGCCAGTTCAGTCCTACATCAAAAGAATACCAACTTGTTACCAATTTTGTGATGAAAGAAAATGTGAAAATTGTGAAGGTGGTGTGGTGGGTAATTCACCCGCGATCTACAGCCGTATACCAGACCACTCTATTTTATATCTTTACATATAATAAAACTCTAAGTTTAACCTATAAATTAAATATTTTTTCTCTCTTAGAATTTTTGTCTGTCTGTCTGTATATATGGGAACGTAAAACGAGAAAACCACTGGACAGATTTTGATAAAATTTTGTATGATGATAGCGGGGCGATTTGGGGCGGGCCTGGATCTATGCTTTCACGGTTCCCTTACGACATGCTTCGCATGGTAGTGTAGGCGCAGGCCTACCCTACTGTCTCCTTCAGAGACGGTAGGGTGGCGTTGGTCTTGGGGGAGAGTGACGCTTTTGTCGCAAAGATCCCCAAGGCAAGTTCGGTGTACTATCCTTCACGAGGTTGCCAGCCCTGTTATTGGTCTAGTTCACTAGGAAATAGACGCAACAGAAAACACCGAGCGCTTGCTTTCACTTTTATTTATATATGTATGTTTATGTATGTCTATGTAAGTGTATCTATGAAATATATATGTACGTATATGTATAGCTTTAGTTTAGAACCCAATCCAAGGTGTTATTCGTACCGTGCCGAGGGATGCGTGGCTGGGGGGGAGCTCAGTCGCTAACGGTGGCTATCCGACACCTGGACGAATCGGGTAGTATTTTAAGTCCTCCCATCGACATGCGGGGCTCTGTCGGTGGGCATTTTTATTTCCCTAGCTACTCGTGGGACCTGAATGAATATGGACCAAAAAGATAAAAAAGTAAATGACGTTACCACGTCACAAACCCTGGACGAATTGTGCCAGGACCTCATGCCGCTGACAATGGGTGCGGATGAAACCGCCCAAATGTCAGCGCAACCAATGGAGGTGACTGCAGGCACCGAAATGGCGATAGGGGCTTCTACAAGCCCTGAATCACCTACTGGTAACCCTGCTGCCACCTCCTCTGATGCTGCCCGACCCAAACGCAAAAGATTGAGTGGGGCAGCCTTAATCCGACTTAAGGCTCTTAGGGGACAGGGAGTGGAGGCTGCAAAAGCCTACGAACTGTCCGCTAAAACCTTTGCGGAACTCAGGGCTATGGGGTATCGTTTCGAGGCTTCGAAACCCGAATCCGAGCGCTCCATCAAAAGGACTCGCTCGGAGGAGGAATCGCCACAGGGACAACCAGCGAGGAAGTCCCAAAGGTCGAGCGAAGCACCGTCGGCCCCACCACCTCCAGCTGCCTATAGTGCGGCCTTATCTTCCTCCAAAGTTGGCGTGAGGGACTCCACTCCCATGACTGACGCACAGCTGCAGTCACTCTACAACGCAATTGTGGCCCAAATCACCACTTTGGAGAAGGGTAAGGGACCTGCCTTTGGCGGACTATCATTCAAGCCGGGTTGGCTACTCATCACCTGTGCTAACCAGCATGCCAGGGAATGGCTTGAGAAATGTATACCTTCCTTACAGCCGTGGCCAGGAGCTAAGCTCGCTCTCATTAATGAGAGCGACTTGCCCAAACCAAGGGTTGGGGTGGTATACATTCCCGATCCGGAGGCCAAAGACGTTGATAAGGCGCTCTCCTGTCTCCGGATACAAAATGATGGCCTTAATACGGAGCTGTGGAAGGTTCTCAATAGGAAGGCGGAGAAGGGCGGGATCACACTCACCCTCTCCATCGACGACCAATCTGTTGAGACCCTTCAAAAAACCGGCATGAAGGCCTACTTGGCTTTCAAATCGGTCCAGTTCCGTATTAAGGGCATCAACCAGACGCCAACGAATCCTGGGACACTTCCCTCTGAACCTGTGCCGTCTACCTCTCGTTCTGGGGCCGCGGCTGCTGGAGCAAGCGCCAGCGTTGCTGCGCCTTTACCATCTGCTGCACCTGGCGTGGCTCCTGTGGCCGGGACAGCGGAGCGACTGGTACTCCGCACAGGTTTCCTCGTACAGGGGGGCACACCAGGGGTGGACAAACCCCCAGAGGCAAGAGCCAGCGCCCCCGCAAACAAAAGGGACCCAGACCCAGCAAGGGCAGTGACAAGCGCAATGGGGCCCGTCCCCAGTAGCGCTTCACACCCAACTGGCGACGCCCCCACTAAAATACTCCAAGCCAATCTACACCACGCTATCGCTGCCACAGCCGTGGCAGAAAACACTTTTAGGGCAAATGGCATGGATATAGCGCTGGTCCAGGAACCATGGCTTAACGCCAAGTCCAAGATTTCGGGCTTAAATGGAGTAGGTAAGATCCTAGCAAACGAAAATGGCACCAAGCCTAGGGCCTGTATCGTTTTTAAGAAAGGTATTAATTTCTTGCCTGTTACAGAACTTTGCAGTGATGACACCGTTGCTGCAATCACCGTTCTCAGAGGGCGTGGTCAAACTAGAGCACTTGTGTGCTCGGCCTACCTGCCCGGAGAGAAAGCCAACCCCACCGAAGAACTGTCTAAAGTCGTCGACTACGCTCGAAAACACAAGACAGAACTAATTGTTGGCTGCGATGCAAACGCCCATCACACAATCTGGGGAAGTACTGATACCAACAAAAGAGGTGAGTTACTTTTAGAATTTCTCCTAGCTAACGACCTTCAAATACTTAATAAAGGATGTAATCCAACCTTCGCTACTAGAGCTAGGCAGGAAGTTCTGGATATCACTTTTGCTACTGAACAAATCGCTAAACACATAAGTAAATGGCATGTCAGTAATGAAAACTCTTTGTCCGATCACAAACATATTGTCTTTAGCATACAAGGCTCAATAACTACTGAGCCTAAAAGGCTTAGAAATCCCAAAGCCACCTCGTGGGTAGATTTTAAAAACCTGCTCGCTGAGGCAGCTAAGGATTTTCCAAAATCAATCAAGACACCCGACTCCCTTAACATTTTAAACAACTTATTAACGGATGGCATCTTAAATGCCTATGAAAATAGCTGTCCTGTCAGGGAACTTAAGGTTAACAACAATACTCCGTGGTGGAACAAAAAGCTAGAACGACTTAGAGTTTCCACACGTCGCTTATTTAATCAGGCTACTACACCGTATGGGTGGGAACGGTATAAGAAGGCTCTGACTAAATACCACAAAGAGATCAGAAAAGCTAAAAGAGCATCTTGGAAACGATTCTGTGAGAATATCGCCCAAACACATAAAGGAGCGAGAATCCACAAGGTCCTTGCCAAGACACCAAACATCTTTCTCGGCTTTTTAAAAAAGCGAGACAATTCCTTCACGACCACAGAGATGGAGACGCTGGAACTTTTAAGAGCAACCCATTTCCCAGGATCGTACCCTGTCACCGGCAGTGAATCAAACCCAAAGGAAAACTACATCCACAGGGCAAATAGTTGCGACTGGAAGATGGCCAATACCATTTTTAGGCCTAACCAGATTAGATGGGCTTTGAAAAAATTCAAACCATTTAAATCAGCAGGGGAAGACGGAATTTTTCCAGCTCTGCTTCAACAGGGCATGGAACTCCTTATCCCGCATCTGGTAAAATTATTTAGAGCAAGCTTTGCTTTGGGCATTATACCAGAACAATGGACTAAGGTCAAGGTTATCTTTATACCGAAGATCGGTAAAACGACTACTCTCAGCCCAAATCCTTTAGACCTATTAGTCTTACTTCTTTCCTATTAAAAACAATGGAAAAAGTAATCGATCAGCACATTAGAACAAGGTATCTTGTGGCTAGACCACTTTCCTGCAACCAACATGCTTACCAAAAGGGTAAATCCACAGAATCTGCCTTAGTAGCTCTGATCGACAAGGCAGAAAGGTCCCTAGAGGATAAGCAGACAGCTCTATGTGCATTTTTGGACATTGAGGGGGCCTTTGATAACACACCTACGGCAACCATCCTGAAAGGATTAAATGCAAAAGGTGTTGATATCACAACCACCAGATGGGTGGAATATATGCTCTCCAACCGGTGTGCGAAAGTTACGTTAAACGAACACTCGCACAACTTCTACACTACAAGAGGCTGTCCGCAAGGAGGAGTGCTTTCACCCCTATTATGGACACTAGCTGTAGACCTACTACTTGTAATCATGGCAGATCTCGACTACGATACACAGGGCTATGCAGATGACCTTGTTGTAGTAGTAAGAGGTCCCTGCCTGAACACAATTTCCACCAGGTTACAAGGAGCTCTCAATACCATCACAAGATGGTGCAGAGAAAATGAGTTATCAATAAACGCTGATAAAACAGTTATTGTACCATTTACCAGGAAAAGGAAGCTTGAAAGGCTGACCGAACTCAGACTCAATGGCAAAACCCTTAACCTATCAAATGAGGTAAAGTACCTTGGAGTCACTATTGATCAAAAGTTGACCTGGAACTCTCACCTCAACAACATTATACAAAAAGCCAAAATGGCCCTCTGGATATGTTGTCGAATGGCTGGAGCCAAGTGGGGCCTCAAGCCCAAAATGGCTCTCTGGATGTACACCGCCGTGGTAAGGCCGATCATAACATACGCCTCAGTCGTATGGTGTAACAAAACCAAACAAAAGACAACTATGAGTAAACTAGACAGCATACAACGGATGGCATGTCTAATCATCACGGGAGCCTTCCACTCGGCACCAGGCGACGCTTTAAATGCATTGTTGGACATAGCTCCGCTATATCTCCACGTGCAAAAAGAAGCTAAATCTTGCCTCTACAGGCTCTGTACACAATCGAATGTAAAGTTGCAATCGCAATATATGAACAAACTCAAGGAGTTGACATTCGAACACAAAACTCTGAAAATGCCAGTCGATGGCATGAGTACAGAGTTTAACTTCGCAAAACAGTACCAAATAGATCTTCCCAACCGGGACATGTGGCTAAAAAACCAAGAGTCTCACAAAAAGGGCAGTCATGTTTGGTTTACAGATGGATCCAAGAAAGGATCTGATGTAGGGTGCGGCATCTATGGCCTTAAGCCTAGATTTGACATGAGTGTCAATCTGGGCAAGGAGGCCACCATCTTCCAAGCCGAGGTCTTCGCCATCAACAAATGTGCTGAAGTCATCCTGGAGAGGAAGCTTAGAAACCAAAATATCTACATCAACTCAGATAGCCAAGCAGCACTTCTGGCTATAGATTCTCTTGAGACCAACTCTAAGTTGGTCAAAGACTGTATGGATAATCTGAATGTCCTGGGCACATCCAACAGAGTTACCCTCAGATGGGTCCCGGGTCACTCAGGCATAGATGGGAATGAAAAGGCTGATGCATTGGCAAGAAGGGGCGCTGAAACCCCAGATTGTGGCCCAGAACCATTCTGTGGCATTGCAAAACAACATGCCTATTCAATTCTCAAAATTCACTGCAATCGCCAAGCACTTCAAGAGTGGCAATCCACTTCTGGACAAATACACTCTAAAGCGCTAATTAAGGGATATCGCAAAAAGTTTACAAAAGAGTTGCTTCAACTCAACAAGTATAAAACCAGTGCAGTAACCAGAATACTTACTGGTCACTGCAAACTCAATAAACATATGTTTACCCTCGGCCTCAGTCAGACCGCAATGTGCAGACTATGCCATGAGACAGAGGAAACTGCTATGCATATCCTCTGCTCGTGCGGTCCACTCATGCACCGCAGAAGTATCTATCTAGGGCAGCATATTATGCAACCGGAAGAGATACAGATGCTCCCCGCTCAGAAAATCTGGAAGTTCCTGGAGTCAACAGGACTAAGCGGAGAACTTTGAACTCACTATAAAGGGAGCTACAATGGACCAAAACTGGTCGACGTAGCTAGGGCCGACCTCGGCACCACACCCAACATTAATAATAAATAAAATAAAATGATGATAGCTGTTTATCCGGATCAAAATAGGATACTTTTTACTGTGGGAAAATATCTCATCTCTGAGAAATCTATACTAACTATTAAAACGTTTCGCTAGTAGACTATATAATAATATAATATGTACTTGTCAATAGACCAAGGTGCACTTAAATTGTGGGTTTCATAAAAATACACTCGGGCAAATTCAGAAAAAGTAGCTAGTATATTAGTAAATAGAATACGTATTAAGAAGATCAAAATATCCTTCTAACATTACAAGATTTACACCGAAAATTAGTAGCATTGTATAGAATTATTTAACTGAGTGAACACTTATCTGATACTGTGACGTCTTCATTGTACAAATATGCCGCCTATTGTCGAATGATTGATGATTTGTAATTCCCACTTTGATTTTGATGAATGGAGCAAACTTTGTGATTTTACTATTTGTGTGTTAATATTTAGGGAAAAAGATGAGTATACATTTCTACAGGTTTTAATATAATTTAAAATTTGATCGCTGATTAAAATTTCATCATTGATGATGAGTAAAGTATGAGCACAAACACAAGTGCACACTATATTCCTGTTGTTCTCAAATTCCGATGAGACGATAATTTGACACGAACGGTAAAATATCAAACGCAGGACCGAATTGACGTGCTATCCGAGGCACGGTGGTGAAACACCACCAATTTTTCAACTCTGGGTTATTATTGGAATTCCTTATTACAAATACTCAATAATTAAACTTGGCTTGACCCAGGACTCGAAACCTACACCACTACAAGGCAGTACCAGAAATATGCTATTTTAAATAATAAATAAAGTTTTCTAGATTAAGTGATTAGTTTGATTTGATTTTAAAGCAACATAGACATGAGTTTACTTAGAAAAACAGTTATTCTATAAATAGATAAATATATTGGGACATTAACACACAGCACCATCTAGTTCCACGGTGAGCTACGAGGCTTGTTATGGATACCAGTTAGTTATTATAAATATAAACACCCACAACTGCAGTACAAACATTCGTGCTCATCACTCAAATTAATACCCCCAGCGGGACTCGAACCCGCGACCGCTGGCAAACCAAGTAGGATCACTACAAACTGAGCCAAACGCGTCTATTCTATGAGATTTAAACGACTAAATCTTTATCAAACGTAAACCTTAAGCCCAATATAAGCTTCATTTAGAAATAAATACTTCTCAATCCCCTAGCATGAACAATACAGCTGTCGCGAGCAGAATCGCGGGTCCACGTCCGCTCAGAAAATGTTCTAATTATACACACAGGTCGTCGCACACTGAATAATGAATGCTATATTATTTATATATCCTCAATTTTTTTTTGTATTGATAAAGTTATATCTTATTTATTATTATTTTATTCTTTTTCTGTTTTATTTAGAATATTATTAGTAGTTCTATTTTCTGGCCTTATCCCATTAATATTATAAATGCTCAAGCTGGATGGACTTTTGTCACTCAATCACGCCAGAAGGACTGAACGGATCTGAATGAAATTTGGCACAGAGATAGATTAAAGTCTGAAATAACACATATTTTATTCCGGCAAAATGTACGGTACCCGTGAGATATATTTGTTTTGTTTTAACTAGGGACGTACCCGAGCGAAGCACTCTTATGTAAAATATTTTTATTATTAAGAAAATATGTTTCAGTAGTTATATTGTAATCCTAGAGTGTCTTAGAGATGTTCATTCGCTTTGCCAAACTTACGCTAATAATTTATTGAGACATTTTTCCTATAGACATATTATGAGAATTTCTTTATCTTTAACGACTCATACTCGCTTCCCTTCGGATTCGTCTCTCGACTAAAACTTTATCCCACGGCACGGGAACCGTACATTTCTGGGATGATATGTAGCCTTCCTCAATAAACAGGCTATCAAATACAAAAAAAATATCAAATCGAATTAGTAATTCCTAAAATTAGCGCGTTCAAACAAACAAACACATAAACACTGCCTCTTTATAATATTAGTATAGATTTCCAACGTTTCCAGTGTACAAGCGGTATAAAACTATTTCAATGGTTTTAATTAACGTCCATGCGGTATTACAGAAGGGTTTCTCCTAAGAACGTTCAAAGCACAGATATAAAACAAATCAGTATTGGGAATAGGAATTCGCAATTAAAATATACATTTTGTACTGTTTTGTGACAAAAATAAGTAAATAATTACTCGCATTGTTCTTGTAATTAAAAATATTTTGTTCCAATTTCACTGGAGTCCTTGCATGCGTAATTTAAAGTCACACTACAGTGTGATACTGTACATCTATTTATTCTAGTAATAGTCTGGCGTAGTGGTTGTCTTTACTTAGGATGTCGTGAGTTTGATTCCTGGTAAAAACAAATATTTAAATAAGCTGTGTAAGTATTTGAACATCGTGTAAGTTTAAGGGAACTTCAATGTCTCAAGAATTTCATAATTTTAAAGAAGTTTGTTTCTCCAAATTATTATTTAGATATAAGCATTCACATCGTGAGGATACATTAATAATTTATAACTGCCTTATATTTATTAATAAGATACACATAAATGTATACACGGTCTGTTTTAAATTACCAGTATAACTCATGTAAAACTAGTGACTTATGGTGGCTGTGCTCGTGAGCTTCCGTGTTTGCTCTAAGTGCTTAACGACACACATACGTACAAACTTTAACAGGCAGTAGTAGGCAGTGGTAACCCAGTGGTAACGCGCTTGCTTGGGAAACTGGCTGAAGCGAGTTCGAATTCCGGGTTTCGCACCTCTGATATTTTCATGTGCAAATCCTTTCCAACATGAGCACCACTTATCTTACAGTGAAGGAAAACATCGTGAGGAAGAAAACCTGCTTGTCTGAGAGAACCTGACAAGTTTTCAAAAGACATGTTAAGTCCGCCAGCCCGCACTTGACCAGCGTGGTGGACTATGGCCTGACCCCACGTACTGGACGGAGGCCAGTGTCCAGCAGTGGGATGTCAAAAAAAGCTGAATACAATTTATCACAGTAGTAGTAAGTAAGTAGTAGTACAAAATTGGTTTAAAATAAAAACATATGGAACAATGCTAACTATAAGAAATAATCGATGTAAAATATTGAAAGAGACATAAAAGTTATAAGAAAACACTCCCATTTCTTGAACGGCTGAGTTCATTTGACAGGTGAATGAGTTCGACTTTATTCAAACGGAAATAGCCTGCTATCGTATTATGTATGCTTCTCTTATGATACAAACTGTGTACTAACAAAAAAATTGCTTTTATTTTCCACTAGCACCTTACCCACGCTTTGCTCGGGTGCGTCCCTACGTTTTAAATAGATAAAAATATTTATTGCGTGTGTTTCTTATGAGATAGATATATTATGCTTTTGCGGATTATGTAGGCCTTTTTAAGACCTACAATTTTCTAGTACATTGTTTTAATGTATCTCTTAAGGTTAAGCTAACATTAAACATGTACATTTCTAAAGACGATTAGATAGAACCTATTATTTTGTTTTCCCTTGGGAATGAAAAATATTCCTGTAGTAATAGGCTAAGCTAAACATTGGCCCGAGTAATAAGTTATTACTACATAAATTTGAGTTAAAATCGGTTCAGGAATTTTTGAGTGAAATGCACACAAATAAATAAACAGACAATATTTTAAATAAGTATTATTTTGGGGTCTGTATTCTGTACACAATTATACGTTACAGTTTTTTTTTAAATATTACATGTATAGGTTTCGTTTTGTTACTATTTTATTATGTATATGGATTATCTGACTGCTCTTAAAAACGCGACAGTTTGTATGTGTGTCTGTGTATTGTTGTAAAGCCTTTAAGCTAAAATGGTTGGATATATTAAAAATTGTAGTATTATAAATTTCTACTATAAGTATAAAATTACAACTACGACACACTCTCGCCTCGCTCGGGTTCGTCCCTAGGTTGATTCCCCATACACACTTACATCCCCATTTTAACCCCTTATGGGATGATTTCCGGAAAAAAAAACTATCCCATGTCCTTTCCAGGGTCTCAAAATATCTTCATACTAAATTTCATCTAAATGGGTTAGTAGTTTCGGAGCTTATTCGGTACAAGCAAACAAAACAATCTTTCCTCTTTATAATATAAGTATAGATTAAAAATACATATACATAATATATAAAATATGGTTCATACTAAAATAATAAAAACCGTATAAAAAATTAATCTTAAATAAATAAACAATCTGTAAAATATTTTCCCCTAATGAGAACCTTTTATCTTTGATGTCGATGTAAAAAGTACTCTCCCCTAGCCTCTAATTCCTGAATGCGGTCGAAAACGGAAGTTAAAGTCGTATCTTTAAAATCATGTAGTTGATCAATTAAAATTATATTATAATACATTTCATTTATACTACTATCTATCTTATATCTTTAAACGAGCAATTCTTGTACATATATAAATATAATCTGACTCTCGGAAACGGCTCCAATGATTTTCATGAAATTTAGTATACACGAGGTTTCGGGGGCGATAAATCGATTTCATGCAGTTTTCTTTTGCATTATTCCACGCAAAATATTGTCAGTAATTTGTACGCTCGGGCATAAGCATCGTGGTCAAGCGGTCAAGGTGCAAGATCAACAGTCACAGGTATCCAGGTTCGAATCTCGGTCGCATACAAAGTTTTTACTTTTGTTTTTTTTTAAATGTTTATTCAAGTTTTTAGTTAAAAAAAAAGAAAATTTTAGTATAGGCCAAAACTTCCTAGCGAAGCTCGGTTGCCCAGGTACTAGAACTTAATACACTAACAATTAAAAATAAAAAAAAAAACGTTAATTTAACATTTATGAGAGATTTATATATGTACATGTATTGTAGGTGCGAAATATTATCTTAGCACATTTATATTTTCTTACCGTTTCGCAAATATTTGATATTTTAAAGAAAATTATTTTTACTAGCGCTCATCATATTTTTTTTTATTGATTACACTGAAGCTCGTCAATAGCAACTAAATAAAAAAAAAGTAGAAAATAAGTTGACAAATTTAACAGGCAAATGTATTGGACTATTTTGTTTTTAGCTATTTATATATAGTTACGCTTAGTTTAGATTTCTCAGAGATAAGATATTTTTCCGCAGTAAAAAGTATCCTATATGTTGACCCGGATAACCAGCTATCATCATACCAAATTTCATCAAAATCTGTTCTGTGTTTTTCTCTTGATGAGTTCCCAGACAGACAAAAATACTCAAAACTACAGATTCGGCCTCTGTATTGATAATAACGGCAAAAATATTCAATGTACAGATTCGACTGAGAATTTTATTATATGTATAGATAATTAATTAGATATTATTTTATTTAACAACATTTATTCAAAGGTTATGGTTACAATCGGTATAGAAACATGTGTGGTGTGACATTCACTTGGCATTTATGCTTGAACTCATTACACAGTTGAATGAGCGTCATATGCGACCCGATATGGATATAGCCTTAAGCGGTTTCCCACTGTGCAGCTTTAAAGTTTTTCAATAAACATAAAATTTATGATTGTCTGCTTCGTCTGTCATGTATCACATAAACTACTATACCTGATCTATTAACTACGTTGGCCCGGAGGCTAGCAAGTATGGCTGCGATTCGGAGGTCCTGGGTTCGAGTCTCGGGTCGGGCAAAGTATAGTTATTGGGTTTTCAAGGTTTCCGCGGATTTCATTGGTCCGGAAATTCTCAGTAACGGCTCGGAGTTGGAGGTTAGAGGTGTCTTGGAGAACACGAGATGAGATATTTTCTGAAGTAAAAAGTATCCTATATATTGACCCGGATAACCAGCTATCGTCATACCAAATTTCATCAAAATCTGCCCATTACTTTTCTCGTGATGCGTTTCCAGATAGACAAACAGACAAAAATTCTAAAAATTATAGATTCGGCCTCTGTATCGATAATAATGACTATTTCAATAAGATTTTCCAAAAAATATTTAATGTAGGTACGGATTAGACTGAGACTTTTATTAAATATATCGATGTTACTAAAAATATATGGTGAAATATATCATAGTTTCCGTTGCCCTAGTTTGATGCTAAATATAATATTAGCAGTTATTTAATATTGTACCTCTCTAAAATAAAAATATGCTATTCAAATTGTCTCTCTCAAGCATTTTTCAATTGTCAATTTGATTTTAAGAATTACTATTCCACAGGAAAGTTGCCATTAACTAACAAAGCACTTAAAATAAATATTAATTTACTTTTAACTTCAACGTTTGTATCTAGGCCATAGCTAGTTAAAAACAACATTGTTTTTTTTTTCTTTCTGTTTGTTTGTGTGCTTAGTACTTTTAAATCTCCGCAACTTTTTATATGGTATTTTAATGTTATATTTGAATGAATTATATAGTAAGTTGAACTGTATATTAAAATCTCAGACTTAACAATTGTCTAGACGAAGTTCGCCAAAATAAATGTCAAATTCGAAAATAGTAGCGTCATTTGGTGTTTATATATATGGTGGTATAACTGTTTACGTTATATATACATAGGTGTGGGTTGTACTATAACTTGTTTTCCCGTGGGAATGAGATAATCTTTTGCGATAAAAGTCCTATGATAAATGCCTATGTCACTCTTCAGCCCTCCAACTACCTCCACACAAAAAATCACGCCAATCCGTCTGTTTCGATGTGAAAGAAGGACAGACAAACAAACAAACAAACAAACAAAAAAAGAAAAACAAGCAAATAAACTCTGTCTTTTTATAATATTAGTATAGGTTCTTGATTTGGCAATGTATAGATCGTTTACTTTCTTAAAAGCATAAGGAAAATTTTATATTTGTATTATCACCACCAGGTAAATTTCTAAGAAATTTATTAAAATTCTAAGAAATCTATTTTAACACCTCGGGGTGACCAATTTTTGATATTTAACCATTAATACTCTTCTCTTTGTATATTTAACCATTAATACTCTTCTCTTTGAAAGAGAGATAGCATAATACTATCCTTTTTATTATAATGAAATCCCATAGCTATTTTTACTTTTTATTACTCAATACAAAAATTGTCATTTGTATAATATTTTAAAACCATATTGTTTGGTTTCAGGTTTAGTTCTATGACACTCGGTCTATATTATCACTTAGTCTGATATTAAAATATATTCACATTACTGCTTTATAAGACAACAGAAAAGTCACAATATATTGTTCTGAAGTCGTAAAAACAGGCTTTACGACTTGCGCTTACTAAAACATAACAGATTTATCAAATTAATGTAATAAAAACTAGTAAGTCTTGGAAAGATCTGGAATAAATTCCATATACATATAATAAAATTCTGAGTCGAATCTGTACAATAAATAGTTTTTGGAAAATCTTATCGAAATAGTCATTATTATCAATACAGATGTCAATTTATAGTTTTTAGATTTTTGTCTGTCTGTCTATCTATTTGCCTGTCTGTCTGTCTGTCTGATTATACATTTTGATGAAATTTAGTATGATGATAGCTGGTTATCCAGGTGAACATATAGAATACTTTATACTGCGGGAAAATATCTCATATCTGAGAAATAGTATATACTAAACCTTAAAACGTAACTAGGGACGAACGCGAGCGGAGAGAGGGCGACTCGCTAGTAATATAATAATTTGCACAGATCTATGAGGACGATCCACAGTACCTCGTTACAGATTGTCGAAAGAATTTTTAATACTATTTATTGACTTTAAAATGTCGATTCTATTGGTGTAAAATGCACATTTTACTTTAAAAAATCCCAAAACGGTGTATGTGTATATATATATATATATATATATATATATATATATATCACTACTGTACAAATTGTTTGAACAAATAAGCACTAAGATGATCAACCTTTCGTGTTTCTAAAATTTAGTTAAAAACATCAAGAGCGTCCTCTGCAAAATTTAAGATTTCTAGTGATCTTGAAGTTTACAATTTCATTTATGCCTGTTTAGTTTTTTAAGATATGAACAATGGAATAGAAATAGAATTATTTACTTTATAAAAATGAAATTCGAATTCGACGACTTCAAAGATGAAGTTTTACGTTACGCAATAACTTAGTCAATTCAGAACTGTTTTTTTTATTATTAATAAAGAGATTTTCTTCAAGGTTGATCAAATAAAATTTTATTATAAACATCCACCCTAAGAGGTAAATGAATAAATTTAAATATTTTTTTATAATAATGATATCGTCCTCACCGATTTCGGCAACGGCGACCAATCTTACTGAGATTAACCAGCGGAGAAGATATTATACTGTATTAAGTGTTCGCGCAGACACAAGTGCACTTTCTATTCCTTTAATTCTCAAAGTCCGATGGGAAGACACTTCAACACGTCCGGTAAGAGTCAAGACGCAGGACCAACGGCTCTACGTGCTCTCCGAGGCACGGAAATGTAAAACCGCCATGTTCCCAACTAACAATTCATTTGGCTCGACCCGGGATTCGAACCTTGAAAATCATTATTCTAGCTCTCATAACCACTAGACCTAAATAATAATAATATATAGTAAATTTTAGAATAAAATAATCCCTATAAGTATTCGACATATATTCATAAGTTCAATCGATGCGAGTTCGTTAAGTTCGTAGAGCTTGCACAAATAAGCTTCGTCATCTGTAGAAAGCGATCTCAGTCTCAAGAGCCGTTGTGACTTACGTTAGTACCATTGCTAAGTTTTGATATCGAATAAATTCGTTATATATAAATCTATAGTTTATTGATCTGTTGGTTTGTTCTGTGCCAATCTTTTAAACTATAAACTCGATTAAAATGTTTTTAGATTTTATAACCTGTTAGCGACTCGCCTATTTGTGCACTGAATTTTTCAAATTTGTCCAGTTGTTTTAATGTAAATGTGTAATAAGCATGCACAGACAAACTTTCGTATTTATACAAGTATATAGTGCGACAAGTTCGATTGAGAACTAGCGACTCACCCTCGCTTCGCTCGGGTTCTTCCCTATGTACGTTTTGATGGTTAGTATGGAATAGATAGACTAAATTATACATACATGATGAGAGTTATATCCCTTACTTAAGAAATGATTGATTCATCATACAAACTTCTACCTGACTTTTCACTGTCTTAAGGGATGATTTCCGGGGTAAAAACTACCCTATGTCCTTCCCAGGTTACTCAAACTTTTTAAACATACCAATTTTTATCTAAATGGGTTTATTCGTTTAGGCGTGAAAAGATAACAAACAAACAAACAGAGATACTTTCGCAATTATAATATTAGTATGGATTGATAGACTCATAATATTAGTTCTCTATACATACACATACTCTATTACATTTCTTTTACTATCTTCGTAGAAAGTATTCTTTCGAAGTATTTCTTACATGGGAAATTTGCCTTAAAGATTATTTTTGCCTGACAACCCTTTTTACGTGGCAAAGATCGGATTTCAGGCTTCCTCAAACAGAAATGGGTTGAGTAAAGTCTTTGTTATATCCGTGACTTGGTTTTTCAACTTTTCAGCACATTTTCAGAATATTAAAATCACGCTTCATTTGATGGTGTTAACTAATAAAATTAAATGTTTAGTATGTTTTTAAAAAACCTTTTTATATATATAAAAAGGATAATTAATATATCTAATAGATGATATAGGTACCTATAATAATTTAATTTATCTATTTCGATATCATATGCACCTTTATTAATACTAGTAGTTAACTTGTTAATAGGTACGAGTAATAAAAAAACAAAAAAAAAAACGAGCAAAAAAGCACGTTTGTTGTATGGGATCCCCCTTAAATATTTATTTTATTCTGTTTTTTAGTATTTGTTGTAATAGCGGCAACAGAAATACATCATCTGCGAAAATTTCAACTGTCTAACTGTCACGGTTCATGAGATACAGCCTGGTGACAGACGGACAGACAGACAGACCGACGGATGGATGGACAGCGGAGTCTTAGTAATCGGGTCTCGTTTTACCCTTTGGGTACGGAACCCTAAAAAGAAAAAGAAAATCATTTGATAAACAGACGAGAAAAAGGGCTGAATTGCTATGAATTTGCCTATTTATATATAGATCATACGGAATCTAAAACGTATCTATATAATATATTTATCATTGCCACAGTAAATATATAGCGGCTCATCCTACTTTGCCCGCGTACTTTTTAAAAAGTGACCCTTTCTATGGATCCATATTATATTATATTATAATCTTTCTATCACACATACGCACACACACAACACACACACGCGCACACATGCAAGCACACACACACACACACACACACACAAACTTTTGAATTTATTTATCCCAAGAGAAAGAGCTTCCAGGTGCTTAAATTCAATAAAAATCAAATTAAATTAAAAAGTTAAAAAAATCATTTCGCTGAACGAATTTACATAATTAATGAATGAATTTTAATTGTCAAATATCTGTGTGTAAGTTTCATTCCGCTAGTAGGTATATTCCTTGCCACCAATTGACTATGATAATTTAACAATAAAAACCAGAATCGAAAAAATGACTTGTTATTTAAAAAAAAACTTTTTAACAAAAAATAAAAACCGACTTCCAGGCACTAAAATGTAGAAAATAACTAAACGAAGGTTTTCATTTAGAATAGGTACCTAATCAGATATTTTCAAAGTCCATATTTCCATATTTTCCATTTTTAGTGTAGACGTAATAAGCATGTAATTTGTAAGAAGAAAGTTTTTTAATAAAATATTCGACTAAACAATTTATTTAAAAAATATATTTATTTTGATTTTTTAAGAAACTGCTCGATCGATTTCGAAAAAATTTATATGGGACCTGGGAACAAAAAAAAATTTTTACAAATAGGTTCAACCGTCTTCGAGTAATCGGTGAACATACATAAAAAAAAGAAAAAAAAACATTCCGACGAATTGATAACCTCCTTCTTTTCAGAAGTCGGTTAATATCTTTTTTCACTGCCCCTTAAGTACTTTTTACTTATGTCAATACAAAAATTTCTATCAAAGCGACACATGTAACAAAATTAATTGACACTTTAGAAAGCTGTGCCAATGTTTTCGTATGATCTTCAGAAATTCGTACGACGAAGCAAAATAATATGAATCACTTCAATCAAATAAATTGAATTATTCAAGCTCTTACCTGGCGGGAGTTTGTATATTTAATGGTTCCTTTAACTTTGTAATGAATATTTTATTTCTTATATTTCGAATGTGTTAAAATGTTAAAAAGAACCGGTCAAGTGTGAGTCGGACTCGCACACGAAGTGCTCCTTGCCATAATCGATTTTTTTTAATTTGCATGACGGCCATTTTGAAATCCGCCATCTTGGTTTTTTATTGTTTTTTGTTATAGCGGCAATAGAAATACACACTTTGTGAACATTCACTCTTCTGGTTCATGACATACATAAGCCCGCTGATCAGACAGATAGACGGACACTGGAGGCTTAGTAATAGGGTCCCGCTTGAATCCTTCGGGTACGGAACTCTAAAAACAATCGTAATTGTATATCTTTACATACGAGACTCTTGCTTTACAGCTTTTTCCTTAGCCCGGTGCTTTCAATTACTTCTTCCAATACTTTAATATCTTATGAGAAAAGCTTTATATACCTACATAACAAATAAGCTTTCTTACAACTACTTTGCATAAAGGAAAAGTAAACTAATAAATACTTTATTACTTTTCCATATTTAGACGTCGACTTTACGAGTATAGTGACTCATCCGTTTCAAGTACTCTATCATATGAAGTTCTCTACACGCATTGTTTACTATATGATATTTTGTGTTTTTACTCGAAATTTAGATACATAGATAGACAGATACATATATAGATATATAGTTATATAAATAAATACTTTATTGCACCCACAAGAGAAGAAAATAGAAGAGAATAAAAGAGAAGAGGAAAGATGATACAGACGATAAAAAGAAAGATAACGAATAGGGATATGTATTTAATAAAAAAAAATTATAAAAATTAGTCAAATTATTTTAAAAATAGTCTACATAAATCTATAGGTTAAAATTGAATTTTAACAAAAACGATTCAAAAAGTACAATTCACTGAATAAATTATATAACTTTGAGACGATTCGCAAAAACTTAGAAGGTTTAATACCTGCCATTACACCGCAGATATTTTTCATCTAAGAAAGAGATGTGTCTAAATGAATATTTCAAATTAATTCAAGTTCCCGATGTTGAAAGTAGTTTGGGAAAATTTCTTTTTAGCTTTTTCTTCGAGTAATTTATCTAATTCTGAGATTTTGATGTCAGTGACTTGAAATTTTTGTCGTAGCGCCAAAAAACTTAATCTCGTTATCCAAAGTCATGAAGTCTTAAAATATAGGAGTCTACTTAGCTGTGAATAGTGGCTTTTATTGAATAGGAGGAATATTTATTCTCTGTTTGAGTCACAATCACTATATAATATATTCTACACAATAGAACTTTTTCTTACAAATTTGTACAAAAATACCACGAGATGTATTTACTTGTATGTTTTTGAATATTTTCTTCACCACATAATTACTACATAGGTGATGTGGTAAAAAACCTGCTGCAGTTATCATAGTTTTGTACGCTTGACACATCAGGGAGATGAACAGATGAATGGGGGTGGAGTGTGGGACCTTTAAGACTTTACTTGATCTCCGTTTTGCACGGGGTTATAAGACTGCTAGCCAACCAACCCAGGACTCGAACTTAGGATCTCCAAATCTGTAGCTGCTAGGCTAATTTGAGAGTTAAACTATTACTATACGGAATACCTGAAATCAAACCAGTGATCACCCTCCTTTTGCAAGTCATCATTAGCCAATATCGATTGACGTTCTATACATAGACTTTTCCAATAAAAAATCCTTTGTTCTCAATTCAATAGACACTCATATTTCAAAAAGAACATTGCAAATTTTTAACTACGCCGAATTGGAAAGTTTCCTTCAAACATTTTAAAGTTTCGATTTATTCCTTAGTAAATGCCTTCGAAAGTAAGATAAGACTTCGGCCATAAGCTGGTCTAGTCTGAATATTGAAAATCGATGTATGGAATTATCAATAATAGAAAAGTGTAGATAAAATCCTTTTTAAACTACACAATATATAAATAAAATTGAAACGTCTGTCTGTAATTTCAAAATAACAATGTTTTCTAAAGTACAGTAGTTACTAGTTGTGTATGTTTTTCTGTTTGTCTGGGATAAGCTTTGGAACGGCTTAACCGATTGTAATGTTACTTTAACTGAAATATACAGGAATTTGTAGGGATAAATAAATAAAATATAGAGTATGTTTTATTCTATTTAGGGTTCCACTGCGAAAATCAGTAACTCTTAAAAACTGCTAGGGACGAACCCCTAAGCGAAGCGAGGGTGAGTCGCTAGTTATAAATTTATAGTATGTTAGGATTCCTTTGTGAGTTTTATGATTTGTCATGAATAATTTGGCTTTCTAAGTCATAAGTTTAGGCTTTCTAACTCATAAGTAACAGATTCGATTAGTATTCTCGTGAAATATATTTTACATTTTAAATACAAATTTTTCAAGACGGCCTTCGACTTTTTTTTAATCTGTTCACGATTCTTATTGGTTTTATTTTCTTTTTATACCAATTTCCAATCGCTGATGTTAAGATAGAAAAGCTAATGAGTGAGGTTAAAAATTTAATTAGATTTTTTTTAGCCTTTCAAATGTTTGGTATGCAATGAAACCTTGACAATTTTTACAATTTTTAACGTTTGGCTCAGTTTGTAGTGACCGTACTTACTATGCCAGCGGTTGCGGATTCGAGTCCCGCTAGGGCATTTATTTGTGTAATGAGCACAAATGTTTGTACTCCCGTCATAGGTGTTTTATACCTATTATGTATGTATTTAAAATTATATATGTGTAGTAATGGTAATTGATTTTTATGTCTTGGATCTTTTTGTTCAAAAATAAAATTTTAATATATAATAAACGCACAGGTGTTTAAATAACTCATAGCTTATTGCCAACATTCTATTTGATTATTAATTTATTTCACTGACAATTCATGGCTATTGAACAAATAGAGCCTTAATAATATTATTTTGTCGAACTTTATGCTACTGCGGATAACGTATTATGAAATTTTAATATAATTTAATAGGTATAATTGTATGTAGTCAAAAGCACTTTTGGAGCTTTTTATAGCTTTACTAGTTTTCACGATCATATTCATAATTTTACATGTTCATTTGAAAAATAACTTAATTTAGGAAGACATGAAGGTTAAAGAAGCGATTTATTGGAAGTAAGAGTAAGAGAGAGAGAGAGAGAGAGAGTAAAATTTGTGCTGTTTTGCGATATTATATCTCTCTATCCGAGATTGATTGTACGGATTTTAAACTAAGGTTACACGTTAGTTAGAATTAAAAATATAGAAAAGTTCTATACAAATTGGTTGAGTACGATCAAAAAAATTAATTGAACTGCTAATTCTATGAGCTTCCATATAAAGCAGGTGTCATTCTTGCTGGTTGAATCATAGTTTGAATTGTATATTAGTTTATATTACTATATTATATGTTATTTTACTGCATTCTAAATTTATATTGTCTGGCTCATTCGTCTAGTGCTTAGCATGTTTGACTGCATACCCAGAGGTCCTAAGTTCGAGTACCGTGTAAGCCAAGTATAGCTATTGAGGTATTCAGAAAGATATCGGTGTATATCTCGTGCTTCAGAAAGCGTCCAAAGCTTTCGTGTCCTAGTTACATAGCTGTCGCGTTGAACTAACTTTCCATCTGTCTTTGTGAGTGATATAAATAGTCTACAGTTTATATACTATTAGCATTGCCTTACATTCGCCCGCGTTCAGATTACCAAAATCCAAATTCTTAGGTTTTACATATTACTATACTCTTACAATGCAGTTTTTGTATTTTTTCTCAGAAATGAGACACATATTTTCCCGCGGTAAAATGTTGTATATGTTGTTCTATATGTTGACTCGGATAACCAGCTATCACCATATCAAATTTCAACAAAATCCCTCCAGTGGTTTTTCCGTAATGCGGTAACAGACAGACAGACAGACAAAAATTCTAAAAACTATTGATTCGGCCTCTGTATCGATAATAACGTCTATTTCAATAAGATTTTCCAAAAAATATTGAATGTACAGATTCGGCTTAGTTAGAATTTTATTATATATAGGTACTATAATAATATCTCCTGCGAAAAACATGGCCTATCTTAGTGAAATAGCAAATTGGCCAAAGTCTGTCAGGGAGACATACATATCACAAGCTTTTAAGGCAATATTATAGGCAATAAATAATAAATAAATAATCAATGCTTGTATGTATGTTTGTTCGGCTCAAATCTTGTAACTGGATTTTAAAGCAGTAATCCTCAACCGATTAAGCTGAAATTTTCCATACACGTTTAGTCTAGATGACAAAACATGATTGGATAAGTGATCAGCGCGCGGAACAAGCTCCGCGCGCATGGCGCCCCGGTCACGGAGACCACGCCGCCCGAGGTCCTCCTGCGACTGATCGGAGGGTTGTTCCCGGAGTCGTCTGGGCACATCCCCCCGGTGATGGCTCCTCCCACACGCTCTGTGGGAGTGGAGGAATTCCCCCCAATCACCGAGGGGGAGATGGAATTGGCCCGCGATAAACTGCGGGCCAAACGGACGGCTCCGGGACCGGATGGTATTCCGGGGCGAGTTCTGTGCATCGCCCTGGAATACCTGGGAGGGGATCTTCGGGATCTCTTCAACGCTTGTCTTCGCGTTGGGCAGTTCCCGAAGATCTGGAAGGAGGGGATGTTGTGCCTGTTGCCCAAGGAGGGTCGTCCTCTGGACTCCCCTTGGGCATACAGGCCGATCGTGATGCTGAGTGAGATGGGCAAGCTCTTCGAGAGAATTCTCGTTGCCCGTCTTACTCGGCATCTCGAGGAGGTGGGGCCGGGCCTTTCGGAGGCTCAGTTCGGGTTCAGGGCGGGTCGATCGACCGTGGACGCCCTGAACGCTCTGAAGGTCCGGTCCTTGGCCGCAGTGGAGGAGGGAGGCGTGATGCTAGCCGTCTCGCTGGATGTGGCCAACGCCTTCAACACCCTGCCGTTTGAGACGCTACGAGAGGCACTTCGGTTCCATGAGGTGCCTCTCTATCTCCGGCGGGTGTTGGACGCGTACCTCCGCGACAGACAGGTTGTGTGGACGCGGGCAGATGGGGTGGTCGGTCGGCGACGTGTCGGCTGCGGGGTTCCACAAGGGGCCGTTTTGGGCCCGGTACTGTGGAACCTCGGCTATGACTGGCTCCTGCGTTGTCCACTTCTCCCCGGGCTCGGTGTCATCGCCTACGCCGATGACACCCTCGTCACAGCCCGGGGGCGCTCTTACGAGGAAGCGGCACGCTTGGCCACAGTCGGCACCAACCTGGTCGCGGACCGGATAGGGATGCTGGGCCTGAGGGTCTCCGTCTCCAAAACGGAGGCCCTCCTCTTTCATGGCCCACGCAGGGGTGCCCCCCGCAACGCCTGTCTGCGGGTCCAGGGTAGGATGGTGGAGGTACGGGCCCAGATGAAATATCTGGGCCTGACCCTGGACGGACGCTGGACGTTTCGTGTCCATTTCGCCCAGCTCACCCCGAGACTGATAGGCGCCACCTCGGCCCTCGGCAGACTTCTGCCGAATGTCGGGGGCCCTGGATCTCACTGCCGGCAGCTCTACGCCAGCATCGTGAGGTCCATGGCACTGTACGGTACCCCCGTGTGGATTGACGCCCTCTCCGCACCGAACAGGGCCCAACTGCGCAAGGCGCAACGGGTCCTGGCGGTGAGGGCGGTGCGGGGATACCGTACGGTGTCATTCACGGCGGCGACACTTCTGGCGGGCGATCCGCCCTGGGAACTCCAGGCGGAGGTGCTCGCCGAAGTCTATCGGTTTCGGGCGAGTGAGCGGGCGCGAGGGGAACGTCCAGCGCGGGAGGGAGTCGCTCGGATAAGGCGCCTAGCTGACGAGGCACTGATCCGGCGCTGGTGGGAAGACCTGGGGACTCCAGCGGCTGGCCGGGCGACGGTGGGGGCGGTTCGTCCGTTCCTGTCTCGCTGGGTCAGGCGGCCACACGGCGTCCTGACGTTCAGGTTGACGCAGATGCTTACCGGGCACGGGTGCTTTGGTAAGTATCTGTGTCAAATTGCGCGTCGGGAACCGTTGCCCGTATGCCACGAGTGTGGTGCGTCCGAGGACACCTCGCACCACACCCTCGCGGTATGCGCCGCTTGGGCTCCCCAGCGCCATGCCCTGATGGCGGTAGTGGGTGGAGACCTGTCGTTGCGAAGCGTGGTGGGGGCCATGCTACGCGACGAGAGGTCCTGGTCGGCGATGGTCTCCTTCAGCGAGGCCGTCATCTCACTGAAGGAGACGGCGGAGAGGGAACGCGAGGCTAACGCCTTAGCAGACCCTCTTCGTCGCCGTCGGCTGGGGGAGAGGAGGCGCCGGTACGCGCATCTTCTCCCGCCACCCTAGAGGAGCTACTGCGGGGGGGGGTCTCTCGTTGACTCCCCTGCACGTCATCGGGGCGGTCGGGATGCCCTGCGAACCGAGGGCATCCTGATTTAGGCGAGGCAGGCCCGCGGGGTACGGGCCGTCCGCAGGGGTGTTGCAGTGAATGCGCAAGCGATCCTGCACACCCCATTGCACTGCGGCGACGGGTTCCGCTGTGGGTTTTAGTGAGTAGGAGTCTCACAGTACCCTACCCATTGACGGCCGGTAGGGTCCCCATGATGGGTTTCCCCAGCGATAACAAAAAAAAAAAAAAATGGTTGGATAAGTGACGTTATTCTAAATCTAACATGGCGGACTTCCAACGATGGCAGACTATGTTTTTTATGCAGCCCCATGATATGGAGATCAAATGAAGGGTTTTTCTGAGAAAAATATGAATAAATAACTACAAAATAAAAAATAAATAAAAACTTAAGTTAAATCCAACCCATTTATTATATTACACAATTTATATGATATAAAAGCTTGTTTTAAAAATGTTTTTTGATAGTAATTTATTTTAAGTACACACCAGTTTTATTTTACGAAAGTATTAACATCGAAGTTTTCCAAGTTTTTAATTACCATATAAGAATAAGATTAATGTAGAAGTTCCCTCATTTAGAATATTACATTGAAATAAATATATTAGCTATTTTATTATTATTTTTTGATAAGTCATTATTAATACAGAAAATATAAACTGGGTTTTAATTCATAAGAGGTGACTAGTTTTTATTATTATATTATTATATTATATTATTATTTATATTTTATTCATTTATTTTATATTATATTATTCATTCATTATATATTATATTATTCTAGGGAAAGGAAAGGACTTTAATAGGGATTCCAAAGCTTTTGATGTTTGACTTATTGTTATTACAATAACAATGAAGTAATTTCCGTACTTGGCAATCGGTGGAATATCAGACAGTACCGGAACTTTGGGGGCTTATCTTTTATGTGTCGAGCTTTAGGCAAATTGCTTTTGGGTCAAGATTGTAGATCAAATATAAAAAAAAAATGTTTGACTATTAAGAAGTTTATTCATTTAATTTAATTATTTTTAACAAATAATATATGTTGAATTTAAAAATAAATCAATTTACCATTAAAAATTGAGCTTTTGATGATTTTGATGATCTATGAAAATCGATTTGCTCTTTCATAACATCATCATAGCGTACCATGGAACTAGATGGTGCTGTGTATTAATGTTCCAACATATCATAATTCATCGTCTATAATGAAAAATAATATGATAAAAAAAACGGTTGTTATTGAGTACCTCCTGTTTTAGGTAACAATTGGTTAAGTAATGTATTTACATACTAGCAGAACCTGTGGCTTCGCTTGCGCTAAAACTACAAAAAAAAAATCCTCTAAAATGGTCAATTTTATATAGACTCTCATGGCCTTTTTACCTCCTTTTATGGGATGATTTTCGAAAAATGATAAAACACCTATTTATTTTATTGAAAAGCATTAATACCAAGTTTCAAGTAATTCTGATCATAAATATTTTTAGGTCGTATTATAGCGCGTTTTCCCGTGTGATGGAGATAATATCCCTCGACTAAAAGTAGCCTATATCACTCTCCAGCCCTCAAACTATTTCCACACAAGAAATAACGCCAATTCGTCACTCTCTTTTGATTTGAAAGAAGGATAAACAAACAAACTATCAAACAAACATACTTTCACATTTACAATATCAGTAACATATATGAGAGGATGTGTAACAGGTATACTAATTTTAAAGCTGGGCTTAGCTTTTAAATACATTGTAGATAGCTAGAGAGCAAAACGTCTTCATGGCAAGGGATTTCTGTATACGTTTGTATTGTAATAATAAAAAAATGAACAATGGATCTAGCCGTATCGTTACGGAGCTTAGGACAAACTTATAGTTTTTGGAGAAGATGATTAATTAGAACTGAAACGTTTTGAAGTTAAACCTACGTTTAAAATTTACTTTATCCAATTAGATTTTTACAAGGACTTTTGAATGGACAATTTAATCTCCAAGGAGTGAGGACTATCTATACTAATAGATGATAGATGTAAATAAAAATTCAAAGTAAATAATGCAGATGTTGTATAAGTATGTCTATGTATAATGTATGTATATCTTCATATGTCATCATAACTCCTAAATACATCAAGTTCTTCAAAACTTATGACATCATTTTCGAAATTGTATGAGAGATAATATATAGCTGCTTATTCAATTAGCGATTTTAAAATCAGGTTTCCAATGATTTTTATATAGCGATATTATAAATCTATTATATTTTTATATGTCGAGTTTTGATATGATAATAAATCATTAACATTAATTTTAGACAATTATTCTATAGTATACAAATAAATAAATAATAATAAATATGTTGGGACATTACCACACAGCTCCATGGTATCGAATTCCATGGTAAGCTACGAGGCTTTTGCTATGGATACCAGATAGTTGATACATTTCACGCATAAAACTTTAAATACATACAAAGTAAACACCCATGACTAGAGTACAAACATTCGTGCTCATCACGCAAATGAATGCCTCGAACGGGACTCGAACCCGCGACCGCTGGCACAGCAATTAAGGTCAATACAAACTGAGCTAAACGTATCGTCAAACAAAACAACATTTACAACATCCTTAAGCGAAAATTGAGATAAACACCTCAATCTTTACACGCGATTTGCGAGATCTCAACCAAACCGCACCTGAATCGCAAATCCCATCGATCCCACGCATATATCACTCGGTTCGTCGCTAGGCAATGTGACATCTCATCCATTCGCTTCGTAAAATATGCCCGAGGTCTCCGCAGAACGCTATGAAATAGTCATAAAAAATAATATATTGTTATTACGGGGCATAAATCCGATTATCGGACCCGCTGCGACGGACTTGTGTTTTAGCGCTATCGAGTTATGTCAGCGATTAATTGCAAATGGAGTTATCAAAAGCTTTAATGTGGTTGGAATATGTTTAAATTAGAATTGCTACAGTTTGAGTGTTATAGAGAACTAGCGAGTCACCCGGGCTTTGCTCGGGTTCGTCCCTAGATACGTTTTAACTGTTAATATGGAATAGATAGACTGTATATAGATATGATGAGTTGTTGTGGGTTGTATTATAACGTGTTTTCCCGTATAAATGAGATGATTTCTCGCAGAATTAAAACTTTTTAATCAAAAATAAAAACCGATTTCAAAAAAAAATGCATTAAAAAGTAAAAAATAACTGATTGGTAGTTTTCATTTACTATACATACCTAATCAGATATTCGAAGTCGGTGTGCTTGATTTGTATAAGCTGGCACCGACTTAATAAGGGGATACTTTTTTTTAATATAAATAGGTAAAATCTATTAATATATGTTTTTCTCAAATTTTCAATAATGCTTAAGGACAAATTTCGACCACTTGCCTAACACTAGGATGAATAAATAATTAATACAATACTTAAACAATAAGTAACGCTACAAAAATATATTTAATTTAACCACCGTATCGAGCGCTCGTTAAGTGTATATTACGTTATGTATACATATGGAGAGATACTATATAGAGAGATATGGCAAATACTTATATGGCCAATATAAATGTTTTCCTCGTGCGTGACTCGAACCCGCATTGTCTGGCGTATAGACATGTCACGTCACACACGTACTCAAGCCATACGGTGGTGGTAAAACCCAACATATATATGCACATATACTACATATACTATGTTAGATAGGTGCTTAGTTTACTCCATAAGTGGAAAATCGTGATCTTATATAGGTAGTAACTAGACACTACCCACAATTTCGTTCTTTTGAAAATTATCATTTTGTGCTCTAAATAGTTTTATATACTACTTAAATTAAATTTGAATACTGTTTGTTCGTTGGTAAGCCACTTGATAATATCTGGACCGATTAGGGAGAAAGATTAGAAAAAATGTCTGTCAATTTTCGAAGAAAGTTCTTTATCGTAAAAGATATTTGTATGAAAATGTTTTATAAATATAATAAAATTCTGAGTCGAATCTTATTATATTTATAAAATTTTTTTGCATAATCTTATTGAAATAATCATTATTATGGATACAGAGGCCGAATCTATACTTTTTTAAAAAAATTATCTATCTATCTGTCTGTTAACACATCACGAGAAAACTACTAGACAGATTTTGATGAAATTTGGTATGATAATTAATAGCTGGTTATCCGGGTCAAAATAATAAGATACTATTTACTGCAGTTAAATATCTCATCTCTGAAAAATCTTTATCTTACGTTCATATAGTAATACATGTGTCGGGTCAGTTAGTGGCAATTAATAATGGAAAAAGTTTCATATAAAGTTATTTTATCACTTTTTCTATTTTAAATTTTACAAAACCCCTAACTTAACAAGCCCTTAAACTTTATAAAAATATACTAAACAATTTTTTTTTTATTTTGCATTTTAGTTTTTGATTTGGAATTTATCTTTACACAAAACTAGATTTGACTATAAAATATAAAACAAATACCTTATAAAGACTAAATATACTAAAAAGCTAAATATTATACGCTTAAAAATCTTGGAACGTATCTCCACACCCTTATTTCCAACGAGATATGTCGAGGGCCACTCGATACCGACCTCTTTGTTCCAACAAAGATATATTCTAACCTTGGAAATAAAATTGATCAAATGTTTTTCGAAGACGTTTCTCTATTTTTATATCTATGAATTATTCAAATGCTAAAGGGCCTGTATTATCCTTACTAATGCTATGAGTGCGACAGTGATTGGTTTGATTTCGTAACAGACAGACATTTGTAGCGCATTTTTAGGGTTCCGTACCCGAAGGCTGCCAACGGAACCCTATTACTGAGTCTCCGCTGTCCGTCCGTCTGTCAGAGGGCTGTACGTCATTAATCGTAAAAGGTAGAGCGTTGAAATTTTCACACAGTGTGTATTTCTATTGCTGCTATAACTAAAAATAATAAAAAACCAAGATGGCGAATTTCAAAAAGGCTGTTATGCAAATTAAAAACTTTCGAAGATATCAAACAGTGACAAACAGACAGAAAAACAAGTAACCCTATAATGGCCCTATTCTAAAACACGGGACCCTAAGATATCAAGTAAACTCTTGTTTCAGATTTAAATCAGGACAATGCGTGTACATCTGAATAGTCATAAAAGGAGAAGCTTTTACGATTTTCGTATCTTTCTGAATCTTAAAGGCTCCCAAGTCTAGCTGAGCTCTTACAGCTCGGTACTCAATCCCGTGAAGTATAGCGAGTTTAGCAGTACTAAGAAATATTACTTTTGTACTATAAATAAACAAATATATTGGTACATTAACAAGCAGCACCATCTAGTTCCATGGTAAGCTATGAGGCCTGTGTTATGGATACCAGATTGTTGATATAATATACATATATAACTTTAATAAATTAAGTACATACATATTATAAATATAAACATCCATGACTGGAGTATAAACGTTCGTGCTCATCACACAAATGAATTCTCCCAGTGAGATTCAAATCCGCGACCGCTGGCACAGCAAGTAGATACACTACAAACTGAGCCAAACGTGTCGTCAAGTATATATTATTATTTTAAAAATTTGCCCAAAATTTAAATGAAATTTTTAATAGCTTATGATAATGTTTAAACCTCATTTCCTTTTTAAACCTAAAATAATACCTTAGATTACTATAGAAGCACTCACATTTTGACTTTCTTCGTCATTATAACAATAACAATAAATCAAATATCAAAAGACTTAAGCTCCTCTTACCAAAATCCCTTCTCCTTCGAGGTATTGTCACCTCCATAATATATTTAATAGCTACTGAAAAATGTATAAGCTCTTTGAAAGTTCTTTGTTAAAACAAATTAAATTTACATTAAAAAGCTTGGATGGATAAATTAATTTAGTGTCTATTTATTTATTGATGGAAATACGGTGCAATAGAAACGTACAGCAAAGTTAAAATTTTGCAAGTTTAATTCAACGCTCGCTGTTCACTTGTTATATTTATTCATGTATATTAATTTCTTATAAAGTATAGTAATGCTAAATAACTATCAATAAATCTATATAAATAAAAATGAATGTTTGTATGTTTGTCCTCTGTGTATCTAAGCCATTGATTCGATTGTGATGAAACTTTTGTGGGTTATTCTGTATACACCTACAAAGGTTTTTGGTGTAAAAAATATTCTTTGAACATTTGAATTTTATGCGCTCCTTAAACATTCAAGCTTAGGATAGATAGGATACGATAAAATCCAAAAAAAAACAAACTAATACGTCCTAAGAACTTAGTAAAAGTTCTAGAAACAAAAATAAAATATGTATATTTCTAATATCAGTGTTTATTAGTATAATTTTCTAGAGACTATTAAATTTTGCTTCAACCAAATCCTGTTAGAATAATTAAGAACTGATCAGAAAGTAATTAGAAAATGTCTTTTGTATTATAAATACATACACATAATTATGTAAAGCCTTATTAAGTATTAGAGACTCACCCTCGCTCCTAGTTCCGGGTTCGTCCCTAGTTACGTTTTAACGTTTAGATATATTTCTCAGAGATGAGATATTTTCCCAGCTACCATCATAACCAATTATATCAAAATCTGTCCAGTGGTTTTCTCATAATGCGTTCCCCGACAGACAGACAGACAGATAAGCAGACAAAAAATCTAAAAACTATAGATTCGGTCTTTGTATCAATAATGATGACTATTCAATAAAAATTAAAAAAAATATAATGTACAGATTCAATTCAGAATTTTAATATATATATATATATATATATATATATATATATATATATATATATATATATATATATATATTCGTAATTTCAATGAAATAAAATAATGTTAAGCACAAACATAGCTCAAATAATTTACTAATAAAACATTTCGATACAAAAAATTATTTCTCACCATTATACTACTGACATAGGTTATTTAAAAGGCTTTTGTTAAATCTAGGACGTGACCTGTGACAGAACACAAGGGAATGAGTAAATTAGACCCACTAATTGGTTATGAGTTGTTAACAAGGGACGTCTAATGTAAATTTTTAATGACGGACGAAATTTCTGTAAGTTGCTATAATTAAAAGTTTAGGCTATATATACTTGTTGAGTGATGAAAGGTTTGTTTGGCTGACTCTTTTTAATTCACGTTTTAGTGGGTTCGATGTCTACGTGTTGCAATTTTAAATAACCTGTGGACTTTACTTTTTTATAGCAAAATGTGTGTAGAAAAGATTATAATCAGATATAGAATGGTTTAACGGGATAAAAGATAATATATTTTGTTCTACACTCGAAAAAAACGAGTCGCTCGTGTATTGGAATGATAGACAAGCCTACAAATTAATAAGCTTCTTAGTATATAATATTATTAAAATGGTACATTAACAAGCAGCACCATCATTAAAATGGTATAGTAATGACATTATGCTCAAGTATACCTGTAAAGTAGCATGAAAATGAAACTCCTTTAGGAAACATAAAAAATGTATGCGATCGTAAACTGAAGGCGGAGGTGCAATCACGGCAAGTAGTATAAAAATATAGCTCTAATTATAATTATATGAAATCTTTTGAAATTACCGACATTTTTTTCTTTATTTTTAGTGTAAGTTATTAAAATGTCAATAAAATCGCTTTTTATATTATTTTTTAACCAGTGTATCTCCCGTATTAAATACACCTTTTAAATAAAATAAAAGTGATACTTACTGAAAATTTTGTGCTTAAAAAGCCCCTTAAAAAGCTTTAAAGGTAAAATAAAAAAAATGATTATAAAAATAGAGGTACGTAGAAATATAAATATTCATAATTCATCTTACGAGTATGTACCACATTATGTTTTATATAATATGTATTTATCTACTACGTCTGAAGATAATATATACATATGTATTTGTGTATGATGATGTTCTCCTGACTGATTCCGGCCACGGCGGCCAATCTCATTCAGACTATCCAACTGCGCAGGAGATATTATAGTGCACAAGTGTACGCGCAGACACAACGTGCACTCCCTATTCCTGTCACTCTCATACTCCGGTGGGGCGACACGACAAGTGAGAGTTAAGGCGCAGGACCGACGGCTTTACGTGCTCTGCAAGGCACGGGGGTGAAACACCGCCAACTTCCCAACTCCGGGCTGTTACTGAGGCTTAATATACAGAAAGACTCAATAACTAAACTTGGCCCGACCCGGGACTCAAACCCAGGACCTCCGGGGTGCAGCCGTACATGCTAGCCACTACACCACCGTGGCAGTCATTTGTATATACGTACATACTATATTTATGTACATAATACGCTTTCGTGTTATATGATAATTACAGAAAATATATATTTTATTATATTATTATGACTAATGAATTTCGTTGGTTTTTCTCGTATGTAATAAAAATATTTACCAAAAATCCTTAAAATATATGTTTTATAAATTATTGTGGAAACTTAGTTTTAAGTAAAAGCAGAAAACTGTAATACCACTAGCTACTAACAGCAGGACTAACTGTTAATGCGAGTGTTGATAAGTGATTTTATTCAGACATCAAATTTTTTATTACCTTTTGTATTCAGCCCTTCTTAACGTCCCACTGCTGAGCACGGACCTCCCTTCAATATGAGGGGTATCACGCCATAGTCCACCACGCTGGCCAAGTGCAGGTTGGCAGACTTCACATGTCTTTCGAAAACTTGGTAGGTTCTCTCAGACATGCAGGTTTCCTCACGATGTTTTCCTTCACCGTAAGGCAAGTGGTAATCATGTTGGAAATGATTCGCACATGAAAATATCAGAGGTGCGAGACCCGGGATTTGAACTCGCTTCACTCGGTTTCCCAAGCGAGCGCGTTACCACTGGGCTACCACTGCATATACTGAATAAATATATTTACTACTTAAGAAAAGTTAAAAACATCATTCTAAACTAGTCGAGTAAAAATGTAAAAAAAAAACGTTTAAAATAGCTAGTCTATCTATATATATCCATTGCCGTTCGTTCGTCTCTCTAAAACTCAAAAACGGCTGGACGAATTTGAATAACTCTTTTTTTGTTTTATTGGGGTCATAAAAAAATAGGGAAAACTCAAAAAAATACAGCTAGAAAATCGAAAAGTATATAATATATTAATATTATAAAGAGGCAGAGTTTGTTTGTCTGTTTGTTTGTTTTTTTGTTTGTTTGTTTGTTTGAACGCGCTAATCTCAGGAACTACTTATGCGATTTGAAAGATTCTTTTTACATTAGATAACCCGTTTATTGAAGAAGGTTTTAGGTTATGTATCATATATTATATAGTCTATCTATTCCATACTAACCGTTAAAACGTACAAACATGAGAGAAGCGAGGGTGAGTCGCTAGTATAAAATAAATATGCCTCCACCTTATTAATGCCACAACACTTGACAACTATTTAGAGCAAACAGTCATTTCCAATTAAAAATAATGAAGTTATCGAACAAAAGAACATTTCATATACTTTATGATTGTCAAAAACAATTCGTACTTGAAATGTATAAAGTTTTGAAAAAAACACAATAATTTTACATTTTTATTTTGCTTCCCCATACAAACTTTCATCACATTTTTACCCCCTTAAGGAATGATTTCTGGGATAAAACTATTATATGTACTTCCCAGAGACTTAAACTATCTTCTTACCAAATTTCGTCTAAATCGGTTCAGTAGTTTGCAAGATTATTTGTATTTAACAAACAAACAAATCTTTCCTCTTTATTATACTCGTATTAGTATAGAATATAAATATAAAATGAAACTACTATGTAACATTGTCAGTATGAGAGCAGATAGAAAAAAGCTCTAATAATTAGTTATAAAATGTTTTTTTTTTATGAAAAATTAAGTTTTTTCTGAAAATACATCTATATAAATAAACTTAAAAAACCAAACCTTATCCAAATACAAAATTTAATTCAAACCGTTATAGCTGTTTCCGGATACACGAAATAAGTGAACAAGACTTGCTCATTTAATATTATGAGATATTTTTTACGTCAAATAACCGGTTCTGTACATATGTACATATATATATGTAAATATATATATACGTATGTATATATATATATATATATATATATATATATATATATATATATATATATATATATATAAGTGCTGTAAATACATTATCTTTATTTTTATTCTAGTGGCTTTATACCTTATTCCCGACGTTTTGACCGGTCTGTACTGGTAATTATTATATGTATACATATTATTAGTTTCTTAATTTTCTTAATGTAACAAAGAAAATATGACAAAATAACAGAGCGTATATTTTCCATCCATCTATAAATCCCCGCAGCTATTTGCTAACTAAGTTGCTTGAAACGTACACAATTTCGCAAGAATATTTAAACTTGGTGCTTGGGCAAAAACTTTCTTGTTTAAATATTTTTGGTGAAGCTTTTGAAATATGCAGCGTCAGAAGTTCATTGCGGGATTTTTTAAATCATTCATTGTACTATAGTAAATATACTTGTATAAAATCTATATAATACTAGCAGAACCCGCGGCTTCGCTCGCGTTAAAACTACAAAAAAAATAAAAAGTTAGATTTCATTCAAACTTTCATCCGCTATTTTTAACCGATTTCCAAAAAGGAGGAGGTTCTGAATTCGTCGGAATTCTTTTTTATGCATGTTCACCGATTACTCGAAAACGCCTGAACCGATTTGGATTTTTTTTTGTTTGAAACAATATACTTCTAGGTGGTTCCATATAAATTTTATCGAAATCGGTCAAGCGGTTTTTTAAATCAACAAATAAATTATTTCTTAAAATAAATTGCTTAATCGAACATGTTATTAATAAACTTTCTTCTAACAAATTACCTGCTTGTGACGTCTACACTAAAAATGGAAAACTAAAAACTTAATAAAACCGACTTCCAGGCGCTAAAATGTAAAAAATAAAAACTTTTTAACAAAAAAATAAAAACCGACTTCAAACAAAAGCACTAAAAAGTAAAAAATAACTGATTGGTAGTTTTCATTTACTATACATACCTAATCAAATATTTTCGAAGTCGGTGTGCTTTGCTTTGTATGGGCTGGCACCGATTTCGAAAATATTTTATTAGGTATGTATTTAATAGGTAGGTTTTGATTACTTAGTCAAAGGTAACTAACATAAAAGAAAAAAAAATACAGTCGAATTGAGAACCTCCTCCTTTTTGAAGTCGTTTGATAACTAAACAGGGGTTTTCATTTAGAATAGATACCTAATCAGATATTTTCGTCTCGTTCGTGCCTAGTGGTGGTACATTAATAAGTGCTGGATGCAATATAAAAGTCTAAAAAAGATAGTCTAAAGGACTTAAAAAAATTGAAATACAGATCACTCATCACCAAATTCGCTCTTATTTGATTCAAGTCATAACTTTAAAAAGGTTTTAGTTTTAAATCTTAATATTTGTAAATCAAACTTCACCGCCCTGAGCTGGTCACATCGTTGTCTGTATATGAAAATATTGTTTATAATTAGGGACGAACCCGAGCGAAGTGTCGTTAGTTAAATGTTATCGTGAAAATCAGTTCACGATTTGTGAAGATATGGCGTAACATACGAAAAAGCATACACTCCCTTGATATAAATCCTCCTTTTTATTTTTAACGGTTAGTCTAGAATAGATAGTCTTTATACTATATGATATATAGCCTATATATAGCCTTTCTCAACAAACAGGAAATCAAATGCAAAAAGAATTTTTCAAATCGGAATAGTAGTTCCTAACAAACAAACAAACAAACAAACAAACAAACAAACTCTGCCTCTTTATAATATTTGTATATATAGATTACGCCAATAAATATCACTTGCCATTCTTATGAAAATCTTTACAAATGAATTTCTATACTATTATTACTAAAATAGTCCATTAAATCAAGAAAGTGTAATATTTATGAATTATAATTCAGATTTCTTGGCCATTTAATACCATAGAGGCTATTGTTAGAGTAAGGGTCTTATTATGATGACATTTTCTTTTTGTTCAGGTCGCAATAAATTACATTTTGTTAAAGTATTTTAAATGAAAACTTTAAATGAAAACGCTTACGCCTACGATTTTCACGTGGCTTTCCTTGTTTTGTAGAGCTTTATTCTTTTCAATAACTTTTGTCGAGTGATTTACTTTTGTGTTATGAATAAAAAAAATTTGGAAGAGTTATTTATTATATAAATAGGTAATATATATATATATATATATATATATATATATATATACATATATATATAAACATATAATAAAATATTAACTGAGTCGAAACTGTACATTAAATATTTTTTGCATAATCTTATTGAAATAGTCATTATTATCTATACAGAGGCCGAATCTATAGTTTTTAGATCTTTTATCTGTCTGTGAATGCATCACGAGAATACCACTGGACAGATCTTGATCAAATTTGGTATGATGATAGCTGGTTATCCGGGTCAGCATATAAGATATTATTTACTGCAGGAAAATATCTCATTTCTGAGAAATCTATACTAAACGGTAAAACGTACTATGGACGAACCCGAACAGAGCGAGGGTGAATCGCTAATTTTCAATAATAATAATAGTCAAATTCCGACCACTCAACGCTTAAAACACAAAAGATTTTGCGTCAGTAACATTAAGTGAAGGCAAAGTATACACAAACAGTTTAACACGCTCTACTTAGCAACTCTTTACCGGAAATCCTCACCAACTGTTGAACGTTTTCATTTCTTGTTAAGTTACAGGTGCTTTATCATTTAATATCATTAATAGGAGAAAATTATATAATTTATTTCATACTTTCCATCTCAATTATTTAAGCTTTTGAGGTGTAATGGTAACTAAAAATACTACTATTAAATACGAAAATTATATATATATTATATGTTTTAAATTGTATGTATGCATGTGTGTGTTTGTTACTCCTTCACGCTGAAACGGCTGTACGAATTTGGATGAGATTTAATTATTTAATGGGTTGGGGGAGATAGTTTATGACTTATATTAACACATACTAATCTATACTAATATTATGAAGAGGAAAGATTTTTTTGTTTGTTTGTCTGTACCGATTAATCTTTGAAACTACTAAATGGAATAATTTTTATCCCGAAAATGAAAAATGAAAATGGGGATGAAAGTTTGTATAGGAAAGCAATCTAGGCACGAACCTGAGTGAAACGAGGGTGAGTCGCTAGTATTAGTAATAAAAATTTGACACAAAATGGTGTTGACTATCTCTATATGATATTGTAAACACAATAGGTGTCATAAACATATAATAATTATAAAAATAAGTAAATTAGAAAGTAATACTATAAATACAATAAGAATAAAAGCAAGCAATATAGTATGTAAGAAATGTAAATAGAAATAATAATAGTAGTAAATACCTATACCCAAATAAAAAAAAAAAATAACACTCAGTAATAAAAATTGTACAACTATATATAATAGTAAACTTAAGAGTAAAAATTGAATGTAAAGAACAAAAGTTCTCCCCAAGCTAAAAAACTAAGGTAATACGAAATGTAAAAAATCACCTAAAATTTAAGTCTTCAAAACTGTAAACAAATAAAAATTGTAAAAAAGGTTTCTGATCATCACGTCAGAAGAGTTCCGGCTTTTTTTAAAAAAAAAAAAAACAATAGGTACCTCAAGACGCGTATAAAAGAGTTCAGCAATAAAGCTTTGAAGCTTAAATAGTTAATAAACTTTCAATAATATTTTATGTCACAGTTCAAGGACGTAATATAAAGCTAGATCCAATAATCTCATATCAATAGACGCGATTTGAATGAAATGAAAAAAAGCCGCTTAAAGAAGCTTAAAGCTAGTACGTGAGATGAAGTGTGAAGCTTCACAGGAAATCTCGAGGAGGAATTTAATATTAAACTTTTTGCACATTTCTAATAAAAGCAATTTGATATTTAGATTATATTATAATAGCAGCGACTCACCCTCGCTTCGCTCGGGTTCGTCCCTACGTTGTAAGGATTAGTATACATATAGATTTCTCAGAGATGAGATATTTTCCCGCAGTAAAATGTATCCTATATGTTGACCCGGATAAGTAGCTATCATCAAACCAAACTTCATCAAAATCCCTCCTGTGGTTTTTCCGTGATGCGATCACAGACAGACAGACAAAAATTCCAAAAACTATAGATTCGGCCTCCAAATCAATAATAATGTCTATTTCAATATGATATTCCAAAAAATATTTTATGTACAGATTCGGCTTAGTTACAATTTTATTATATGTATAGATTAGGTAATAAATTTCAGAATGATGCGTATATATACATGTAATAAAATTCTAACTGAATCGAATCTTCTTCTTGAAATAATCATTACTATATAGAGGCCGAATCTATAGTTTTTACAACTTTTATCTGTCTGTCTGTCTGTCTGTCTGGGAACGCATCACGAGAAATTTGGTATTATGATAGCTGGTTATACTTAACTTAACATATAGGATACTTTTAACTGCGGGAAAATATCTATACTAAATGTTAAGTCGCTAGTTCGTCATACAGCTTTTAAAGGATTATTTTAAAAAATCATTACTTAAACAGTAGTGAGATAAAAAAGTTGTAGTTACATCGAACCGAAACAAACAGTAAAGTAAGACTGATTCGCAACAATTTATTTTGGAACCCGCATTATTCCAGCTATAAAACTCCCTTACCAATTTCTTTGATTGTGAATTGTAAATAATCAATTTACATAATTGTTCTTTGAAAAATAAAAGCTTTCTAGTCGAATGAAAAGGAAGTAAGAAATTATCGATGTTTTAATAAAATATTTTCATTTTAAAGAGCTTTTTTTTAAATACTTCTTACAATATAACACATATTTAGCATATTTAAATTGACACATAACAAGCAACAAAGTAATGTGTTAGATTATAATATTAGATGCAAAAAAAAAAAAACAAAAAAAACCGCGTAAACAGTTTTATTTAAAAATAATAGTATAAGAGATTTGAGTAAATGTACCTTTAGTACCTTTTAGATTTGGGCAAATATTTAATTTGTATATAATGACGTCTAACACCTTAGTCTTCCCCGTCACCATGATTGCTGTAAAGCATTCGAAACGTCGAGAACCAAAAACCAAAATGAATCCGTGAAAGAATCCGAAAAGATAGTTTTATTTAAAGTGATTAATAAAATGACATAATCTATACATATAATAAAATTGTAACCAAGCCGAATGTGTATATTAAATATTTTTTGGAAAATCTTATTGAAATAGACATTATTATCGAATCAAAGGCCAAATATATAGTTTTCGAATTTTTGTCTGTCTGTCTGTTTGTTACCGCATCACAGAACGACCACGAGAAGTATTTTGATGATATTTGATATCATAATAGCTGGCTATCCGGGTCCACTTAGAGGATACGTTTTACTCAAAATTCAAAAGTTCGGAAAGAAGAAGCCTCAGACCTGAGAAGAACTGGCAAAAGAAACTCAGCGGTACTAATATTAACTCGTCATCTTTTATACTGCAGAAATAAATCTCATCTCTGAGAAATCTATAAAATTTATAAAACTATGCGTTAAAAACACCACTTACATAAAATTTGAATTGAAACTATTCCAATATTTTTATAAAATTGTACGTATACGTACAAATGTTAGTATGTTTGTTATACCATCACACTGAAAGGCTTGACGGATTTGGATGAAATTTAGTACGCAGATAGACTGTAAACTGGAATAGCTTATAGGCTACTGTTAGTAACAAAATTTGCCAAATAATGAACCAAAAACTGAAAAAGACGACAAAACTTAAACTAACTTTACAAATTGCCAGAATACAGACTAAATAATAGAAGCTTTTAGTGCACTACTCCTTACAATTTCTTCCGAGCTTTTAAGAATAGCTTAATTAGACTGAGTGGACTAACATTGAAAGTTACCTACATTTGTATGTAATATACGGCTCTGCGAATCGTCGCCAAACGAGCGGACTGCGCCAACTATTTAATATGGTTGAATTAAGAAATTTTTTACGGCCTCAAAAGCTCGATTTGCACTTATAATTTTCTCCTTTGTATTTTTAAGGAGAAATGCAGCCTTGACTTTAGATATGTATTTATTAATTTTTATATATAATATCGTCATATTAATTATTTTTATTGCTTATTTGTTGAAAGGACCAATATTTATTATACTTTATAGTGGAAAATACTTTTGTTCTATTTTAAAAATAAAGTTTTATTTCTAAGATTTATAAACATATATATGGAGAAAAAATACATTTTCGGTTTTTTAAAGTAAAATTTGTGTAATGTTATTATACCCACTTATTTAATAAACACTCTTCTCGTGATGCGTTTTCAGACAAACAAATAGACAAAAAAATCTTAAAAACCTAAACAAATAGACAAAAAAATCTTAAAAATCTTTAAAACAGATTCGGCCTCTGTATCGATATTAATGACTATTTCAATAAGATTTTCCAAAATATTTATACTACAAACTCGACTCATAATTTTATTATACCTATGTATAGATATAGATTTACTCCTCAAACAAAAGCAGCGCAAGAAAATAACATTATTAGTTTTTATTGCTACTACGAGTACGTCAGTAACGATAAAAATTTCTGACAAAAGCTTCAATCACCTAAGATGGAAATATGGGACAAACATTTAACGTGGAAATCATATCAAATCTCATAATATTAAATGAGTAACTTTTATACATACATATGTATATACATTTATTTTGCGTATCTCGAAAACGATTTAATATTATCTATACTGTTTTGCTCTATAAGTTTATCTATTATAAGTTGTATATATATTACTATAATAAAACTGTAGAGGTCGAATGTCTGTACATAGAAAAAAATGCTAAAAAGCGAGTCAGGGGGGTGTAAGAAGAGAAATAGAACAAATCCATATTTTTTCAAATTTTTTGTTTCTCTTTCTGTCTTTTTGTACAGGCTAATATCGCTAGTTAAATAATATATCGGTTGGTGTTATGGGTAAGTTGTCTGTAACAACTATAATATGCCTTTGAAACGACTAAAAGCTTAGTCTCTCCCGCTGATTGCTTGACCATGATTGCTGTAAAGCATTCCAAACGTCGCGTCAGGAACCAAAGAAAAAACCGCAGAATAAATCTAAACAGATAGTTTTATTTAAAATGTTAAATATTCGCGTAAATTTAAAAAATATAGACGTATTTTCTAGAAAAAATACGCAATACATTTTTCGCAATGTCATCCCCGAAAAACACCGAACGAAGCTCGGTCACTTAGGAACTTTAAGTTACGTAACAAAATAACTTCTCAAAATATATACTTAGATTTATCATCGATTATTTCTGAAAATTAAGGTTTTTCTAATAAAAACCTACTATTTAGCAGTCGATGATTTCTGATTATCATAAAATAAAATAAAACACATGAATTCACAATAAATTAATGCGATAATATTGTTAGTAAAACGAACCTTTACTTCAAATGTCTTATTTAGGCTCAAGTACAAAATTTAGACACCAGAGCAGACGTTTTAATGTAGAATTAACATTACGACTTGATTGCTCATTTGAATACTATGTTTTTGCTGTAGAAAGCTAAAGAAGCTACAAGGCGAATGGGCCGTGAAATAAACTTAGCTCTAACGCACCTTTAAATTTATTCTATAACTAGCATTGCCCGCGGCAGGTTATACATATTAGTATACTCTTACATTGCAGTTTTTGTATTTTTTCTCAAAAATGAGATATTTTCACGCAGTAAAAAGTATCCTATATGTTGACCCGGATATCCAGCTATCATCATACCAAATTTCATCAAAATCCCTCCTGTGGTTTTTCCGTGATTCTATAACAGACAGACAGACAGACAGACAGAGAGACAAAAATTCTAAAAAATATAGATTCGGCCTCTGTATCGATAATAATGTCTATTTCAATAATATTTTCCAAAAAATATTTAAATACAGATTTCGCTTCGTTACAATTTTATTACATGTATAGACATTAAATAATCTAAAAGCTAGTTTAAAAGAATAGATACCAAATAAGTTTCCTTACAAGATTTCGCGTTTCAAGAAATATGATATTTTCTTACTATTAACATATTGAACAATTTAAGTCAAAAATAAAAATATATTATTGAGCAAAGCATATTGTTCCGTTGCGGAATACTTTACTGATGCAAATATTTGGGATTACTATTAGATGATATTCACGTAGGATAAGACATAATTGTTGTATTGCAATATTATAAATTATTATTATATTTAAAAAGAGCAACTGTTGAGTTTCTCACCGGTTTTCTCAGCAGAACTGCCTTCCGAGCCGGTGGTAGATTCTACACGGACTTATGACATTTAATTTAAATTTAAAATACAAAATTCATGATGCGAAAGTGCTTGTAAAAGTCTATTTGAATAATCTATATTTTGATTTGATTTAATTACTAAATAGATACTGTAATCATTGTAACCGAACTTGATTTAGGGGACATTACCCATACTAATATTATAAATGTGAAAGTGTGTTTGTTTATTTATTTGTTTGTCCTGCTTTTACGTCGAAACAGAGTGACGGATTAGCATGATTTTTTGTGTGGAGATAGTTGAAGGGCTGGAAAGTGACATAGGCTGCTTTTACCGCGAGAGATTATCTAATTCCCATGGGAAAACACGTTATAATACAACCCAAAAAATATTTATTATGAGAATTAATTGAAACTTAGTATTAATGCACTTCAATACAATCAAATAAATACGTGTTTAGCATTTTTTGAGATTCATCCCATAAGGGCGTAAAATAGGGGATTAAAATTTGTATAACACCTATCTTTTTAGGGGTTTTTTTTTGAAGTTTTAGTGCGAGCAATTCCGAGGATTCTGCTAGTTATTAATAAAGACAGAGTGAACTATATGTAATACTTCAAAAACTTACTTATATCAACTTTATTGAATATGATTTTACCCTATATTTTTTATCTGGTTCTTATTTCTCATGCCTGCATCACAGTTTACGATGTTACTATAAGTGAGAGGCGCTCGAGGAAATTTAGTATATTTAATGCTACTTCATCTTGTGAAATACTCGTGCTGCTTTTATAAAATGCCTTTATAAAACCTACAAAAATACATGAATTTAAATTAGGAATATTATAAAAAAGACAGTGGTAGCCCAGTGGCAACGCGCTCGCTGGGGAAACCAAGTGAAGCGGGTTCAAATTTCGGGTTTTGCACCTCTGATAATTTCATGTGCGAATCCTTTCCAACATGATTACCACTGATTTTACGGTAAAGGAAAACATCGTGAGGAAACCTGCATATCTGAGAGAACCTAGCAAGTTTTCGAAAGACATGTGAAGTCCGCCACTCCGCACTTAGCCAGCGTGGTGGACTATGGCCTGATCCACCTTGTATTGAATGGAGGCTCGTGCCCAGCAGTGGGACGTTAAAAAGGACTGAACTCATTTTAAATAAAACTATCCTTACAGTTTTTTTGCGAATTTATTTTGATTTTTGGTTCCCGAAGTTTCGAATGCTTTACAGCAATCATGGTCACGGGAGAGACTGTGGTGTTAGATGTCTCGAAGGTATAGTTGTTACAGACAGCCTACCCACAAATAACAAAAATGAATTCAAAAAATTGAATAATGGCATCCATCCAAATACATCCAGACATATCCATACATCCTCACAAACTTTCGCATTTATAATATTAGTAGGATTCATGAGTGTTGGTTTCATTAATGTTTCATTAATGATTCATTTCAATGATCTGTAGCTAAACACGTGCCCAGGCCTTAAAATACAATTGTAATGATTTTTTTTAATTTTTTTTTTTAATTTAAAAATAATTATATTGCAAAAGCATACTAGAAATTGAAAATTATAATTTTTTTTCCAGAATTGGGAAAATAAATGAGCTGATTATTATTATTGATGTAACTGGCGTTGGACGTACTGAGTGCTTTATGGGTAGATATTTTGTCAGATACAGTTTTTTATAAAGCGGTTAAACTTTTGAACGATAATTCAAATATTTCAATGATTTATTTCAAAGATTTGCTTACAACAAACTTTTTATCAAAGATCTATACAGAATTTTAGAAAGGAAATTCAGTAACAGAAGGAGTTAAGGGGTCATTCTTATATCTTTCTCCTTTTTATGACTGATATTTTTATTTATTACTAGCGATTTATCCTTGCTTCGCTCGAGTACGTCTTTAGTAGTGTAGGAAATTATATTCCAGTTTAGCGTAATTTCACACTGGTATCCTAAATATTTCCCAAATAAAACATACCCTATATGGTAGCCCTTTAAATCGTCTATCTTTCAATGAATGTCCCATTACAATCGGTTTAGCCGTTCCAAAGCTTACCCCAGACAAACAGAAAGACAGATAAATATACAGACTAAAAAATTAAAAATGGTTGTTTAGGTACTGGTATTATATAAATGAACTTAGAAAAAAAATATTTATTTTAAAATCATAGACAGATACAGCAATTTTATTTTTATGTTTATATTTATATAAAAGAAAAGAAAATGTGTTTTTCTAATACTTTTTAGTAAAATATTTAAAATGGGGTAAAAATCATTCATGTGTGGTTCACCATATTTCATGCGAAGCGTGTTAAATGGAGCGCACGATCCTCGTGGTCGACGTATGACACCTTACATAAACATATAATATAATATTATTGAAATGTTTAAGATACTATATATTTTTTAAATTATCGAATTTATTGCTACATTATATTTATACGTGATAAGTTGAGTATATTTATCAAAGTTATCAATTTATTTTCAATATCAACCTTGTGTATACAATGCATTTAGAACTTCACATGCTCTACAAAGAGATACTACTACGAAACTGTGCTTTGTACGTAGAGATAGTGTAAATTATCACAAAAGCGCTACGAATTTGGTATGAATTTTCATAATCCTACAAAACTAGAAGGCTTGTATATATGATAGAAAGCATTCAATACATTATCGAAATACAAAAAATTATGTCTAGAAACCAAGCAAGTACATATTATACTAATATTATAAAGAGGTAAAGTTTGTGAGTTTGTGAGGTTGTAGGGGGTAATTTCTGGATCTACTGAACCGATTTAGATGAAATTTAGTAAAAAGATAGTTCAAGATAAGATGGAAAGAACATAGGATAATTTTTATTACGAAAACCATCCTTTAAGGGGGTAAAAATGGGGATAAAATTTGTATGAGGAATCAACCTAGGAACGAACCGTGGGTGAGTCGCTAGTTATGTACATCAGGACAACGTAATAATGTTTTACTAATATTATGTACATATTATACGAAAGTTTTTCATTTAGAGTGTCTGTTACTATTTAGGGTTCTGTACCCGAAAGGTGCCAACAGATCCCTATTATGAAGCCTCCGCTGTTAAAATATTTGTGAACAAAATATATTCAATATTTGCTTAGAACGTTAGAAAAGCTACTATATATTTTTAATTCGAATTATATAAAGAAAAGTCCTAATTGAAAACAGGTTAAATTTTTTTAATCGACTAAGTGCGATAGAGACGATTAGAATATATTCAGATATTTTTGGATGGTAAAATTTATCAAAAGCACGCAAATCTGACGGCAGTAAGTAGTATATAGCTTATATTGAAAATATTTATGTATATAATATATGCACGTAGTTTTGCAAAATAGATCCAACCACAAAAACTTACTTTTGAGAAAATAGAAGTTTTTGTAAAATTGGTACATCAAAATAACAAGACCGAAGTTGTTTTTGAAATTCCTCTTAAATACTGAGTATTTTATCTACCTACTTTCTGTGTATAAGTTGATATGTATGACAGTAACTCAAACAACGGTTTTCGTAGGTTGGATCCATTTTGCATAACTTCGTCCATATATACTACCTATAGGTCCTTAGAAGCGCACACAAGTTTCGATAAAGCAAACGTATAGGTCATAAATATGCACTCTCAGGTCGCATCGCACGACGGGCCTTGAATAAAATCTCAAAGCTTTTCACGCTCCATGAAATTTCACTTATGCGTTGCATTTTATGAGAGCTGTAAGAAATATCGAAATATTGGCTATCGTTAAACAGAGATATAGATTATACATTGTTTCTTACGATTATAGGTACATATGTTAATGGAGTTAAGTTAAATATTCGTTATAGCGAAAAGTCGTTAAATTATATATAATATATATATATATATATATATATATATATATATATATATATATACTAGAAAAAACCAAAAGAAAAAAATCTATCCCAAGGGAACTGTCATTTATCCGGGATAAAAAGTAGCATATGTGCTATTTTGAACTATAATCTATCTCTGTGCCAAATTTCATCCAGATCCGTTAGCCGTGGTTGAGTAACAAACATCCAGACATATAAACTTTCACGTTTATAATACATATTAGTAAGATAAAACAATTTGTTTCAAATTTGAATAGTGTAGCCAGTCAAATTTGAAATAATAGCAGTTTTAATATAAATCCCTTGGTAAAGCGCGATAAAAAGAGGCTTAATAGATCCTCCCTCCTCCCCCTTGTCACAGGCTGTGGTGTGACAAATTGTACTACGATTAATAATAATCTTATCCTATAATATTACTAGCATTGCCCGCGGCTCTGTCCGCTATCAGATGACCAAAAACCAAATTCTTAGGTTTTACATATTAGTATACTCTTACAATCCAACTTTTGTGTTTTTGTATTTTTTCTCAGGAATGAGATATTTCCCGCGGTAAAAAGTATCCTATATGTTGACCCGGGTAACCAGCTATCATCGTACCAAGTTTCATCAAAATCTGTCCAGTGGTTTTCTCGTGATGCGGTAACAGACAGACAGACAGACAGACAAAAATTCTAAAAACTATAAATTCGGCCTCTGTATCGATAATAATGTCTATTTCAATTAGATTTCCCAAAAAATATTTAATGTACAGATTCGACTTAGTTAGAATTTTATTATATGTATAGTTATGAGCAATTCTTGTATATACATATACGTGCATCGCGGAAACGGCTCTAACGTTTTAGGATGAAATTTGTATTTAGATAAGGTTTTCTTTTGTGAAAAAACACGACTTTACAAAAAATGCCTTGTAAAGCTCGGTCGCCCAGTTACTAATATAGTATTATATACTCGTAACGTAGTACATACACTAAATAATATTAGTAATTAATAAAGTTTTTTATATGTATTGTAATATTTATAATAATAACAGCTAAAATTAAATAAATAATATTCCTGTGTTTAATCATAATAATTATATATTTTTTAATGTTTATTTTTTTAAACATTAAAGAATGCTATGAGTTTTACAATCTATACATATAATAAAATTCTGAATCGAATCTGTACATTAAATATTTTTTTGGGAAAGATTATTGAAATACTCATTATTATTACATAGGCCGAATCTATAATTTTTAGAATTTTTGTCTGTCTGTCTGTCTGTCTCTCTATCTGGGAACCACTGGACAGATTTTGATGAAATTTGGTATGATGATAACTGGTTATACGGGTCAATATATAGGACACTTTTTACTGCGGGAAAATATCTCACATCTGAGAAATCTATATTAACCGTTTTATATAAAAACACAACAACTACACCAGAAGATGACTGAAAAACAACACAGAATCTGTAATTGTGGCTAAAACAAGACCATTCAAGAGTAAAATCAAGTTTACAAAGAATTTAAACTTCATAGTTGCAAACTCAATTATTTTCGCAAGCAAGAAACTTTTGCATACAGTAACAGAAACGTGAAAGAACGAAATATGTCCAAAACGAAACTGTTCCAAAGAAACTGTATCCATAAAAAGTAAATGAAAGCTTGTTTAATTTTTGTTTGTATGTGTACAAATAATTTGCAAATTTTTGGGTTTCTTCTACTACTATATAATATTTGATTTTTTATTATTTTAGACCAAATTGTAACTATATTTTCCAGGTGTAGTGAAGATATAAGACAGAGAAGATTTGCTTAAATAGAATAATATTTAAGACGTTATGGTAGTATATGTGAATGGTATCATATGCTACCCCACAAAGATGATGAGATGATCGCAGGCTTTTATTGGGTATTCCAGTTTTGCGTTGTAATGAGTATAACGGAAATAAATTTCACGATTTTCTTTGGTGGTGATGATGGTGATCAAGAAGACTGGATAAGACTCTAATTTGCTACAAACAAAAATCAAACCTGCGAAAAACTCAGCGCAATTGATAGGGAAAACCAACGTAACATTAAGAAAATATATTAAAATCAGATATTGATTGTAAATTATGTTGGCAGTTTCATTACGTATAACAAGGAAGTGAGGGTACTATTTATCACGAACTCGACTGAGGCTGTCGAAGGTCGACGGGTAAGTCCCCTATAATAAATTAGGGCCCATTTGTAGGCGAAGTAGCCTTAGGGGAGTTATCCGATATTTTTGATATAAAGTCGAAAATCGTTGAATATATTACTTTAAGCATTTTTATGAATTCTTGGAATTTGTTATGATATGGTCAGTTTAATTTGATACTGAAATGGATATTTCTAGGGTATTGCTAAATAACGATATAATAATAGTCCATATGTACATATATACATATTTTATTGAATGTTTTCCTTATAAAGTAAACCTCTTATATATAAAATTAAAAGAGAATAAAAATAAAATGTTTTTATAGTTAGAAAATTTTAACTAATACGTAGAAAGGTACAAATTCTTACAATAATATAAATGTGAAAATTTGTGAGGATGGATGGATGGATGGTTCTATCACTATGGATGGTTCTATGACTCAATCACGCCAAAACAGCTGATCGAATCTGGATGAAATTTGGCTATGGTTATGGGTTTTTCTCAGAAATGACACAGTTTCCTGCGGTAAAAGTATCCTATATGTTGACTCGGAAAACCAGCTATCACCATACCAAATTTCATCAAAAGCCCTCCTGTGGTTTTTCCGTGATGCAGTAACAGACAGACAGTCAGGCAGACAAAATTTCTAAAAACTATAGATTCGGCCTCCGTATCGCTAATAATATTTATTTCAATAAGATTTTCCAAAAAATATTTAATGTACAGATTCGGTTTAGTTACAATTTAATTATATGTATAGACAAAAAATAGTTTTCGAAAGACCTTTTAAAGCCTTCTGTAAAAGGCCTAAACTAGTCACAAAAGTTAGAGTTACAAAGAATAACAAGCTATGTAATTCAATAGACATTGAGTATTTGAGTCTAAATCCATTTGAGCAAAAACTGAATAATTTAACTTATAAGTTTACTACAGCGCTCCTACAGAAAAACTCTTTCATTTTCTATAATATATTACAACTAGTGACTCACCCTCGCTTCGCTCGGGTTCGTCCCTAGCTTGATTCCCCATAGAAACTTTTATTGCCATTTTCACCCCCTAAAGGGATTATTTCCAGGATAAAAAAGTATCCTATATCCTTCCCAGAGTCTCAAACTATCTTCTTACCAAATTTCATTTAAATCGGTTCTGTAGGTCCACAGATTACCCCCTACAACTCACAATCTCACAATAAAAATTGATTTATAATGATTTTGTGTAATGTTTTCTGCACAACACATAAACGTATTTTAAGTAGTATTTATTAGTCAAACAATTAAAGAACTATTAACTTGGCTAGTTTTTTGTATAAGTCACATATTATGTATGTATACTCAACTTTGCGTTGCCTTAAGAAATATCCCATCTTACATCCTGCAGGAAAAAAATATCCATTTTTTCCCTATTCCTGTCTCCTTTTCCCCCTTTTTCGTCTGCTATAATTAAAAATATTAATATAATTCTTTTAACAAAATAGTATATATTTTATGCGTAGCCCTCTAAAATTTTGCAAAAAATAGTACTACTATGAAGGTAGAATTATTTTTGTGGAAATTATAATATAGGTAGTTAACAAGTCGTTTTGAATTTTATAATAAAAAAAGTAGAATTGATGTAAAACATTTACTGACCCAGATTTACAGTTGAAAACCAGCTAAATACAGAGGTAACTCGCATTGCGGTCTTAAATATTTGTTGATTATTGGAAGTTTGGCTGTTTAGATAACAAGTAGCGAATCGGGACGCTTTGTTCTTCAAAGTTGCTTTTCAAAGTAATTAAGAACACCCTAATCTGTGATGTATTATTTTAGTAAATTAAAACTTATTTGCTAGCCACAACCACTCGAGTGTACTATGAAAGTGATGAAATGTCTCTTAATGTTTTGTAATTATTACCCGCACTAGGCCAGCATGATATTATCTAGCATTAGAAAGGGTTGAAATATATTATTATATTAAACAAGTAATTCTTGTATATAATAGGTATGTATATTTTATTTCGTCTATCTCTGAAACGGTTGTAACGATTTGGATCCAATTTTGTATTTAGATAAGGTTTGGTAGGAATGGCATCTTTTCTAAAAGTAATGCAATTTTTATATACATCATACATATGTTCCGAAAAAGCCATTCCGGTTAAGTACTTCTATTATCTAAACAAATAATAAAACTCATTGTTGAATCTGTACATTAACTTTTTTTTTGGAAAATCTTATTGAAATAGTCATTATTATCGATACAGAGGCCAAAATTATAATTTTTAGAATTTTTATCTGTCTGTCTGGGAGCGCTTCACGGGATAATCACTGGACAGATTTTGATGAAATTTGTTATGATGATAGCTGGTGAACATATAGGATACTTTTTAATGCAGGAAAATATATCATTTTTGAAAAATCTATATTAACCATTAAGACGTTCCTAGGGACGAACCCGAGCGGAGCGAGGGCAAGTTGCTAGTATAATATAGTAATTTAGACAAGAAATTAGGACTTATTAGTACTATTTTAGCATTTCCTAGTATCCAGTATAGTCACATAAAGAATAATGTTAATAGGCGAGCAATAAGAAGAAGCATCCTTCTTCTTTTTATTCTTTATTCTTTATTGCACTAAAAAAAAGAAATAAAAAAATAAAAATATACTAAATTAAGGTCGAAAATTGTTTAAGTGCGAACTAATGTCTGAACATAGAGTTGGGGTAAAAGAAAAACACAGCAAAAACTTATCATTACATTCAGAAACATCTATTTATTAAATACGAAATACTTAGTATAACAAAACCCTGAAAATAAATCATCCTACTACATTTTTTGGGACATTAACACACAGCGCCATCTAGTATCCATGGTAAGCTACGAGGCTTATGTTATGGATACCAGATAGTTGATGATACACTACACATATATAACTTTAAATACATACATATATTATAAATATGAACAAATATATTGTACATATACAAGTTAACTATATCCATACAAGTTGCGTTAACTATTTCACATTCCGGACACACGTGCACGAGTAAGAGTTTCCGGTCCCACTTCACTACTTCCTTGTATGAAATAAACAATTATCGTATAAACGCCAATAGAATTTGTTTGCTCACATCCGATACAGTGTCTACAGAAAGTAACAAATGGAGGATGTTTTACTAGCAGAACCCGCAGCTTCGTCCACGTTTACTCTACAAAAAAAACTCTTTGATTCCTGAGATTAGCGCGTTCAAACAAACAAACAAACAAACACAAAAACAAACAAACAAACAAACAAACAAACAAACAAACAAACAAACTAAGAAACAAACTCTGCCGCTTTATAATATTATTAAAGATTTCTCAGAGATGTTATATTTTCCCGCAGTAAAAAGTATCGTATATGTTGAACTGAATAACCTATCATCATAGTAAATTTCGTTAGAATCTGTCCAGTGGTTTTCTAGTGATACGTTCCCAGACACACAGATAGATAAAAATTCTAAAAACTATAGATTCGGCCTCTGTATCGATAATAATGACTATTTCAATAAAAAAAACCAAAAAATATTTAATGTACAGATTCCACTCATTTAGAATTTTATTATATCTATACTAATATTATAAAGAGGCAAAGATTGTGAGTTTGTGATGTTGTCGGGGCTAATCTCTGGATCTACTGAACCGATTTAAATGAAGAAGTTAGTTTGAGACCCTGGGAAGGACATAGTATATTTTTTATCCCTAAATTATCCCTTAAAGGGGTGAAAATCGGGATGAAAGTTTATATTTGGGAATCAAGCTAGGGACGAACCCGAGCGAAGCGAGGGTGAGTCGCTAGTGTAATAGATAAAATATTATGAAGAGATTTTTTAACGACTTTAAAAGCGATGGAACTCGATGGGTTTTATTACTCGATAATTTAACCTTTTGATCTTCACAAATACTATTTTATTAACGGTATGGCCTATATATTTAAACCATGAATTCGTTCATGATTTAAAGTTATATTATATATTATAATATTTATTCCAAAAATAGCAGAATATCCACAAAGTTCCCTTCGCCTACGCAAACACTACAACATTTTTACATCAAAACATTCCAGCATCCTGATCTCATCTCGTTGTCTAATCATAATTAACTCTCTCAAATTATAAATTCATACGGTGAAAAACAAAAGCTATTACCCACAACGGAGTTAAGTTTTAATTAGTTCTACCCTCAATTTCGACTAAATAAATATTTCCACTGGCCTTGTTTAGGTGAAAATTTCTCTTGAAATTTTTTGTAGTTTTCCTTTTCTTTAAAAGCGATGGAAAGTACAAAATCTCTGATTACTTAGGTTTGATTAGTGTGTACTTTGTATTTGACGACACGTTTGGCTCAGTTTGTAGTAATCTTACTTGCTGTGACAACGGTCGCCGGTTCGAGTCCCGCTGGGGCCATTCATTTGTGTGATGAGCACGAATGTTTGTACTCCAGTCATGGGTGTTTATATTTATAATATTTATGTATTTAAAAGTTATATATCTATACATATTTATATATGTAATGCATCAACAATCTGGTATCCAAAACACAAGTCTCGTAGCTTACTATGGAACTAGATGGTGCTGTGTGTATGCCCCAACATATTTATTTATTTATTATTGATTGTTTAAACATTAATTAATATTAAATACGTGTAAAGCTAGTTTGGTAGTTGTATAAATAATTAATTTTTAACTAAAAGCTACATAGGGTTAAAGTGTACAAGGTGACTTGACCTCTTGTCCCATACAAAATGGGGTGTGACATGGAGTTATTAGAAAGAAACAATGTATGACAAGTAAGTATATAAGTAAATATATAAAGAAATTATGTAAACTGTGTGTATCATTTTATTTTTATAAATTTATATTTATTTTTGAAAATAAATTGATTTAAAATAATGCTTTGATTATATAGACAGGTATATAATCAAAGAAATAATGATATCTCTTCTCATGTCATATATTACATACATTTAGCGTCTTCAAATACATAAACTCTGCCTTTTTATACTAATATTACTAATATTATAATATGTTTGTTTGTATCGAATAAGCTCCAAAACTAGTGAACTAATTTAGATGAAATTTGATAAAAATATTGTTTGAGATCCTGGAAGGGACATAGGATAGGTAGATAGATAGGGGCGAAAATGTGGATGAAAGTTTGTATGGGGAAGCAATCTGAGCAAAAAAAGGAAAGAACCTGAGCGAAGCGAGGGTGAATCGCTAGTATTATTATAGATTTGCAGTTAGGTATACTAAAACATAAGATGTTACGTAATTTATAAGAGCCTATTATAAGTAAATATTATAGAATCTATAATAAAGTAATCTTTCATACAACCCTTATACCCCATAGAGCGTAAACCAATTTAGTTGTACTAAAACAAAATCATATTAAACTTAAAATACGAAACTCTGCCGTCTAGTAGCCATACCGCTACAACTAGACTACGCTTCATTATGTGGTACCAAGAATGAATTGCTGTACAATTTCCTCTAACCCCAAGAGAACGAGCTATTACTTAGTGTTTTGATTCATATTTATGTAGATCTACCCACAAACCTTCCATAGTTACGATCAGTGCAAGCAAGGCATTGACAAATGCCCGTCCATAATTTCTATCTCACCCGAAGCAACAAATTTTAGAAGACCCCAATTTCCCCTCTCGCTTTCAATTAAATAGGGTCTTTGAAGGGTATTTGGGAGGAAGTAGGAGGTCTATTTATAATGGCTCTACAGGTTTGGTTGCGGATATTATCGTGCAAGTAAATGTGCTAAGTCAGAAGCGACTTGTCAGAACAATTACTCTTTGACAAGTGAAAGGAGTTCACGTTTCAGCCTTAATGTCTCTTTTAAAATATCATTTGTTGGGAAGGTTTTACATATTTTTTTATCGTATTTTTTACTTACTAGCATTTGCCCGTGGGTCCGCCTGCTTTTATTAATGTATTTACTCTCTTTGTAAGTGTTAGTCAACAGGCTATATGCAAAAAAAAATTTTTAGTCGCATTTGTAGTTGGCAGATTAGCGCATTTAGATGTTTAGTAAATTATTTATTGTTAGGATATACCTCACTAAATATGCCTCATGTTATAAAAATGAATTTTGGTACATAAAAACTTCCATTAATATTAATAAACTGAAGCCGCACAAACTAAATGGGCCAATTTTTCAAAATTTTCAGTACGAAAAATTAAGAGATGCCGATCGCTTCATGTATAAGTAAATTGTGGATATTATAGAGTATAGTAAAAATAAATAAATTGTAAAAATATATTAAATTCAAAACAATGTGTTCGAAACCAGGACAATGTTTGAATAGTATAAATCTAGATTTTACAAAACTTAAGTAAAACGATAAGATTAATCCAATGACATATAGTTTATATATCAATATAATAAATCAATCATTAGTATTATAAATAATAATAATAATATAAGCAACCCTATTATTTTTGTATTACAAATGCGATAGTTTGGATGGATGTTTGTTACTCAATCACACCAGAACGGCTGAACGGATTTGGATGAAATTTGGCACTCAGATAATAGTCTGGAATAGCACATAGGTTACTTTTTATCCCGGAAAAATTTACGGTTCCAGTGGGATAAATTTATTTTTAATTTTTCACAGAGCAAGGAATCGACTATCTAATACACGCTAACCATTAAAACGTACCGGCTAGTAATTGTATATTTTTTGATATAATATTTTTTTTATTAAAATGATAACATAAGTACAATGACAATACAGTTTATGTAGCAATATTATTTAAACTAATAGTAAATCAGTGCTGTGAGAAGTTTCACCCTTCAATCAGATTCAGTGAAACGACAAACACTACCACCTTGTTAATTGGCGGCTTCTGGTAAACAATCCATTTGTAGATTATTATTTATCATCTTTGATATAATCTATGGGACTAGGATCTAAGGACTTTGTATAGGATTAATTTAATCTTGACAATATATAACAATACTAGCTTCCCTCGGGATTGCCTCTAGAAAAAAAAACAAATTTATCCCACGGGAACATATGTGTACAGGAATCCATACATCCTAACAAACTTTCGCATTTATAATATTAGTAGGATAATAATATATTTGGTGTATGTTGAAGAAAAGGCTTCTTAGGAAAAATTTCAAATTTGTATCGACGATACAAACTATTGTCATACTCATTCTAAAGGATGATATATATATATATACGATTTACCTAACCACTCCTCACAAGGTACTGAGAATTTCTTAACAGAAAACCCAATAACTTTACTTTGACTCATATGTGACTCGATCCTAGGATCTCCGGATCTGCAGTCCTACACGTCAGCCACTAGACCAATTAGTCAGTAGGATACCAGCAAATGTTACATACATTAACTGTAGTAGCGTGCATTCTTACCTTACTATAATAGATATGCGTTTTTGTTGTTTTACGTTTGTATGTGTCGTTATTACATCTAAGTGTTGAATTTAAAAAATACTACCCATTCATATAATAGCACATTTAAACATGATTTTTTAAATTTGTTAGCGAGCTGATATCGTATCGCTTCGTCAGATACGTCCCAACGGTATCGTAAAAGGGTCAGCATTTGACAAATTCTCCATGTTATCGTGTTACGAAAGTGTTATATCAAATGTGTCTTTTTCATAATCATGTGCCTTATAGGGTTTAGATTATACGAGTATGAAGGTATAAAAGGACTCGTCATAACATATTTCGCTTAAGATCTGTCTTACTAATATTATAAATGCGAAAGTTTATGAGGATGTATAGATAGATGTCTGGATGTACATATATAAAACTTTTTTACGCAACAACTACTAAATCTATTTTAATGAAACTTTACAATAAATAGCCTATACATTAGAATAACACATAGGCTACTTTTTTCCCAGAAAAATGTACGATTCCCGTGGGATAGATTTGTTTTTGTTTGGCTAGAGTTGAGCACGAGCGAAGCGAGGGTAAGTCGCTAGTAGTAAATAATTTTAGGTTTTAGACGTCTGTCTGTGGCGTATTAATTCGGGCGGGATTTTTCTTGATACAAATTTAACTTCAGATTACCAAACATACATACAAACTTTCCCATGTATAACAGTATCTTAACTTATTCTATTACATCTTCTTTCTATAACATCCATTATTATTTCCCATTTTGTTTAGTATTTCGTAAGTACAGTAACAGAATTTTAACGAGACCCTTAAGACACCTAAGCCACCAAAATTACTTAAGTAGGTTTAAGAACTCACCGGTAACAATGTGGCCTGGGTTGGAAACGACACTCGTGTTGCCAAAAACTAGCGCAAAATGATGAAAGTAGATCTTAATTTATAACAGACTAGCATTGCCCGCAACTCCGCCCGCGTTCAGATAATCAAAAACCAAAATTCTTAGGTTTTAAATATTAGTATACTCGTACATTGCAGTTTTTGTATTTTTTATCAGAAATGAGACATTTTCTCTCGGTAAAAAGTATCCTGTATTTTGACCCGGATAAATAAACAGCTATCACCATACCAAATTTCGTCAAAATCTCTCCAGTGGTATTTCCGTGATGCGGTTATAGACAGACGGACAGACAAAAATTCTAAAAACTATAGTTTCGGCCTCTGTATCGATAATAATGTTCATTTCAATAAGATTTTCCTAAAAATATCTAATGTACAAACTCGGCTTAGTTACAATCTGTCTCCGTAAGAGCCATCCTCGCACTTCAAGGAATATTTAAAAAAAAGAATTAGCGAAATCGGTTCAGCTGCTCTCCAGATTTGCGCTTACCAACACTTTCAGCGATTCATTTTTATATTATAGTTTGCTTGTCTTAAGGAATAAGTAGGTATAATAATTTTCTTAGATTTACACGAATATTTGACGTTTTATAAAAACAATCATTTTTTCGCGGATTTATTATGATTTTTGGTTCCCGAAGTTTCGAATGCTTAATAATAATTGAAAAAAAGTGTGTGTGTGCAACTGACACATGGTAGAACATGAAACTTAATATTATATATTTGTCAGAGAATAATAACGGTTACCATGGCAACATAGCAATGTATTTTATCTCATATCTCGCTGGCTTAATCCTATATAATATTTGTTTGTCTCTTTTTAGTGTCGCATTTCCGTTTCATCGAGTTTCAAATCACAACGATTTTAAAAAAGTTTCACTTCAAAAACTAATAAGTTAAAATATTTATTAAAATGTATATAACTCGTCAGAACAAATCCAATAAGCGCAAACTCAAAACATACATACATAAAAAATCGATGATTAAAATAAATATAGTAAAACATAGAAAATTTAAAATGTATATCGCTATAATATAGACAGAACCGTGGTAAAAATATAGTATATTATGATCGTTACATTTCATTTTCAATTATGATTAATGACCCCTAAAGTTACGACGTAAGGAAGTCGCGAAAATTTCCTCGAAGCTAATATCTTATCAACTTTGCGACATTTATTTGATTAAATATTCAAAATTTTCAAGATTTGTGCTAAATAATTATCACATTTGATTTATGTAATTAATTTGTTATTGAAATAGTTCAGTACCATTTTCTCCTCTGTTTGTCGACCATTTTTTAACCCCCGACGCAAAAAGATGGGTGTTATAGGTTTGAGGTCAATGTCTGTGTGTGTATGTCTGTCTGTAGCATCGTAGCTCTCAAACGGATGGACCGATTTCGATGCGGTTTCATTTGAAAGCCAGTTTTCTTGCGGTGATTCTTAGCTATGTTTGGTTAATATCGTTCCAGCAGTGTAAGAGTATCAGCTCTTTTCTAAAATGATGTAAGGCATTTTGGCGTATGGATTACTCGATTAAGTGCTTTTGACAATTAATTTGCGTAGGGTTTTTTTATTAATTTTTAATTTATAGTCATAATATATTTTTTCTTGTTTTTTTTGTTTAGTAGCTATTGATAAGCTTTGATGTTATCAATATTTAGTTCTTCTATCTGTCTAATATATTGTGAACCAGTGTTTGTAACAAAACTCCTCCAAAACGGCCTGACCGATTTTTATGAAATTATGTGTGTTTATTCAGTAGGTCTGAGAATAGGACGTAAAATATTTTTCATACCAATAAGTGACAACGGTCGTCCACCCTAATTTTTTTTTATTTTTTGGCCAAAATTTTTACATTACATAATATAAAATACTTTTTACTGCAGGAAAATATCTCATCTCTGAGAAATCTATACTAAACGTTAAAATGTATCTAAGGACGAACCCGAGCGGACCGAGGGTGAGTCGCTAGCTTTCTATATAGTTAGTTCTTCTATATTCTATATAGATAGGTAAATTTCTAGTTATATAATATACTGGTGACTTGCCCTTGTTCCGCTCGGGTTCGGTAAGTTCAGAATAGCTTGCTTCCCAATACAAACTTTCTCCCCATTTTCAACTCCTTTAGGGGTGATTTCCAGGATAAAAGTGTTCTATGTCCTTCCCGGGGTCTCAAACTATCTTCTTACCAAATTTCATCTAAATTGGTTCAGTAGATCCAGAGATTACCCCCTACAACGTCACAAACTCACAAACTTGCAAACTCACAAACTTACAAGCTCTACCTTTTTATAATATTAGTATAGATTTTGTTAAAATTTTCAACACTGGTTTTTCATTGAAATTCGACCACAAGTCGAAAAACTAATATTTTTAAGCTTTTAGGTATTCGTAACTATTAACATCGGACAGGACGTTCAATTTGAAAGATAGTTTCATATATATTCTGTTGCAGAATCCGTTTGAAGATTAAATGCGCGTTTGACCATTTATTTTCAACATAGCCAATGGCGTGTAATTATATATAGCCACGAAGATCAAAGAGATGGGCATTATGATAACAGTTATTACATCGGTTTTCCAGAACTCATTGTTTTCAGGCGTATTACTTTGAAGAATTGCTACTGCCTTTTCATGTTTGGATAATCACTTTTGACTGTTCCTTTGTGGGTTTTCTATTATATTTATGGGGTTTAATATTAAGTTTAATGGGGCTTAAATTATTTTATAAGAAAAATTATATATGTAATTGTGATATTTTCTCTAAATCGTATAGAAATAGCCAAAATCTAGTACACGCAATTATTAGGGTTTAGTTGATTTAAATGGCAAGTGTTTAAAAAAAATCTTTTTTTTTTCTTTTTGAGTTATTAAAAAATCTTTTTTCTTGAACATCTCATTATGTACTAAAAAAATTTCATGCTATTATTACATGAGTGCATGTTTATATCGAATCGCTAATAGTAAAGATATATAGAAAATTAAAATTGGAAACCTCCTGCTTTTCCAGTCGGTTAAATTGGTACAATTTATTGACTAGACGATATGCCGCTAAAAGTAAAATCAGGTTTAAAGTACTGAAAAGATATTGATATTTAATATTCATAAGTTAGATAAAAATTGATAGGTCAACATTTTTTTAGCGAAAAACGACGCTAGCCTAAAAACTAAATTAGGTCACGATGACATACTCCATGACGCTAAAGCACTTTATCCCAGGAGAGATGAAATTCTTGCGTCATAAAATTAAATCGCAGTTTGGAGAGCGTGTAGAATAGCTCATAATTTTTAATCAGGTCAGCTTATCAATACGGTATTTATTATAGTTAATAGTTAATTTACTATAACATACAATACTAACCACTTAGCTTCGCTTCGCTCGGTCACATCCCTAGTTAGTAGTTATCTATGCATTACTCCAGCTTATAGTCTATTTGTGTACTAAATTCCATTCAAATCCAGTGTCAAGCTGTTTTCGAGTGAAGATGCAACAAACATACACACAAAACAAACTCACATTTGCTTTACATTTATAAAAGTTGTTCAGTTGTATAACTTGTTTTACAACACTATGAATATATTTAATTATAATCGTTTGAACAAATTTATTTATCTTATATATACAGTATCTAAAATGTAGGCATAACATATATGGTTAGTCTATTATATGGATATATATGTACCTATAATATGGCAGTAGTGCAGCAATAAAGCAGTGGTAGCCCAGTGGTAACGTCCTCGCTTGGGGAAACCGAGTTAAGCAAGTTTAAATCTCAGGTCTCGCACCTCTGATATTTTCATGTGCGAATCATTTCCAATATGATTACCACTTGTCATAACGGTGAAGGAAAACATCGTGAGGTAACCTGCATGTCTGAGAGAACCTAGCAAGTTTTCAAAAGACATGTGTAGTTCGCTAACCCGCACTTGGCCAGCGTGGTGGACTATGGCCTGATTCCTCTCGTACTGAAAGGAGTAAATATATAGTATATTAGTGGCTTACTGTCGCTTCGCTCGAGTGCTTCCCTAGGAATCGATATTTTTATTCAGGTCTTCTCTTTATATGAAAAGTGTAAGATACAAACTTTCCCATTATTAAATCTTATAATTTTAAAAGAGCAATTCTGGTATATATATAATAAACTTATATGCTCTATCGATTTGAATAAAATTTTATATATACATATATGTAGATAAGGTTTTGCTTTTTAGGTTTATCTGTATAGGTGTATCTTCTAAAAAAACGAACTTTTTAATCTTTTGTGTAAATACATGAATTTACAAACAAAAACGCCGTGCAACCCTCGTTCACCCAGGTACTAGTTTTCTTATATATACATATATAAATAAACTGTGCTGTTGTTTAGAAGTACAATCTATATGTACTAATTGTAAAAAAACTATACTTCCTATATATATTACAAGCATCGTAATATTTTAGTACATAATCATACATATTTATATTTTGTAGTTTCAGGTTAAAATAATTTTCACGAACAGCGTTTGCAAATCACTGGAACATGACAATTTAATTTCAAATTAGCTGTAAATGGTGTTTAGAAATGATCGACATGCCCTCATTGTCACCAAAGCCGATACACGCGTCCATCCCTACTCATTAGTTTTAATGACCTTTCACATGTTCATAACAATAATAGAATTTCGACCCCGAAAATAATTATATACTGAACCCAGTTCTGTTTACAGATAATTTACGGTTTTAAACTTGAAATGGTTTGCAAATATTTGAATAGGTCATAATCTATTCATATACTCGTAATAAGATTCTGAGTCGAATCTGTACTTAAATATTTTTTTTGGAAAATCTTATTGAAATAGTGATTATTATCGATACAGAGGCCGAATCTATAGTTTTTAGAATTTTTGTTCCGATACAGATAAATACAATTAAAGTGTCTGTTTGTAATATCAAAATAGCAACTTTTTACTAAATGTATAATATAATACTTTTGTATGCAACAAAATTATATACGGTACATATAAGAAAATCATAATATGAAAAAAAAATGTCAGTCTATCTTGTTTTGTTTTGTTTGTTTTGACTAATCTCAGAAACAGCTGCACCGATTGCGACGGGGCTTTCACTGGCAGATAGTTAATGTTATAAATGTTTGAAACTCGGTTGAAAATTCTATACTTCATGGAAATATAAAGACTAAAAATACAAAGAAATGTTCAAGAGTTAGGTGAAAACTGTACCCTTAAAATATCTATGAAATTAACTTATATTTTTAAAGTATTTAAGGAAAAATATTATTTTTATATTTTCCTTGCTTGTTCAATGTTTTCTAAATAATTGCGTTTTCGTTTTCCGTAGCTGTAAGGTCGACCCTATTACTAAATCATTGTCTGTCCACCCATCTATCTCTTAAAGAGTATACTCATATACCATTGTATATGGTATCCCTTAAACCAAAACAGCTAGCAGAGTGTAAAAATATTTACATATAATAATAAGGAAAAGTAAAATACAATATTATATCATATTTTCAAATTTCTTTTTCTTTACACTTTGAAAGATTTAATCAAACAATACAAACTCTAAAAATAACAATAATCAAAATTGACCACCAAGGCCATTTTTTGAGGGTTTCGTCGCCAAAAGGCTAAATTGGAACCCTTACAATTTCGTCTGTTTGTATGTTTTTCTGTCATAGCTGTTTTACTCGATAACTATTGGAGCTACATTGCTGAATTTTGGTAGGTAGGTATTTCATGTGAACAGCTAGATGATTTCATAGTTGTTCAAGCGTTGCGGAGTTAAATACTTCTAAAGTCGTAAACGTTTGTTCTCCAACCTTCTCCATTCTAACGCTTGAAGTCAGAAAATTCTGAAAAAAATGACATAATAAATCTTCCAAAATACTTTCAACAAAAAATGTTTTGAAGAAGATACATTGAGTAGTTTGTGAGATATGGAATATTTACCATTTTACATTCACTAAAATTGTTAATACATTAAAAGATAATATGTCGTGTTGTGTAGATTTCTTTATTCAGCCCTTTTAACTTCCTACTGTTGGGCACGGGTTTCCCTTCAATACGAGGAGGATCAGGCCATAGTCCACTACGCTGGCCAAGTCTTACGAAAACTTAGGTCCTCTTAGACATGCAAGTTTTCTCACCACGTTGTTCTTCATAACAAGACAAATGGTAATCATGTTAGAAATTATCCGTACATGAAAATATCATAGGTGCGACTAATTTGAGATTTGAACCCGCATCACTTGGTTTTCCAAGCAAACGCGTTACCACTGGACTACCATTGTCTTTTTTGTGATGAATATTGATTCAATAAAAAAATCCCATCTTACAAAAACTTTTTACTTTTTCTGGGTTTTCCGATAATTATTATACTTTTATAATTTTCCGATAATTAATATATTTTATATGATAATTGTATTATACTTTTACTACTTAGAATAAACAAGGACACTATATTTTTAATAATTATTATTATTCAAATTTGCCGCACTTAAACTCGACTAATAAGGAAAAAGTCAAATTGAGAAGGATGAATCATCTCTAATCGACGAAAACCGTTTTACAGGAGAGTACTTTGTTCCAAAGGCGTTAAGCATTATGGAAAGGCTTCCACCTATAAGGGATAAAGCGTAAAATTGTGTCGTCCCTGAATCAGTTAAGAGATTTTTAGCCGAAAATCCACACTCGCTTTTCCCGCAAGATAAGGGAAGATAAATGAAATTTGTAGCGCTCAGCTTCCGTCACAATCATTACTCAAGTATACATTACTTACCTCCCGAAACTTTAAAGTTACAAAATCGCTACTTCATTCATTTGATTTATCATATCAAAGACCTATTAATTATGAGTTATCGTCTAACTTTAATTTGCAATCGCAGTGTATTTTGTGATTCTGTAACCATTTCTTAGATTTATGCGAATATTTAACATTTATCTATACGTATAATAAAATTCTGAGTTGTATCTGTATGTTAAATATTTTTTGGAAAATTTTATTGAAATAGTTATTATTATCGATACAGAGTCCCAATATATGGTTTTTAGATTTTTCAGGTTGTCTGTCTGTCTGTCTATCTGCCTGTGACCGCATCACCAGGAAACCACTGGACAGATTTTGATGAAATTTGGTATGATGATAGTTAGTTACCCGGGTCAACATTTAGGATACTTTTTACTGCGGGAAAATATCTATATGTTGACCCGGATAACTAGCTATCACCATACCAAATTTCATCAAAATCCTTCCAGTAGTTTTCTTGTGATGCGGTAACAGACAGACAGACAGACAAAAAATCTAAAAACTATTAATTCGTCCTCTGTCCCGATAATAATGTTTATTTCAATAAGATTTTCCAAAAATGTCTAATGTACAGATTCGGCTTAGTTACAATTTTATTATATGTATAGATACCAGATTGAGTAACAATAGAAACTTACACAACAACAAATTTACTTAAAAATGATAACATTTTACGAATTTTAGAACAATAATTGTATACAAAAATGTCTTAATTTATTCATTGTAAATAAAACTACATAGTAGTCTGTGAATTGCTTCTGAACCAAACTCCTTTTAACCCGGCTTAATAGAAAAGTATTTAATTTAAATGTTAAATTCGTTTCTTCAAAAGCTACGTAGCTTCTTGCGAATTTCTTTGAACCTAAATCTACTTAAGTGCATGACTTGCAAATTCCATTGTAGTAGTAACTTATAACGTCTATTAAAATAGCAGGATTATGCTGAAAACCAAAATTAAAATATCTCTGTCAGATTAGTTACATTAAAATCTGTTTAGTTATATTTATTTTTACAGTATACAACAAATTTAACTTAATATTCTTGCAGTGAATTTCATGTAATTCAATACTTTTAGGTCTTTTGCTTAAAGAATTGATAAGAAAACATTGTTTAAGACATAAATAGGCAGAATAATCCAAATATTGTATTTATATATACGATATGAGAAATTTATTATATCCATAGGCTTATTGACTTTTTTCATGGACACTAAAAGGTAACGTATAAAGTCTATGAAATAATAATTTCAAAACCAGGTTACAAGTGACTTACCCACGCTTCCCTTGTGTCTCTAATACCTTTGATATCTATACTAATATTATAAAGAGGTAAAGTTTGTGAGTTTGTGACGTTGTAGGAATCTCTGGATCTACTGAACCGATTTAGATGAAATTTGGTAAGAAGATAGTTTGAGACCCTGGGAAAGACAAAGGATACTTTTTATCAAGTAAATCATCCCTTAAGGGGGTGAACATGGGGATGAAATTCTGTATGGGGAGTCAAGCTAGGGACGAACCCGAGAGAAGCGAGGGTGAGACACTAGTTTATAATGATACTAGCGAATAACTTATTTTTCATAAATAAACGTAGCCTAAGTTAAAGTCCCATCAAAATTGGTTCAGCCGTTTAAGAGATTAGCCGGAATAAATAGACTGACAAAAAAATATTGTGTGTTTTCTTATAAGTACCTTACATAATTTTATAAGCATTTAGTAAAAAGCTCATAATTTGAAATTACAAAAAGACACTTCCATTTTATTTATCTGTATAGATAAATACAAGCAGCATTTTTTTGGTATTTTCTTTACTTACTTACCTATGGGTTATTGTAAATCATAGTTTATCTGCTTACTAAATTTCATCAAAATCCGTTTAGCTACTTCAGCGGAAAAGATTAAAGTACACATATTATTTAGTGAGATAAATAAGAGGAATCCCCTAAATATTCCATGTTAAAACGCATAAAAAACAAACTGTCAATCGAAGGGGAAAAACCTTTTCAAACAAAAGTTGGCTTACGTAGCTTTGAAATGCGATCAAATGCTATCGTTGCTTTGCAGCCGTTTGATATCGCTCGAAAAAACTTTGTATTTAAACTTTCATTCGAGTTGTAGATAAAACTATTTATAGAACTGTTTCATAGCTTATGATGTTTTCGATTTGCTTATAATTTTAGATTATACCTATAATATATTACTAGACTCACCGTCGCTCCGCTCGGGTTCGTCCCTAGTTACCTTTTAACGTTTAGTATAGATTTCTTAGAAATGAGTTATTTTCCTGCAGTAAAAATTACTTTATATGTTGACCCGGATAACCAACTATCATCGTGAAAATTTTCATCAAAATCTGTCGAGTGTTTCTGTCATGATGCGTTCCCAGACGGATAGACGGAAAAAATTCTAAAATCTATAGATTCGGTCTCTGTATCGATAATGTCTATTTCAATAAGATTATCCAAAAAATATTTAATATACAGATTCGGCTTAGTTAGAAATTAATTATATGAATAAGTTATATGTATAGATATATTATGTACCTAATGCATAATTACATTCCAGTCAATACAGTCCAGTCAAATAAGGCCTGAAATAAAAATTTTGGCACTCAACTTTGCATTTTTCATAATTAATATAGTTAAATACTGCGGATTGGATACTATGTTATTTTTTTTGAGATAAGAATTGGCACCAAAATCCATTACAACTTCAAAAAATAAATTTAAATAAAACTATATTTTCGGATTATTTTGTGGATTTATTTGGATTTTTGGTTCCCGACGTTTAAAATGCTTTGCAGCAATCATGGTCACGGGAGAGACTGAGGTTAAAGACGTCTCGAAGGTATGTATGTATTATGTATGTACTTGTTACAGACAGTGCCTACCCATAAAACAAAATTTCAAAAATTCAATAATGGAACCAAAGTATCTTACAATATTTGTCAATTTTATAGAGCAATACTCAATAGAAACATTAATAATGATTTTGGTGTGCTATGTTTAACTTATACAATTATTTTAATACGCTTTCTTTAAATAGATATTTTGGTTAGAGATATTATCATTATTCTATGTAAATATTATTTTGACTAGTCCCATACACTTACAGTTAATTAAAACCTTGTCTCATTTCCTTTATCTATACATATAATAAAATATTGTAACTAAGCCGAATCTGTACATTAAATATTTTTTGGGAAATCTTATTGAAATAGACATTACTTATTATCGATACAGAGGCCGAATCTATAGTTTTTAGAATTTTTGTCTGTCTGTCTGTGTATTACCGCATCACAAAAAAACCACTGGAGGGATTTTCATGAAATTTGGTATGGTGATAGCTGGTTATCCGGGTCAACATATATGATACTTTTTACCGCGGGAAAATATCTCATTTCTGAGAAAAAAATACAAAAACTGCATTGTGAGAGTATACTAATATGTAAAACCTAAGAATTTGCTTTTTGGTCATCTAAACGCGGGCGGAGCCGCGGGCAATGCTAGTATGGAAATAATATTTATAACTTTAAAAGAAAAGCTAAGCCAAGTATGAATTATTATACGAGAAACAATTGCTACTCAGTTTCATTCAGTGGAAAAAATCGTTTAATTTGCTAATTGAGCATTATGATGAGACAAAAAGTGTAGCATCTATTTAATTACGCCTCATTATACTATGTTCTTTAATTTATGAAGTAAGAAATAAAGCATCTTTTGTTCGTCCTCTAAAACAAAAATGTGACGATGTTATGAGTCTAATTATAAAATGTATTTTAATACTTATTCATAATAATATATACCTAATAAAAAATAAATACAAATTTATCCCACGGGTACCGCACATTCTTCCGAGATAAAAAGTAAATAAGTTAATTCCGGGATAAAAAAAAGCCTATGTGCTATTCCAGACTATAATCTATCTCTGTGCCAAATTTCATCAAAATCCGTTCAGCCGTTCTGGCGTGATTAAGTAACAAACATTCTTCCACATTTATAATATTAAGTAAGATTGTGTATTACACATATAAGTTTTACTTATTATCTGATCCCACCGAAGCCCAAACAAGGGGTTATGAGTTTGAACATACCTACTGGTATGTATGTATGTACCTATACATGTTTGTATGTATCCTTTGTCAACTTGTTCCCGTCTTTTTGGTTCACTTTTTACGCAGTCGCTTTTTTTATTTAATAATTTATTTATTTTATTCATTAATGAAGCAACATAATATTAAGATTAAAAAATATTAATTTTTTAAATAGTAAAAGATAAAAAATATTTATTTTTTAAATATTAAAAGATAAAAAATATTTTAGTCCCGATTTTTTTTGGCCATTTCTTATATTCTGTACATAATACATTACAGTCATTGTTTTTAAAAAATATTTCACTATACTTCCTTATTGGGTAGTTGGTCTAAGCTCGCGAATAAATGATACAAAGACGTCAATTTTTCTCAAATTTTGTTAGTAACTTCAAAATGATAGATAATTCGATAACAAAATGTTCGTTAAAGGCGAGTAATCTCAAGTTCGTAATGAATTTAAACTGTGTTAATACCATGATCGCCTTTTCTAGTGATGTTATTTAACTACAGCCATTATAGTAATATCATGAAATAAAAAAAAATTGGAAAAAAAGCAGCCATGAGGACTGCCGACAGAAGTGAAAACTTAAAACTTTAAACGAACAGTTGTTATTTTTGATATTCAAATTATTTGTTTGATCTTAAATTGAAATTTGTTAATTAAAACTGTTTACATATTTTATCTGGTTTCGACATCTATCGCCACTCTGAGTGTTAGCATTAACACGTCACGTGACCATGTCGATGACGACTTACATAAATTTACTCCCCATCCAAACCTGCTTATAAAAATTTTCACTTCAAAAACACTAAAACTTATTACATACGAGCGCTTACACCCCTATATAAAGCCTTATAAACTCCTCTAATTCAATAAAAGTCCTTGCAATTTATAACTTGTTACGCCGTTCAATAATTACTTCGAAAAATATAGAGACAAACAAAACTTTTGAAATCACAGACAGACATCTCAATATTATTTACTTGTATAGATTTAGAGTAGTTATAGAAAAACCAAGAAATATTGCAATCTGTAATGTATAACATTTTTTTCCTAAAGACGACTTATAAATAATTAAAAGTTTTTTACAAACTTATAACCAGTGACTCACCCTCGCCCCGCTTGAGTTTGTTCCTAGTTACGTTTTAACGTTTAGTATAGATTTCTCAGAGATGAGATATTTTCCTGCTGTAAAAAGTATCCTATATGTTGACCCGGATAACCAGCTATCATCATCCCAAATTTCATCAAAATCTATCCAGTGGTTTTCTTATGATGCGTTCCCAGACGGATAGACAGACAAAAATTCCAAAAACTATAGATTCAGCCTCTGTATTGAAAATAATGACTATTTTAATAAGTTTTTCCAAAAAATATTTCATGTACAGAATCGACTCAGAATTTGATTAAATATATAAATATCAAAGGTTTGTATTATGTACGTTACGCGACATTTTCACTTATTGCCGATCGATTTTAATATATTTTTTATAAATAAGTTTTTTCCCATATAAATTTTATGTTCTATATCAATTTCAAGAATTCTACCTCCAAGAATAAAATTATCACTTCACGGATACCACTTCACTTTATAATATACTATTGATCAACAACTAAACTCGGTAGCATATAAAAAACTTACGCGTTCGTAAGCGAGTATCGAACAAATGAACATGGTTACTTAACAATATAAATATTAAAGTTCACTGTCAATTTTCTAGTAGAAACTCTATTATTACATTATATCGTTTAGCGCCATTAGGGAAAGCCTGGCATGATGGAAAAGAATTATAATAAATAAGAGCTTTTTCACAATGTTATTATAAAATTTTAGCTTTAAAGGAAAATATACTATACTTACTGGTTTTTACTTTGTTATTAACAACGTGAAAGTTAAAGGTATGCTCTAGCTAAATTTCATCGCAACCTGTTTAGCAGTTTAAACGTGGAATAGTAAAAAACAGGTAGAGAGTTATTTTTTACTGTTATTCATTAGTAATATTAGTATAAATATTTAGGCTTATAGCAAAGATAGCTGGTTGGACCAAAGGACAAAGCATTTTTTTACGTTATTATTATTTACTAGCATTGCCCGCGGCTCCGCCCGCGTTTAGATGACCAATAACAAAATTCTTAAGTTTTACATATTAGTATACTCTTACATTGCAGTTTTTGTATTTTTTCTCAGAAATGAGATATTTTCCCGCAGTAAAAAGTATCCTATATGTTGACCCGGATAACCAGCTACCATCATACTAAATTTCATCAAAATCCCTGCAGTAGTTTTTCCGTGATGCGGTAACAGACAGATAGACAGACAGACAAAAATTCTAAAAGCTATAGATTCGGCCTTTGTATTGATGATAATGTCTATTGCAATAAGATTTGCCAAAAAATGTTTAATGTACAGATTCGGCTTAGTTACAATTTTATTACATTATGCACTCATCTTCTTTACATCATTCTCAATACTGAAATCATCACTTCTACGATATTATTTTATGAGTAGCTTTTAGTTATTTCTGACTCACCATTGTAATCACTTTAGCGGTCTTGCAATTCTTCGTATATTTTCACGTCGAGTGTGCAGCTTATTAGATTACGCCCGCATGCCAATATCCCCATCGATCTTTCTCTTAATGACTACTTGCTAGATCTTCGAACTTAGTTCTTTTAATAGTTAAATATTATGTTTTAGTCTGAACTTACTGGAGGCTGATGGATTATTATTTACAGTTAACGTAAATTCTTTTAAACTTTAGTAGCTTATCAAGCTTAGGCAGTAGTGTACATCCTACTAATATTATAAATGCGAAAGTTTGTGAGGGTGTATGGATGTATAGATGTATGGATGTTTGTTACTCTTTCACGCAAAAACGACTAAACGAATTTTAATGAAACTTTACAATAATATAGCTCATACATCAGAATAACACATAGGCTACTTTTTATCTCGGAAATTTGTACGATTTTTATGGAATAAATTTGTTTTTCATTTTCTAGAGGTAAACCCGAGCGAGGCGAGGGTGAGTCGCTTGTCTTCAATATATCAATCCCCTTCGAACCTTCGAAACACCTTCGAAATTTGAGTGCTTAGATTTCTTACTCTATAATGGAAACTAAATAACGTTTAATAGAAATTGCCCTGGGGGCTTAAACAAGATTTCATTCTACAACCGTTGTAGAATAGAAATATTGAAAATTATATTAAAATGACAAATATAATCGTTACCTATGTCATAGAATATTATATCTATCTTTAGTTAACGATTATATTTCTATTCGACTGCCTCGGTGGTGTAGTGGCTAGCATGTACGGCTGCACACCCGGAGGTCCTGGGTTCGAGTCCCGGGTCGGGCCAAGTTTAGTTATTGAGACTTTCTGTATAGTAAGTCTCAGTAACAGCCCGGAGTTGGGAAGTTGGCGGTGTTTCACCCCCGTGCCTCGGAGAGCACGTAAAGCCGTCGGTCCTGCGCCTTAACTCTCACCGGTCGTGTCGAGTGGTCGTCCCACCGGAGTATGAGAGTGATAGGAATAGAGAGTGCACTTGTGTCTGCGCGTACACTTGAGCACTATAATATCTCCTGCGCAGTTGGCTAATCTCAATGAGATTGGCCGCCGTAGCCGGAATCGGCTAGGAGAACATCATCATCATCATATTTCTATTCTATAGCGATTGTAGAACAATATCTTGTGTAACCTTCCTGTTTCTCTTGATCAGATTTCTATCGAAAGTATTTTTAGCTTACAATAGTACATCAATATAGACTATAATATTTTCCTATTCAACGTTTTAATGAACGGTGGAATACACATTAAATATGGTTATTGATAAAAGCTCTTTAATGGAGTGTTATTAAATATTAGGTTGAGTTTTAGGTCAGTAGCATCAAATTAAAATTATCATTAAGACCTTCAATCTGTGTTCTTTTTGAGGTTTCGTTTTTTTTTTAATAAGATGGAGGAGAAAACAAAGATATAATATGATATTTACAAACAAACTCACTACACAAAAACATAAATTATAAAATTTTTATATGCATATTTATTGAGAAAAGGAATTTTTATGTCCAAAAATTGTCAGTAGTAAGTGGAAAATAGCATTTTCTACCACATTTTTCTTGATTCTGCTCTAAAATAAAGTTTTTTATAAATATTTGGATGGTTGCGTTATAATTATTTTCTTTTTATTTCTTTTGGTAGTGAATGAAAAATGTAATATCAAAACTTTTTGTGTTAAAATATAAACTGATGAAGTCCATTCTAACACCGATTATAATAATTTTTTTTTTTTAACTAAAAATGTAAAACAATTTCTAAATCGCTTTAAAAATAATTATTTTGTCCATAGGGCTGGCTGGGACTTCTTAAAATTTTTATGAATCTGCCTATGAGTTATATTTTTTTATAACGACTATAACAACTAGTGTTCGTCTAGTGACCGGAGCACAATCGTAATCTAAAGCTTGTCAATAGTTGTTACTAAACAAAAAAATCGTTTGACTAACAGAGAAGAAAAAATACAATTTTTTTTTGTTTATTTATTGATAGATTGACAAAATCACACCGTATCATACATACATACAAACAAAATAAACCAAATTGACCATCCTACTTTCAAAATCGGTTAAGCCACATAAAATGTACTTACGTGTACAAAATTTCAACATTTAATTTTAAACTGTAAACTCACATTTATTAAAATTCATAGCATCCGAAGAAAATATTGTCTTTTCTAATGAAAAGCTGCATTTTACACCCCTTATTAGCATATAAATAACATACACACATCACTGTGTCACGGGCGTTCATTTTGTAAGTGTCACTGATAACAATTCAGTTTTGTTGGAAAACATCGCGTGTAGAGTGAGTTATGTGAAGCGTCTAAGTGTTTTAACGAGACCACTTTATTAAAAAATAGATTTAAAACCTTTTTTGGGTACTTGATAAGACATGATTTAATTTTTATTTGGAATTTATGAGCGGATGTATGAATTTTTAATTTTTAAAGAACATTATTTTGGACTGCTATTATTATTGGTGCAAAAGTTTATATAGCAAAATGCTCCAAACCGAGTCTCAAATACGAAGGTGTCATAGAATCAATAATAACCGATTTAAAAGAGATACAGCTAAATTATTTCTCTATTAAAAATGGCCAGATTAATAGATTCGTACATATTATATGTGGTCAATGTACTAGATCAATTAACTCGTGCATTTGAATAATACAGGTAAAAATATTTTGCAAGCAATCAAGACAAAGAACCAGCCAATATGATGATATTTGAATTGTTTATAATGCTTATGTAGGAAATTAACCAAACTTATTAGTATCAGTCGTGATTCTTGAGAATTATAGACAAACCCATATTAGAAAATAGCTCTTTAAAATATCTATTAAACTGTAGCAATGCTATATTGAGTTCGCTTCGGGTACATCTCTAGATGTATGTATGTACCTAGGGACGTATCCGAGCGAAGCCAAAGAAAGTGGCTAGTATACCTATACATATAATAAAAAATTTTAACTGAGTCGAATCTGTACTTAAATACTTTTTGGAAAATCTTTTCGAAATAGACATTATTATCAATACAGAGGCCGAATCCATTATTTCTAGAATTTATGTCGGTCTGTCTGTCTGTGACCGCATCACGGAAAAACCACTGGAGGGATTTTGATGAAATTTAGTATGATGTTAGCTGGTTATCCGGGTCAACATATAGGATACTTTTCACTGCGGGAAAATATCTCATATCTGAGAAATATATACTAAGCGTTAAAATGTAAGTAAACACAAAAAACAAAAGAAACAAAGAAGCAACAAAAACAGCAAGTAACAAAGTACAAGTGTAGTAAATATTTATTAAAAATAAAAAAAGTTGTAAAGCAGCAATTACTTCAAAGAAAGGGTGCTTTTAATACAGCAAAAAGACGGCGACAACGTCTTTCAAAACTAAGTTTTTATTACGTCTGCAGTGCACATCTGAACTTGTGACTGGAGTGAACAGACGCTACGTATTACTTTTAAAGATTTATTAAATATAACTTTATATAGAAATAAGTTTTATTACTCCATAATATATGTGATTAAAAAAAGAGACCCGTACTTAAATTTGAGTAAAATATTTGAAAGTAACTAAAATGTTTGTTTCTTATTGCCTAACTCGATCTAGTATTTTTTAATTATTTCATTTTTAATTATTACTGATGTAGATATACTGATTATATTTTTAACTAGCGACTCATGCTGGTTCCACTCGGATTCGTCTCTAGGTATGATTTAACAGTTAGTATACCTAGATTTCTCAGAGATAAGATATTTTCCCGCGCTAAAAAGTATTCTAAATGTTGACCCGGACAACCAGCTATCGCCCTACTAGATTCCATCAAAATCCGTCTAGTGGTTTTCTTGTGATGAGTTCCCAGAGAGACAGACAGAGATAAAAATAACTGTTTCAAAAAAATATATATTGTTAACACTAAAACTCGTTATTAACAACAAAACAAGAAAAAATAAAATCGGTTGTCAAACAAAGGAAACAAAGATACTAAAGTGCTTGGTCTTTACCTATTTATATATTTATATCTATACATGTAGATACTAAAATTCTAAATAAGTCGAATCTTGACGTTAAATATTTTGTGGAAAATCTTATTGAAATAGTCATTAATATCGATACAGAGGCTGAATCTATAGTTTTTAGAATTTTTCTCTATCTGTCTATCTGGGTATGCATCACGCAAAAACCACAGGACAGATTTTGATGTGGTATGATGATAGCTGGTTACCTGTGTCAACATATAGGATACTTTTACTGCGAGAAAATATCTCATCTCTGAGAAATATATACCTGCTAAATGTTAAAATCTAACGTAAGGACCAACCCGAGCAAAATGAGGGTGAGTCGCTAGTATAGATAATAAGGGCACTTTTTCAAGGATTTTTTTATTCAAGTGAAAATAGGATACCATATAAAATATCACATTAACAGAAACTTCACGAAGTCGCAATTTAAAGTAAAAACAATAAAATGTGAGGAAAAGCAGTTTTTCACGCGAACCGAGTTCAGTCATACGTACATGGAACTTTTTGCTCTAATTAAGACGGTACTTTGCTGAAACTACTTTAGTTTTAACTAAAACAATTACACTTTAACCATTCTATTTCTAATTTTTAAGTGATTAACTCTAACAAATATTAAGTACTAGTTTTCTAAAGAGTAAATTATCATGAAATTTATAAAGTTTTGTAACAAATAATGCAGTGGTAGCTCAGTGGTAACTCGTTCGCTTGGAAAACCGAGTGAAGCTGGTTTAAAACCGCACTTGGGCAGCGTGGTGGACTATGGCCTGATGCCCCTGGTATTGAAGGTAGAGCCAATAGCCCAGCAGTCAGAAGAGCTGAATGCAATACAAAATTTAGCTTTTGATATTCGAAAGCAAATTTAGAAATTGCTTAGTGAGCCGACTTCAAAAGTGGATGTTATTCTGGTGAAATACTCTCCTTTTGCTTGGCTTAGACGTTTAACCTATAAGTTACTTCAGTTTATAGTCTATTTGTGTACTCGATGTGATTCAAATTTGTCCAGCCGTCTTAGTATGAAGAAGTAAATAAATAAATGAATATGTTGAGACATTAACACACAACACCATCTAGTTCCATGGTAAGCTACGAGGTCTGTGTTATGGATATCAGATAGTTGATACACTACACATATGTATATAACTGTAAATACATACATATTATAAGTATACATATCCATGACTGGAGTACAAGTATTCGTAATCATTACACAAATGAATGTCTCCAAAGGGACTCGAACCCGCGACCGCTGGCACATCAAGTAAGATTATAACAAATTGAGCCATAAGTGTCGTCAAAGAAGTAACATACATACACATATACAAAATTTCGCATTTATAATGGTCTATGTTTATGTTAAGCGATATTTTTATCAAAGCATTAAGTAGAAGAATTAATCAGATAAGCCTAAATACTGCTTCGTCGAATTTTTTCTGTCTGTCTACATGTCTGCTTATTTCAGCTTATCTCTGAATCTACTCGAAAGATTATAACCGGTTTTTCACTGGCAGATAGCTGATGTTATAAGAAATAACTACTACTATTATATATTTGTTTCGCGAAAAAAAATAACGCACCCGAGCGAAGCGAGGGTAAGTCTCTAGTTATAATAATAACCTATCGATTTTGGTCAAGGCGGTCTCTCTGTGATTAGATTAGTCAACTATGCACGTGATATTATATAATAGCAGTGGCCAGATGCGTCATTCATGAGATAGCAATCCGATATGACCGGAGAAAATTTCATTCTAGATAGATGACTTGACATTTTCTAAGATGTCACCGACTTCCTTATCATGGAGCTACTACTGAGAATTTGACAGAACCGAGACTTTTAACTTTTTTGGCCTGAATCGGTATTCGAATTAAAATACTCTAATTTTCTTAGATTTAAGCAAATACTATTAAGTATTTGCTTAAATCTAAAATATTAATTTTAAATCAAACTATCCTTTCTAATTTTGCTGTGGTTTTATTTTGAATTTTTCTTCAGAATTAAAAAGACTAAATCAACGTCCGGAGCAACTTAAAACTTGCCTAATTAAGAAACTTGGCGCTTGAGTCTGTTCAATGACCATGTTTGTTCTAAAGCACTCGACAGACAGTCGAATTTCCGGAGCAAAAATCAAAAATAAAACAACTAAAAACTCGAAAGTTCGTAACCATATAACTTAATGTGAATAGATTGCATTGAAAGCCAAATCTTACATGTACAAATAGATGTCTTATTTCAAACAATCCTCCACACAAGTCATTACTACACTCCCAACTTGATTGACATCGTAAATCCTCAAATAAAAAGTGATTCGAGAAAACCAAACGAATCTCAGTTGCGTGCAACTTGGCTTATTTTTAACGTACAGCTTCTACGCGGAATATATTACTTTCCCTACCAAGCGTGACGCCTATAGAGGCATGAAGCATACAAATTAGAAAAAACAACCTGTCGACGTTGGATAAAGTGATTTCAACTTAAAATTAGTTGGGATAAAGTTAATATTTCCTTGTACTTTCAAATCACATTTCAAGACAGTCATTATCGTTAAAACCTAATCGCGTACAGGACCTCATTATGGTAAGTACGCGTCCCTATTAGAAGGTTGTATCAAAATTGCTAGGATCCCCCGGGATGGTGTAAAAGCTGGTATAGAAGGTGGAAGAATATATTGGAATGATTATTAAACATTGATGTGTAATTCCATATTATCTATACATACTCGTATAATAAAATTGTAACTAAGTGGAATATGTACATTAAATATTTTTTGGAAAATCTAATTGAAATAGACATTATTATCGATACAGAGTCCGAATTTATAGTTTTTAGAATTTTTGTTTGTCTGTTTGTCTGTCTGTCTGTCTATCTGTTGCCGCATCACGAGAAAATCACTGGACAGATTTTGACGGAATTTGGCATGATGATAGCTGGGTATTCGGGTCAACATAAGGATACTTTTTACCGCGGGAAAATATCTCATTTCTGAGAAAAAATACAAAAACTGCAATGTAAGAGTATACTAATATGTAAAACCTAAGTATTTGGTTTTTGGTCATCTGAACGCGGGCGGAGCCGCGGGCAACGCTAGTATTGTATACGTATATATTGTAAGCTATAGCTGTTGAATTTATCTTTCATTTGTTTTGACTACTACTATTTTTAACCCCCGACACAAAAACGATGAGGTGTTATAAGTTTGACATGTCTGTCTGTGGCATCGTAGCTCCCGAACGGGGGAATCGATTTTGATTTTGTTTTTTTTTTTGTCTGAAAGGTGAACTAGTCGGGAATGTTCTTAGTTATGTTTTATGAAAATCGGTCCAAGATGGTCGGAGTTTTTTATATTTTTAATTTAATTTTACTTGTTATTTGAAAATATGCATTTAATACGTTTATAGCTAACATCATTTTACGACACTGAGGATATATATATATATATATATATATATATATACATATATACATATATATATATATATATATATATATATATATATATATATATATATATATAAATATATATATATACATATATACATATATATATATATATATATATATATATATATATATATATATATATATATATATATATATAAAAGTCAACTGACGTTCGTTACTCTCGCTAAAACTCAATCAATTTGAATCATTCTTTTTTGTTTTTTTGGGAATGTATCAGGGGTGGTTTAAGTATAAAAAATAGGAAAGACCCAAAAAAAACAGCTGTAAGATTGAAAAGTTCAGAACTTTTTTTTACCTATGAATATATAATATATAGTCAATATATTCTATACTAACCGTTAAAACGTACCTAAGGATGAACCCAAGACCAGCGAGGGTGAGTCGCTAGTATGTAATTAATAAAAATGAATGTTTGTTTGTCTTCTATGCATTCCTAAACCATTGATTTGATTATGATGAAACTCTGGTGGGCTAACCTGTAAACGCCTGCGAAGGTTCCTCGTGCAAAAGAACTTTTCTTTAGACTTTTGTCTTTTACGCGTTCCTAAGCCATTCAAGCTTAGGGACGTACCCAAGCAAAGCGAAATTAAGTTGTCAGTATGTACATAGACAAAATATACAAAATGAGGGATGAGTAGAATGAGTGAATGAGTTAAGTGCTAGTGTACTTAATATGCATATTGTATTTTAATACATATAATATGTTATTATACATTCTTTTTAATTATATTACGCCTTAGACGAAGGAATTAACTACGCAGAGTCTCATAGTACTAAACATGAAGCCAATCAATAATTAATGTTTTAAAGTAAAATATACTAGCGTTTTAAAACTGTACACAAATATTGTTAATAAATAAAAATAGTCAAAGTATTATATTATCTATACTAACATTATAAAGAGGTAAAGTTTGTGAGTTTGTGACGTTGTAGGGGGTAATCTCTGGATCTATAAAACCGATTTAGATGAAATTTGGTAAGAAGATAGTTTGTGACTCTGGAAAGGACATATAACTTTTTATTTCGGAAATCATCTCTTATGGGAGTGAAAATGATGATGGAAGTTTGTATGGGGAATCACCTTAGGGACGAATCAGAGCGAAGCGATGGTGAGTCGCTAGTAATAAATAAAATATACAATAAGATATAGTATTTATTAAATTTTTTTATTCATTTTTCTTCTCAAAAATTGTAAACTAACGACTAAAACCTATATATGTGAAATTGCCCTTATTCATTAAAGAAAGTAAGCGAGCTGTATGGCAAAATCGAGAATATTACCACAAACAGCAAAATCACGCCACAATTTTTGACTTTGACTTCGAAAATATCTGATAGGTAAGTACATGTTAAATAAAAACTGCCTTTTAGGAATTCTTTACTTTTTATTATTTAGAAGATGGTTTTAATTTTTTTTTGTCTGGAAATCGTTTATTTTAAATTTTAATAAATTAACCATATTTAACCTACTTTTTTGAAGTTTTGGAATGTATCAAATTCATATAATATTTTCAACTCATAATAATATGATTCGAATGTAACATTTTTTATTTTAAAATTGAAGTTGTGAATCACATCAAAACGATATTTATACTGATTGAAAGTTGGAGGCAGATTAGATTATAGGCGGCGTTAGAAAATTGAAAGATAAATTGATTCGAGGTCCATTTAACTATGATTGCGTTTGAACAAAAATCTATTTTGTTTCCTTATTTGTTGAAGAAATTTTTAGATACTGTTTTATTTCACTGAAAAGCTATAAGTTTTCACCTATATTAACATTAATTTTATTACATTATTTTTCATACATTGCAGTTTTAGGGTATTATTACATAAACCTTTCTGTTTTTAAAAGGTAGCTAACCTATAATTTATATCTTCATTTTGAGGATATAGCGTGTTAGGCGGGCGTTTCAATGCTACGAAACTTTCATTTTACACCAAATGGTAATCAAATTAGTGACCACCAAACGTAATAGGGAATACAAGTTACCACTTACCTAGTTAAGTAATACTTTATTTATTTAAAAAGATATTTTTAGTAGATTATATTTGAAACTACTAGTATGTACTGAATTGGTTTTTAAAATTTACTCCATTAGAATATACATAACAAAATACAGGTTATATTTTTCAAAGTTCCTCAGGAAAGCTTTTTTATAAGTAAAACGATATTTTTATAGAAAAAGCTTAAAAAAATATAATTTAAAAGTTTTATACCTATAATATGGTAATTTCAAAGGTCTACTTAGCGGTGGTACCCTAAGTTATAATAGCTATGCCATTCGACCTTTTGCTTCACTCCCGCCCTGAAACTATGCCACGTGCGTTGTTATATTAATATACTAAACAAAAAGTTCTAGGTAATATTTTAAATACATCTATCTTTTAGGATTTTTTTCGCAGACATATTTTATTTTTTAGAGTAAACTAGCGACATACCCTCGCTTCACGCGGGTTCGTATCTATATATATGTACGTCCCTACGTTTTATCGGTTAGTATGAAATACAAATCTTTGAATTTCTCGGTTTTTTGTACTGTAATATGCATGTATTTTACATATAAACCTTTCTCTTGAATCACTCTATCTATTCCTTAAAACCTAAAATCTAAGCGAACAGATAGCGGAAGCGACTTCATTTTATACTATGTAAAGATATAGACCATCTCAATTCAAAATATCATCGAGCCGCTTTTCTTGGGCTTTGGCGAAGTAGGACAGATTTCTTCAGATTTTTTCCAGGGCGGAGTACCATGCGAGTTGCTCCTGGTGCTTCTCTGATAGCTGAGTAAACTATGGGAGCAATCCCATGGTTATGGTGGTTGGTGTCGCAATGCCAGTAGTCGTGGCATCGTGGTTGAGTGCGTAAGCGATCCTGCGACGATTTATTAAGACGGGAAAGGTTTTAATAGGTTTGAGTAGTTAGGTAATATTCGTTTTTTTTTGCTGGTGTTCCCACAAAACGACTTATATGTATGCAGGTGGTATACGTAAATGCATGTCCCAAAGCCAAAAAAAGATTCATAATTGGCAAAAGTATTACGTAAAAAAAATAAAAACATACATGAATTGCGTACCACCCTCTTATTATTAGTCGGTTGTCAGTATTATCCATATAATATCATCAGACGTATTTTATCGATTGCTTCAGGTCTATAAATTATCGTAATATTTTACCTCCCTCTCTACCAAAAACAATATTTTCAAAGCCAACCCATAGAATGCGTAAAAACATTTCGGATAACCAGGAGTAAAGCGAAAGAATAACTTTCAAACAAGAAACATTTGTACATAGGAAAGTTTGATATAACACAAATTGCAACTCGCGCTTGTCATTCGTAAACCGGGGGCGGATAAACCGATTTATTAGACGTAGCGTTACGTCGGCCATTTCATGTGGGATTGTGTCGATTTTTGTGGATATTCGGTAAGAGTATTTAAAATTGTAAAAAAATTGAGTATGGTGTCTGGCTGCTGTTTTCGATTACACATAGTTTTGGAATATCATTTTAATAGACATGTTAAATGTATATAAAAATTTGCTGTCTGTTTATTATATTTTTGGTAGTTTCTGCTGAAAATAAAGGGTCGCTAGACTCTCATATTACCTAAAACTTTGAATTAGAGCAAACGTCATCTTTAATCAGAAAGATTATTTTCAATTTTAATAAGTGTAACTATAAAAGTGAGAAAAGCAGATTTTCATACAAACTTACAACCCCTCTGTGAATTAAACCTTTAGGAGTTAAACTTTAAAAATCCTTTCTTCGCAAATAATTACATTCAATTCATTCATTTTCTATAAGCATATGCAATATCAAAATCCTCAAAAATAGCACCACGATCTAAAAGCCTCTGGATAGATAATAAAGTAACTTTTATACTGCATTTACCTCTTCTCTTTTTATCTTATTTGACAATGATATTATAATATAGGCAATCTGAGTTATCAAGCACTAGCTCACTTTCCTTAGTAACAGCAACAGTAAATATTGCTTAAATGGCTTATAACTTTGTAATCAAATGCAACTTATGTACTGAAAACAAAAAAAAAGCTTTTTTATGGCTATAATTTCAGCACTCTACAAAAAATACAACATAAATATATTTCGGTAAAAAGGAGCCTCCATTTCATAGAAAGGTAAGTACAGTTGGGTGCTTGAAGCACGTACGTAGTTTCACCTGAAGTAAATGATCCTGAAAAAACTATAAGGCTCAGTGAATGGTGCTTGGATTATTTATTTGAAACTAGCGACTCACCCTCGCTTCGCTCAGGTTCTTCCCTAGGTACGTTTTGACGCTTTGTATAGAATATATATTTTTTTTCAATTTTTTTTTCGTATATTTTTCTGATCTTTTAATATTTATTCTGCTAATCGGGGTAGAGACAAATCCAACAAAACAAAAATAATAAAAATCGATCCAGCCGTTCTCGAGATATACATATAAGACTTTTACTTATGCATCTTTCTCTTAAGTGAACAGTCAATGCTTTTGATTCATCACAACATCATGACAACATTTTAACCTCATGCAAAAACGTCAAACAAAAACACACTTGTTATTATAAATTATTCAATTCAATTAAATCTTTTATTTAATACCTTTAAAACGTGCCAGTTGAGCAAAGATTGCTTTGCCAATGTCACATAGAATGAGGAAGACTCGAGAGAGATTCTTCAGCATAGTAAGATTAATATGCTATACAAAGTTGCATATAAAAATATTTTTATTCAATTCAATTCAATTTTTATTTATATAAACACCCATGACTAGAGTACAAACATTCGTGCTCATCACACAAATGAATGCCCCCAGCGAGACTCGAACCCGCGACCGCAGGCACAGCAAGTAGGGTCACAAACTAAGCCAAACTTGTTGTCAAAATAAGAACAACTAACAATGCAAGATTTACAACATTCGCGTAAATTATCCGTTAGCGTAAGTTAAATAAATATTGTACTACAATAGTTGAGTTACAGATTTAATGCTTTCGAGCGGTGGAAGGATTTGCGGCTAGAGAGCGAGCCAACTAGTGACTAAAAGTCGTTTGATTTTATTTATTTGACTCTTTCCACACTGTTATTACCGTTTTAATGTTCGTATTGCATCGCGTTAAGGTATAGAGGATAAATGTAAATATTGCAATTGGTTTGAATGCGGGATAAAATGATAATTGCGTAGTGTATTATGGCTGGTTTACGTAATTTTAAATTATATGGTGCAGTGATAATGTGATAAATTAAAGAAATATTTTATTTGAAGAAGAGAAGCTCGATTGATTTTTTAGATTTTAGAAGTACACGTCTACATACCTTGTTGCAATAAATAATCTTCAATCCATCCACCTAGTTCCATGGTAAGCTACGCAACTTGTGTTCACGATACCAGATAGTTGACACACTACACATATATAACTTTAAATACATACATATTATAAATATAAACACCCATGATTGGAGTACAAACATTCGTGCTTATAGCAAAATTAATGTCCCCAGCGGAACTTGAACCCGCGATTGCTGTCACAGCAAGTCGGATCACTACAAACTGAGCCAAACGTATCGTATTATCATAAATTATGTAAAACAATCAGATATATGAATGTATACTGACAAAATTCGAGTGCTTCCTCTTTTTTAAAGTTGGTTAAAATAAATATTTTTTAAATTACCTTTAATTTACTTTAACCGTTACGTACAATATTTGTGTAAAAATATACAGCAAACAGAGTATGAAAAATAAGCAGAACATTAACTAAAGTTTGCGTTTAAAATATGAGAAATGTTGAAGTTAAAAAAGTTTACAACCGTTGATATTTTTTTTTGGAATTCCGTATTTTTAAAAAGGAACCATTTAATCTATTTATATATTGTATTTAATAAGAAAATATGTATCATAGTATTATTCATTTCAAGGTCAAGGGTTCGATTCCTGTTCACAATTAACGTTTATCTAGGCAATTATTTATACATTAAAACAAATCATCCATAGAATTTTAATCATTTTATTGAGAAAACATTACCCGTTGTCATAAAATGTATATTTTTTATATCTCCCCATATAATATACATATTTTATGTCAATTTTATGTTTCATTGTAAACGTTGAAAACTGTATCAAAATGCTCTAAGTGGCTTAGAAGTATGTGGAGAAACAAACAGGGGACTGTTTTATACCATTTATAGGTAAATTGAATTATTGAATTGAATTGGGTTGGCGGACTTCACATGTCTTTCGAAAACTTGCTAGGTTCTCTCAGATATGTAGGTTTCCTCACAATGTTTTCCTTCACCGTAAGACAAGTGGTAATCGTGTTAAAAATGATTCGCACATAAAAATATCAGAGGTGAGAGACCCGGGATTTGAACCCGCTTCACTCGCTTTCCCACCGAGCGCGTTACCACTGGGCTACCACTGCCTTTTTTTCTCTTAAAGTAAAGAAAATAAGCACTTAAAACAATCAAACTTAAATTATAAGAATATAACGCTTTTCTTTGTTCATTTTCATGCAAGCTGCATGTACAGAATGACATGCTCACTTCGAACTCCAACTTGGCGGGTTTTTACTTCATTCCCAGCAACGTTTCCGCCGCGTCTCCTATTTAGTGACAATTTCGTTTTTGGCACAGTGTTGTTTTTATTAATAAAATACTAAAATGAATAATTTGATTATAAAATTAAATAAAGTGGAATGGAAGCTCGATCTTGTTTTACTGTAACCTAAAACATAATGTATGTATGAAACTAGCTGTCTCAGTGGTCTAGCAAGTACATCTACAAATCTGAAGGACCTAGGTTCCAGCCTTGAATCAGGCCAAGTATAGTTATTGGATTTTTCTGTCAAGAAATTCTTAAAAGCAATTCGTCATCAGCCAGAAATAGAACTCGCTATCTTCAAAGTAGTATGCCAAGCCTGTACCTATATATAGGGCACTGTGCCACGACTAAGTATCGACAATACTAATATCATGATAGTTTACTAAAACGCATAGAGTTTCACCAAATGCTTATGCAGTGGTCGTATATGAGAAAAGGATCATCGGAAAACAATTGCAGGGAAACCCCCTCAATATAACGAAATCGCTTTTCAATTATCATCAACATTTTACACAACAGTATAACAACACGTAATAGTGTCCCTACTTGCTGTGCCGCTGGTCGCGGCACACACGCAAACAAATTTATTTATGCTATCAATAAAATGAATATCGCAGATGGGTATATATTTTATATTACTTTTGACGAAGCAAATTAGTATGTTATTAATAATAAAACATACATTTATTACATATTATTTTGATGTTTCATGCTGCGGCACTATTGGTGCGAGAGGGACTCGATAATTATATGATTAAAATTTTACCAGTTGTTCTTGAGAGATATGCAAATAAATATACAGGAGAAGGTATAGAAATAAAATTAATCACATAATAATGAATATGTTCTTTTCTGCTTTTCAGTTTTTATCCCGGAAATCATCCCTTAAGGGGGTGAAAATGGGGATGAAAGTGTGCATGGAGAGGAACCTAGGTACGAACCCGAGCGAAGTTAGGGTGAGTAGCCAGTCTAAACTAAACATGTATGTAATAGTTCAGCTCAATCGTTTGAAGATAACTGCTAAAATTCAATTGCTAAATTTGACCCGAACAAACATACATACAAACATTGCAAGTTAAATAAAAGCTCGTAATATCACTATATGTAAAGTCATTGATGTAAGTAGCTATTAAAAACATATTAATATTCACTATTACATAATCTATACATATAATAAAATTATAACTAAGCCGAATCTGTACATTAAATATTTTTTGGAAAATCTTATTAAAATAAACATTATTATCGATACAGAGGCCGTTTTTAGAATTTTGGTCTGTTTGTCTGTCTGTTACTGCATCACAGAAAAACCACTGGAGGGATTTTGATGAAATTTGGTATGGTGATAGCTGGTTATCCGGGTCAACTTAAACGATACTTTTTACCGCGGTAAAATATCTTATTTCTGAGAAAAAATACAAAAACTGCAATGTCAGAGTACACTAATATGTAAAACCTAAGAATTTGGTTTGTGGTCATCTGAACGCGGGCAGAGCCGCGGGCAATGCTAGTATACTATATTATACATATACTAAGTCACTCGAAATATGAAAAATGAATTAACAAATATAAAACTTAACTAGTCTGATGTGAGGCAGGCTTGTGAAAAGTAATAATCTCATTTTTGTATTTAAAAAATATTTTTTTGCTTTCGCAACAACTTGGTAATTTTGAATATATTTTCATCAAATGGTTATGTGGAACTTTTTATGTCGAGAGTCACATCTTATTTAAAAGATATTCTGATGAATATCATCAAAATTTTATAAATATATGAGCAAAACGTAAAAAGGTCGAGTTCAATTATACATGGTGTGTTCTGTAGAAGAGTATAATCAAGTTGTGTAAGACTTTTTGATAAGTGTTCTCTGGGGGCCTCTAGATGTGCCGGAATAAACATTTTTAAATAATAAAATAGCATTGTTACGCTTTTCTGTTTTTACCTTAAGGAAAAACACACTAAGAACTTTTCCACATTTAATTAATCATGACTATATAAAAGTTAATACAACTTTTAATTTTAGAACATCAATTTCAAAGTGTGTGAATTTAAAAAATATATATTAAAAACAACTTTTTATTTAAATGCTTTAAAAACATATTATATAATATTCCCATAATTTTTGTATTTATTTTAATTCACTACTTGTATTTGCGTCTATCTTTTATGAAATGTATATTGTAACACCTGTAATTAAGGCAGCACTTAGAATTTATTATTCATTGTAATTATATTATTATGCTTTTGTTAGTGTGTGTCTTGTTGGTGTTAATAAATAAGTAAAATAAAATAAAACATCGATCACAAAGTACTAAATAAACAATCCCATGCAAAAGTTCTCTTAAAATTGTCACCAATTGTGTTTAGGTAATTGTTGCAGTTGAAATAAATATACAACAATGTAAATTGAACCTTAAATGCAATACTTAAAGTTCTTTTCACAACAAAAAATTAAAAGCGCGCTCAAATGTTCAAATTAGCGTTCATTCACTGTGAGGACATTTTTTGTCGCTAAGTGTTTATCTACTTTTTGATCTATGTCTAAAAAGAAGAAAATAAACTTTATAGTAAATCAGACCCATCAATGTTACGCAAGTATTACGCAATTTACATAATAAATAAATATGTTGGGAAATTCATACACAGCACTATCTAGTTCCATCGTAAGCTACGAGGCCTGTGTTATGGATATCAGATAGTTGATACACTACACACATATAACTTTAAATACATAAGTACATATTATAAATATAAACACCCATGACTGGAATACAAACATTCGTGCTCATCACACAAATGAATGCCTCCAGCGGGACTCGAACCCGCGACCGCTGGTTCAATTAGTTGGGTCACTACAAACTGAGCCAAACGTGTCGTCAAAATATGATAGAAAAGCTTGTCGCAAGATTTACCTATTTAAAAAAAAAACAATATTTTTTAATATTTTATTTATGTATATAATATGTGGATTGAAAAATGATAACTGCTTTAAAAATCAGTTGCAAGATTTGAGCAAAGCAAACAAACATTTTAAGTTGAATGTTTCCAGCCCTGTTTAACGTCCCACTGCTGGGCACAGGCCTCCCTTCAGTACGAGGGGGATCAGGCCATAGTCCACCACGCTGGCCAAGTGCGGGTTGGCGGACTTCACATATCTTTAGAAAACTTGCTAGGATCTCTCAGAAATGCAGGTTTCCTCACGATGTTTTCCTTCACGGTTAAGACAAGTGGTAATCATGTTAGAAATGATTTACACATGAAAATACCAGAGGTGCGAGACCCGGGATTTGAACCCGCTTCACTCGGTTTCCCTAGCGAGCGCGTTACCATTGGGCTACTACTGCTTAACGAAATTAATTTTAAATAATTCCAAGTTAAATAAAAGTTTGTAAAAAGTAATAAAAGAAAATTATATTTTGACCTATTTAAAAGAATCTTAACTACGATTAAAGCGGAGTACTTTGCGCTAATCAACGTAATTTATAACTGCCTCTTGCATAATTTAAAACGATACTTAATATTAACATATAGCATACGACATCATAGACCCTACAAAATCATCCAGTATGTGATGATTGTTCAACAACTCCCATAGAGTCGTTTTGAGGAGTTCTGAGATACGAGGAACTAAAATAATATTTAACATATATAAAACTACATAATGAATCGTGAAGTATAAATTTATTTTTATACGTTTACATTTTAACATTTTCTCAGAGATGCGATATTTTTCTGCAGTAAAAAGTATCTATGTATTGTGATAGATTTACTAAATGTACCATTTTATTAAATCATTATCAGTTTTTTATAATTTTAGTGAATCGAGTTTTGCATTTTAGTTATAGGGATAGCTTGGATAGAAAAAAAGTATGTACAAATATGCGTCTAGTGGAAATCGAACCTTTGACTATCATAAAAACACTGTACTAAACAAAATTGTGCATCTATACTTTCAAATCGCTTCAAATAATAATTTTTCAAGCAGTATCACTGATGTGTAATATTATTCTCGCGTCTATAATAAATCCGCTTATTCGACTCTCTCAGTTTATTGCCGGTGACAAGACTTCGATTTATGTTTCATATTAATTCCGATAAATAATCCGTATAGTATTCTACTGATTTTCCTTATTTAAGAAAATTTTATATAAAAAACTAGCAGAAACCGCGGCTACGCCCGCGTTTAATCTATCAAAATAAAATCTTTGGCTTTATGTTATATTACCATGTATTTATATAATATTGTTCATAAAAAAATACTAAAATAGCTATTTAAATATGAGGGGTGGGTGTAGGAGGATTAAAAATACTTTACAACCTATTCTCATACCTACCATATATACAAAAATCATTAAAATCGGTCGAGCCATTTCGGAGGAGTGCGACCACAAACACCGTGACACGAGATATTTATATATTAGATATTATTCCATTTTTACACTATTTTCCTTGTGTAGGATGGTATAGAACAACATTTTGAACATGAAACTCAAATTCAAACACTCCCACATAAAAGATAATAAAATAATAATACGAATTGTATTTTAGTAAGAATAGTAGTAGGAAAGTACTAATCTACACATATAATAAAATTGTAATGAAGCCGAATCTGTACATTAAATATTTTTTGGAAAATCTTATTGAAATAGATATTATTATCGATGCAGAGGCCGAATCTATAGTTTTTAGAATTTTTGTCTGTCTGTCTATCTGTTTGTTAGCGCATCACAGAAAAACCATCACGAGAAAACCACTGGACAGATTTTGATGAAACTTGGTATGATGATAGCTGGTTATCCGGGTCAACATGTAGGATACTTTGTACCGCAGGAAAATATCTCATTTTTTAGAAAAAATACAAAAACTGCAATGTAAGAGTATACTAATATGTAAAATTTGGTATTTAATCATCTGAACGCGGGCGGAGCCGCGGGCAATGTTTACTTATATATGTATGACTTTTAAGGCCTCAATGATGGACATTGGGTTTAACTCAAACCAAGGACGATTAGGCTATATATATTTCATCACACTGACCAAGTACAAATATACATATCTTTCGAAAACTATTTAGGGTCACCGATGGGAGAGTGTTAATGGTGTTGAAAATTGAATCGCAATCAGAAACTTTGAGGAACTTGTTCTTAGTTTTCTAAGTCCCCGGCTACTTGCTGATATGATAAAAACGATAAAACACTTAAAATATCTTTCTACTTGCTGTAATACTTGCTTAGATTTATACGAATATTTGACATTTTAAATAAGACTATCTTTTCGGATTTTTTTGAGGATTTGTTTTGATTCTTGGTTCCCGACGTTTCGAACGCTTTACAGTAATCATGGTCACTCCGTAGACCGTGGTTGTTGTAAAGTATTCAAAATGTTGGGAACTAAATATCAAAATAAATCTGCGAAAAAATCCAAAAACATACATAGTTTTATTAAACACACTTAAATCATTTACATAAGAACAAGTAAGTAAGTATATAGAATAGAAAACCCGCTAATCTATTGATTATATTCGTTAAAGCGAAAGGAGGAAACGATATGGTTGTTTTTTCTGAAAGTGCATAAAAATTTACATCTATGTATATTTTCCATATATTCCCAGAGTTTATGAAGCTATCACAAATGATATATTTTTGGAACAGGCTCGATTCGATAAAAGCAATCCTAATACCAACCTAACCGACCCCACAGTTTATGGCGAAACAACTTTAAGAGGGTTAGATTTATAGGAGGCCAGACCCCACCTGAAAAAGAAATTTTGATATAAAAATACGCATGCTTCGTTACTACGTGACTATAACTAAAATATTTTTTTATTTGCGCTTATTCATTGTTTTATATTAGGTCCTTATTTTTGGAAAAACATTATCGTTTTACGTTGATACTAACGACTCACCCTCACTTCACTCGGTTTCATCCCAAGGTTGGTTCTCCATCTAAACTTTCATTCCCATTTTCATCCCCGGGATGTTTTCCAGGATAAAAACTATCCTATGTCCTTCTCAGAGTCTCAAACTATCTTCTTACCAAATTTTATTTTAATCGATACAGTGGTTTCGGAGCTTATTTGGTATAAATAAACAAACAAAATCTTTTCTCTTTATTATATTAGTATAGATAATGATATTATTCTCTTATTTAAAAATAAAGACCTTATTGCGTTTCTGTAAAAATAATAGATTTTAAACTAGAATTTAAAAAAAAAACATATTTGAAAAAAATACCCTCTATTTCAAGCATCTCTATATTTACAAACTAGCGACTCTATCTCGCTTCGCTTGGGTTCGTCCCTAGCTTGATTCCACATAGAAACTTTCATCCTCATTTTCACCGCCTTCAGGGATGATTTCCGGGATAAAAAATATCCTATGTCCTTCCCAGGATCTCAAACTATGTTCTTACCAAATTTCATCTAAATCGATTCAGTAGATCCGGAGATTACCCCCTACAACGTCACAAACTCACAAACTTTATAATATTAGTATAGATTATAGATTATATGGAAAATCTTTATCTTTTAACAAATCTATATGGAACATTATAAAATTACGCATCTCAATTATTTCATTTAAATGTTAAAGCCTTAAAAGATGAATTATAATTTGGATTTGATCAAAGAGTATGTATGTAGTAAATATAAACTTAGAAAAGCACTATGACGTGTTTTTTCTTTTAAATATGATAGTGGCCAAAAATTTAATATTATAATAAATGTTTTGTGTTATGTATATCAGATAGTTAATACACTACCCATAAATAACTTTTTAAATACATATACATATATTATATATATATAAATACCCATGACTGGACAACAAACGTTCGTGCACATCACACAAATGAATGCCCTTAGCGAGACTCGAACCCGCAACCGCTGGCACAGCAATTACGGTCATTAGAAACTGAGCCAAACGTGTCGTCAAAATTAAATAATTTAAGGCTAGAGTATGAATTGGACTTCAAGTTACTTAATTTTTTTGGTAAAACAAAAAGTTATTAACTTATTATTCAAATTGTGACGTTTATGGTTTTACATCTCATTTAAATAATGTGTGATGGCTAGCGGTACTCGATGTTTTGTATTTGTTAGCAACTGTTAATATTACACAATATAGTCTATTCTATACTAGCATTGCCCGCGGCTCCGCCCGCGTTCAGATGACCGAAAACCAAAATCTTAGGTTATACATATTAGTACACTCTTACAATGCAGTTTTTTCTATTTTTCTCAGAAATGAGATATTTTTCCGCGGTAAAAAGTATCCTATATGGTAACCCAAATAACCAGCTATCATCATACCAAATTTCATCAAAATCTGTCCAGTGGTTTTCTCGTGATGCGGTAACAGAAAGACAGACAGACAAAAAACTAAAAACTATAGATTCGGACTCTGTATCGATAATAATGTCTATTTCAATAAGATTTTCCAAAAAATATTTAATGTACAGATTCGATTTAGTTACAATTTTATTATATGTATAGATAAGCCAGGCATAAAGTACAATAGACTCGATTACGCGTTAAAAGCTTCATTTAGGCAACTAGCCAACTTGGTCAAAAGTATTAAAAAAAATGTTTATGAACGAAAATTGAACACTTTTAAATACAATTATTACTTACTAGCGACTCACTCTCTCTTCACTCGATTATAGTTTTTACTTATGGTTTTTTAGAATTTATGTCTGACTGTCTGTCTGTGACCGCATCACGAGAAAACAACTGTACAGATTTTGATGAGATTGGTATGGTGATAGCTGGTTATCTGGGTCAACATATGGAAAGCTTTTTACTGTGGGAAAATATTTTATCTCTGAGAAAATTGGACCTAGTCTTGCAGAAAACAGCCATTACACAGTTTTTCCAAAAATTAGTTATTAAAACAGCCATGCTAATTTAGACATGGCGAATTTTATACAAAAACAACCATGTTAATATCTTTTTTAGTGTCGAAGATAATAAGCCATCAAATCCAGCCATTTCAACAAACACATTTCGTATAAAACAGTCAGCTGGGTGTAAAATGCATCCAATTTAGACACTTACTAAAATACTTATATTGCAGAAGTCAGCCTACCTTTATGGCTGTTTTTTACAAATTTCAAAATGTTAGCAGGTAGAAGTGTTCAAGTTACGCAAGAAGCAGCCAGTCTATGATGGCTGTTTTCTGTCAAATAGATATTTGTTATTATTGGTAGTTGGGTTTTTTTCAACACCATCCTGGCTGTTTTATGAATTAAAATATGATTTATTTTATAACATATTCTTATAAAATAAAATAATAATAATCAAAAACAATATTGAAACGGCAAAATAATTTTGATATTTTGTATCATGATTTTTGTAATTATAGATTTTTTGTGTTTTTATTTATTTTGCTGTTTAAAAATAACTCAAAACACAGCCAACTCATGTGGCTGGATTAAGCTTTATTGTGATTACTGTAAAATATGCTATTTTGTATGAAACAGCTAAGTCTAAAACGTAATTATCTGCTTTAATAGCAACAGTTCAAAATACTGAATAGGATAAAAAAATAAATAATACTTATAAAAATATTGTTCAATTTTAAAATAACCAGAAAAACAAAACATAACCCAAGTGCCAACTATCGACAGAAAAATGCTTATAACTCTGTTGGCAGTATTACGCACATGGCTATTTTTTGCATAACTGGGTCCAATTATACTAAACGTTAAAAAGTAAACCGAGCGGTGCGAGGGTAACCCGCTAGTTATTACATAATTATGGAACGCGAAAATTTAAAAAGTTATATTTATGACGTATTTATTCAAATAAAAATATTATTTCTATTAGCGAAACCTGAGTACGTGAGTTCAACTTACAATCATTAATCGTTAACTTTTTTCTAATACCAGATTGCGTGAACTAAAGCACTTTATAGATATTATGGGTGCGAAAACAGAAGTTCGTGCATGTAAAAGAGATTTATGCGAACATTGCATTCGTTCTAGCCGTTTAATTAACATATGATTTGTAACTCTATATGAATATTTAACGCCTAATTAAATTATTTATAGTGTGATTTATATTTATGTCATAGTTCAAAGCGTTTAGATCGTTCCATATTTGTTATTTTATTATATTCCCTTTTAATTTTAATTTATCGTATTAATTGATAATAAATCGATTTATCAATGAATGAAATGGATATCGATATTATACGAATTTTCCAAGCGCAAGTGAAACATGTCGGACACCTTCTTTAACAGAATATTCTATCGAATATTAATATATCATAGCGTTCTAACTGTTCCTGAGAAGAAGATAGAGATAGTCGTCAGACAGACAAAATCAAAATTTGTTTTTCGATCATTTGACACTATTTCAAAAACTGTAAAGGAGTCCTCACAATCAAGAATTATATATTCTTAAGTTTTAAATAAAGTTATCTTTTCGCATTTTTTCCTGGATTTATTTGGATTTTTGGTTTCCGACGTTTCGAAACTTTTTAAATTACACATAGAACAATTGTATGGCTTAAATAATGAGTACTATATTTATATTTTTCTTTATGGTTATAAATATAATAATAGCAACACTAAATATAGATTACTAATTAATATTTTTAAAATTATAATAATTGATGTTCTCCTGGCCGATTCCGGCCACGGCGGCCAATCTCATTGAGACTAGCCAACTGCGCAGGAGATATTATAGTGCACAAGTGTACGCGCAGACACAAGTGCACTCTCTATTCCTGTCACTCTCATGCTCCGGTGGGACGACTGCTCGACACGACCAGTGAGAGTTAAGGCGCAGGACCGACGGCTTTACGTGCTCTACGAGGCACGGGGATGAAACACCGCCAACTTCCCAACTCCGGGCTGTTACTGAGACTTACTATACAGAAAGACTCAATAACTAAACTTAGCCCGACCCGGGACTCGAACCCGGGATCTCCGAGTGTGCAGCCGTACATGCTAGCCACTACACCACCGAAAAAATAACAGCAAAAATTAAATAATATTCCATATTCAATTATAAAACTAATTAAAATTATAAAAAATATTTAAAGTTAAAAAATATTGTAAGGTAAAATTGGTGCGATTTTCATTTTGTTATTTGTGGGTAGGCTGTCTAAATAAATAGATTTTAATTTAATATTTCTGCTGCTACTTTGAGTACTAAATCAAAGTTAAATGTACTAATAATCTGTAGATTAGCAGATTCCACACTTTAACCGTAACATTTATGTGTATTATGAAAACTGGATATGTTTCAGACATACAGAGTTTGTATTATTTTTGTTTGTTTGTGCTTCTTAAGTATGTATAAATATTATTAGTCTACTAATCAATACAATCTTAAAAAAAAAACAATTGGGCGAAGCGTCCGAGGTGAGACGGAGTTGAGACACAACCGACTGGCATACATTAAGACACCTGATTATTTCCCGACTGCTTTATATGAAAGTCAGGAAAACGCTTTAAGATCAACGAGATTGTAGCTTACTACGAAACACAATAGAGCTTTAAATTCAAAATCTTTTGCTTGAAAATTGGTATATTTTAATCAACCTTGCATTTGGCAGCATTTCAGTTAAAATAAAAGGCGATCACCAACTTTATGTATTTTATTACTATGCTACTTGCAATAGAATAATTATCCCACGGAAAAATGTAGAGTTGCTGAGATAAGAAATATCTTATATATAACTTTTACACTACAAACTTTTGTTATAAGGAAAAAATAATTACTGAAGCTCTGTCATTATGTGATATAATGACTATCAAATTACTTTTTATGATGAATGAAACAGGAACCGGAAGCTATTAATTAATTCAAATCTTAGTAATTTTACAGGAAACACCACAAAACATGACTATAGTAATATGATACTTTGAACGGAAGCCTGTAAGTGACAAACTCTTACTTCAACTTTAAGTACTGGGGAGCTCAATCTTTCAGAGTTTTTAAGTCCAATACGTATAAACAATTACTGCGAAAAACTTGTTAAAAGGTCGCCCTTTCATAATTTATTCTTTTGGAAGAAGCTTAAAAAAGGACACTTGTAAAGTTTTCAAGTAACTTCAAAAGTCTTTCTCGAGCAAAGTGTTTCAAGGTGAGAATTCTTTTAAATGTTTCGTTTTACATGTAATGGCGTAAAATTTATTTATTTTCACAAACTTTGGAAGTTTACCTTAAGTGTGTATATATGTCTGTGTGTATGCGTGTGTGTGTGTGTGTGTGTGTGTGTGTGTGTGTGTGTGTGTGTGTGTGTTTTCTCCTTTACGCTGAAACGGCTGGACGGATTTGGATAATATTTAATCCAAAAGGTAGACTATAACCTAACCTTAACACATGGGCTACTATTAAACACCTAAGCACGTACCCGAGCGTTGTGAAGGAAAGTCGTTGGTAATTAATGTAACGCAATACTTGCCTACGCCTCTATTAGCTTGAAAAGCGGAGCGTCAATAATAGGTCCCCATGATGTAATCTATTTCCTTTTCAAAATGTCATCGAAATCTAAAAGTTAACAGACAAATAGAGTTACTTTCATAATAAATAACATAATGAATGAAGCCATACTATGACTATAACATATACCTTAAACTGGAGTCAAATCTATGACATGCAACTTTAGAATAAAAAAAATGTATTCAGACATATTATAGGTCAAGTATAGAAAAGCGTGTTAATATAAAAGGACTCTAAATTAGCATCAAAGGCCAACTTGTCCCATTTTTAACTGGATTTCTGCGTATAATTGCTACTTTTTTAAGGTTTTAATTAGCATAATTAGAAGAAACCCCCGACAATGTATGAAATCTGAAAGAGAATGGTGACTACTGTATTGTACTATTGTGCTATCTAATAATAAGAAAAATGCAATTTGGTATGTATGTATTTAACTTTTTTAAGGTCCCACTGCTGGATACGAGCCTCCTTTCATAGATCAAGTCAAGAGGGATCGCGAAAGTCCACCACGCTAGCCAAGTGTGAGTGGTAAGATATATAAAATATAAGTATATATAAAAATATTCTGTGTTTTTACATATCATTTTGTTATTTGCATATTGTCTTCAAATATCAGAGGTGCGAGACCCGGGATTTGAACCCGCTTCTCTTGGTGTCCTAAGCGAGCGCGATACCACTCGGCTACCACTGCGTTGCTACTTCTAATGCAATAGCTAATTCCAAAACCATACCTATTTTGTTAAAAATGGTTTTAGTATTATCAACTTGAAAGATAATATCAGATTTAGATTTCTTCCCCCATCACTCTTTCCCATACGACGCATATAATTCTATCAAACGACCATACTTTTTGGCAGAACACGACTACTGACTTGAAATTTATTAACATGAGTCTCTCTGACCATACTCGCATAACGTAATTTAGGAAGAAGTAAATTACGAATCTCCAATTCTATTGTAAGCATCTGTTTGTCCTACAGTCGTACAAACTCGCTCGAAACTTTTTAGTTTTCTGCAGAAAAGTAATAAAAGTTTTTTGCCGCAAGCTATGTCCTCGAGGCGACCTTCTTTTTGATACTTGTCCTTTTAACACTTTAGTAAAGAGATCGCCAGCTGAAAGTTGTCACTAGCTTTCATTACTTCACTATTATTAATTTAAAGCAAGACAAAAGTTTTATAGTATTATTATTATTATTTTCTTTATTTAAGAGCTTTGTCTTTAAAACCACCATGTCGCTCTGTTAGTTACACATACATATATTCTTAAAATTAACTAATTATATGGTTAAGTTTATAATATTGCGACTTGCTGTTACGACGAAGGTCTTGAATTCGATTTTTGTACTAAATAAAACTATCTTTTGGGATTTTATCTCGGATTTATTTTGATTTTTGATTCCCAACGTTTCGAATGCTTTACAACAATCATGGTCACGGGAGAGACTAAGGTTTTAGATGTCTTAAAGGTTATTATATGATAGTTGTTACAGACAGTACCTACCCACAAAATATGTGTATATCTCCATCTGCATAGTACTACGTTCCTTCTTCAACTTATTCTCATTTTTTTAGTTCGCTTTTTACGTAGTCGGGTTTTATTATTATTGTAAATTAGTTCATTTTGCTGTTCAGTCGCTTATTATAATTAGAAATATCTCCTGAATTTGAATAATTTTAAAGTAATATGTACAATTATCGTCCCATCGGAATTTGAGAGTGAAAGGAATAGAGAGTGCACTTGTGTCTACGCGTACACTTGTGCACTATAATATTTCCGGCGCAGATGGCTAGTCTCAGTAAAATTGGCCACAGTGGCCGAAATCGGTCAAGAGTACATCAATCTATTATAACTATCTTATAGTATAAGCAGTGTCTGTTAATTGAATTAAAATATAATTCAGTTTATGATCATGAATATTAATTTCATTCCATAATTTATATGAAAAGATAAAAATAAATAACGCAAATTAAAATGTTGTTAATGAAAGTTTGTAGTATCTCGTCGAGATTGTGCTTGAATCGAGTTAGCCAACAGTACAAACTTAAGATCACTTTTACTACTTTAGGATTACTGGAGTGAACACGTTAACTATGTAAAAGTTAAAAACAGTAACAGAAAAATATGTGAAATGAGCTTTGAAGCCATGAACAAGAGAATTGAATTGAACTGAAATGAGAAAAAAGCGTGATTTGCGTTTAAAAATATTTTTTGTGATAGCTTTTGTATGATGTAATGTCAATATTGTGAATTAAACCACGTTTATTTAGACACTAATAGTACCCGGCTTTGTCCGTGTTCAAACTTGCGATATAAACATCAGTTTTACAATAACTTATGTAAGTCTGCCCGATTTGTTGACATTTATGATTACTGCTTCACTTCCTTGAGTAATAGCATGATGATATATCGTTGGCGTAGGTGGAGAACTAAATAACTCAAATTTTCTAGTTTGGAGAAAATCGCGATTTACTGATTTTTTTTCCAATTTTTTGGCATAATAAAAAAATTTGAGAAAATTTTACTGTCGGTAATTTTATATACTTTAGGTATCTTTGCCTTTTATTTTATACTTAAACAAACTAAACTCTATCTTAAAGTGTTAAAAAATAAAAAAATAAAAACCAAGTTGTCTAATTCTGCCACAACATATTATTGCAAGTATGCTGCAATTAGCTATTTATTTAGGCTAGTTGTTTAGTTTTCCTACGTGTTAGACACATACAGTAAAACAAATTAAGATGAAATAAGTGCAGTTATTGAATTTGTCAACTACTAGATATCATTAAATATGAGAATTAACTTCTTTGAACATAAATTACTTTAAATAATTTATCAACAACTATTTATGTCACACAAAATAAAAAGCTGTGTTTGAAATATTAACAATGTTTTATTTTAAGAAAATATTTACTCAAGGGAAAAAAGTTAGCAACATGTATAATTATGAGTATTATTCGTCCTTTTCTTATAGCAACAAGTAACAACAAATTAACAGGCATAAACTACTCAAATACAACAATCATAGACACTTTTTAAAACCTATTAGAAATAAGAAACAGTCCTTCGTATTAAAACAAACCAGAACATAATTTAAAACATAAAACAACGAAAATTAACATCACAATATTATAATTACAAATGACAACAAACATTATTTTATAATCATTTAATACCATGTTATCTAAGTATTTAAATAGTTCACGGTAAGTAAGACTAGGTAAAAAATGACTTATTCATCTACTCCAGATGAATCAGTGGAGGATAGTCTACCCTGGACGTCGATGTGAGATGGTAAACTTTCGTACCAACCATGGAGCTCTTTAGGAATAATGTTTTTTTTACAAAGCTGTAAAAGGTCTTTTTTCTTTTGTTTTGTTATAGGGAGACAATGCTTGTATGCCCTGGGAATATTTGCGGTATTTATTATAGGCATTTCAGAATTCGGCGTTCTTCTAGTCGGTCTCCCTGGTTTACAAAGTGTATTTAGTAAATGATATGGTCCATCATAATCGTATCGGTATTTAATGAAACCAGGTAAAGCCTTTTCAAATCTTAGACATTTTATTTTCAACCAGTGCACTGTCTCCCCATCCTCCGCTATAGTTTTATTTTTTATTATCATCAAAGCAAGTGCTTTTACATCAATCATGTCTTGGTACGACAATTCAGTTACGTTATACGGAGTAACATTTTTATTATGTCTGTTAGATCGCGCCCGTTGCATAATTCTCTTCCAGTCTATTATAGAATATGCTTCTGTGAACCTTTTTTCTTTTTCAATAGCACTATGCATTGAATCTACCTCCATAAAGCTATGACCACTTTCTAGATACTTTTGCTCTATTACTTTGATTGTTTTGTGCGTGTGGACCAAGTGAAGTAAAAATGCTGCTATGTATTGGTTGCGGTTTTGCCCTGAACATGTGTCGGAGTATATAGTTACATGTGTTATAGCCTCGGGAAGTTTCATAATCCATATGTAAATAGCAGAAGCTATTTCGATACTGCCTCTTTTGCCGTTTATTTCCGTCCATATCATACAGTGAGCGTTATTCTGCGGGGGTTTAAACTCATAAACAGACAAATTATATAAATTTAATTTTCTGGAATAGTACAATAAACTATCTGCAGTCGATGGAATTTGCAAAAGACTTTGCAAGTCCATAGTAACACATAAAAATGACTCATCCTCTTCTGACTTTTTTTTATCTAACTCTTTAGATCTGTATGATGCCTCTTTTCGTTCTATATGTTGACTATACTCATTCTGGACAGAGGTATTAGATTTATCTTTTTGATATTTATTACACATGGTACACTGATCCTTTTTTGGGTGAAAAAATGATAAATTGTATTGTGTGCCAAACACTTTCTTGTAAACATTTAATTTTACAGGTATTTTGTTGCTGCACTTCATTTTCTCTACATACAAATCATACATTTTTAATATTGATAATTTGGGATCTAAATATTTCCTATCCGATTGTTTTCTGCAGTAATGGGAATCAAGCACAGGAAAACTTTCGATGTGATTTTTTACATCTTGTAACTGATCGTCTGGAGTTTTGTTAGCAGGAGCTCGTCTGCCACGACGATCGGCGTGTGAAAAAGAACCATTTTTATCTATATGTTTCACTGCTGTCTCTATCGGACCAGATGAAATGCAAAGTGTGGACATGAAAAAGTTTTTGCAGACCCGCTCAAAAGAAGTTTGACCCTTATAAAACCCGTATTCCCTACTAGAGCTTCTTTGTTTTTCTAACGGTACAGATTTTTTTGTGGTTTGTACTGGTTTAATAACTATACGCTTAAGTAAAAACTCTTTTTGTAACTTAAAATCTTGAATAGACCAATAAGACTTGCAGATTTCTGCACGCTGGTCTTGTGTAAAATTGTCAGCGCATTTATGGCGGCAGTTTTTACTGCATTTTGGACTTTTAGGTACTTTAGGTGCACGAAGTTTTCCATCTTTACTTGAATATGGCAAACACTTTCTTTTTTTTTGCAGTTCTATGTTTCTTTTCCATTTCGTAGGGTCAGCATTCTTCCATCTGTACTTTACTCTTTCCTTCATTACTGTTGTGGTTTCTGTTTCAGAGTCAGTAGTTTCAGTTATTATAATATTAGGCCTTACTTCTGTATAAGGGTTAAGAGGTGTCATTAGGTTTTGTTTCAAAGATGTTTCAATAATAGCACGAGTGTTTATAATGTTACCTGTTTCTTTTTCAGATTCACTAGACAAGTTAGGTTTTTTGGGTTTAAATCTCTTCACTCTTTTTTTATTTTTTGGGGTTTTCTCACGTTTAATTTCGGTTTCTGAAGATGTCGAATAAAATAAATCCGTTAAAGAGTTACGTTTCTTTTTTGCTTTATTTTCTTCGTCTGTGTCTGGAATCCACGAGGATCCAGAATCAGAAAAAGGTTCTTCATCTGTGTGAGACAACAGTAATCCAATACCAGAAATTAGACTAGACTCTCTAATTGGCGAACTAACATCTATATTATCACTATCTAATATATTATTTTCTTCATTTATATTAAATTTGCTGCTACATAAAGATATGGGACTAACATTCATTGGCATAGGTGCTGATTTGGGTGGGTTAATATTATTAATAATCTTTTCAGTAACCACTACTGAAGCTGGAGCCGATTCGCATGTTAAAATCTTAAATTCTTCATGATGAGCTAGCATACAGTCTTCATCAGGAACCAATTCTTCTGGCACTATTTCTATCGTAATATCAGCAGCAAAATTTGAGTCCGTGCAAACTGTATGATTGTTATTTTCTGATAACGATTGTTGACTTATTGTAATGTGTCTATGTGGGCTTTCGATGACAGTATTTATGTTTTGTTGTTGTATGTTCGCCTTAGTTTTTACCTAAAAAAATTACAAGCTATCTTATTTTTCAATCGAACATTATCCTTAGGTATCAATCAACCGTATAGTTAGTTTTTATTTCATTCTATAGGTAATACACATAATAAATAGTTTTATTATAAATTGTAAATAAATGATTCTATTATAAAACGAATGTTAATCATCAATGGAATCAGGAATGGTGCAGTGTCTATCGATTATAGCAAAAACGTGATACAAGCTCGTAGAGTATTTTTTTATTATTTGCAAAACCCAAAAAAAAAAAACTCATAAGTAAACTCATCAAAGTGATCAACTGAAAATCTACTACAGTGATTTTACATTTTCTTTGATCTAATAAATCGAAATTTTAACCCTGTGGTCTTTTTTCTCGCAATACCTACTTAAACTAAACTAATGACAATCGGCTGTACTATGTGAAACAAAGATACTCATAATCACAACCATTTTATTTGACAGGTTAAAAGCAACCTTATTGCTTAGCAATAAGATTCACAATTTAAATGGAAGCGTCAAAAGTTATCAACTTCTTCCACAACTCAAATATTTCACAATCGAATTCGCGAGTATTGGGAGAAATAGATAAAACTGTAAAGCCTGATTAATACACGGACTAATAAGGCTGAAGCATAGACTGCAAGGACTGAGGGGCCGCATCAACTAAGCTCTTTGGTACTCTGAAAAATCGCGCATAAATACTAACAATCTAAATTTGAGTAATGTATTTTTAAACTACTAACATTCCGTCTCTATAATTAATTATTTGTAGTAGGCAAAAAAACAAAAATAATCGATACTATCAGTCTATATCCTAAATGGAAATGAAAGGTTACGGTGTAGATTGAAAGGTGCTCGCTCAGTCATTGGTAAGCCTAGGGAAGCTAGAACCCTAAATCAGGCCTCGGGAAAAGTTATTTAATTTTAAAATACTTACAAACAAAAACAACACTTACCTCAGACGAACCACCTTCCTGCTGACACATTTTTACCAAAATTCTACCTCGCGATTCCATAATTATTATCGTTTACGATTAAATAATAATCTAACAGCTCTGACGTCAGCACAATTTAAAAGCGTATGCACTACAATACTGTGATGCGTTCGTGCCGCACGCGCTTACCGGGAACCCCGCACTACACCTTACTCTAATTCTGCGCCCAGCCATTCATTTCAATATTTCGCGCCAATTTGTCCTAATAAGTCGAATGATAACTTTACTCATGTTCATCTGCTTTCTATATCAATAATAAATAACTTCACTTATCTTATTATGTTTTCTTACCATATTGTATTAATTTATATTTTGTTGAAGAAGAAATCGATAATAGTTATTAGTCATAAAATACAGTACTTTACATTAGAATTTAAAAAAATATGAATTAAACAACTCGAGTTATTTAGTTTTCCGTGAACTCTGTTCATATTATTATGACATTTTGAGTTGAAGAAAAATAAAACAACTTATTTTATTTAAGTCATTAAACATTCAACAGATCATAAATTATAGTTATCGATTTATTAATGGAGTGATTATTTTTCCTTCTACTGTTTAGTGCTAGTTTCAACATATTTACTTTAGCATTTGGAATACAAAAATGGCTATATTTCTGAAACGGGGCAAGATATGAAAATGTTTGTTAGAGTAAAATATGCGGTATTTTTTGGGTGTTACGAAAATAATTAAATGTCAATTTGGCCAAATTCGCAGTTATTTAGTTTTCCACCTACGCCGACGATATAGCCTATTGCCTTTCTCAATAAACGGGCGATTTAAGGCAAAAATAATTGTTTAAATCGGATTTGTAGTTCCTGAGATTAGCTCGTTCAAACAAAGAAACAAACAAACATAGAAACAAATAGACAAACTCTGCCACTTTATAATATAAGTAAATACTCAATATAGTTTATATCAGCATCATGAAACTAACGTGATTCTTCTAATAACAACAATTTATAAGACCATCGACGAAGACTTTTCTTATAACCACGGATTTACCGATCTTATAAATATGGTATGAAAAAAGCTAGTTACTATTTGAATAAAACAAACAGCAAACAATATACATATAATAAATAAACAAAGATAAAACAATTCAGTATCTTTTCTCCTCTGTTTGTTAACCGATTTTCTTTTTTTTTTGTTTAGTAGCTATTGACGAGATTTAGTGTTATCAATAAACATATTTCAAAACAGATTTTTTATAAATAAATTCTATTTATATACTTTTTCCTAAAATTTTCAATAATGATTATAGTCGAATTTCGACCACTGAACGAATACTAGTAATATTTGACTTTTAACGATCACAACTATATGTAACGTCATGAACGAACATTCAAAATAAAACTGCAAAGAAAACTGTAAAGATAGTTATAAATGTGAATGTTTGTATGGATGGGTAGATGATGGATGGATGTTTGTAACTCTTTCACACCAGAACAGCTGAACGGATCTGGATGAAGTTGGCACAGAGATAGATTATAGTCTGGAGTAGCATATAGATTACTTTTTATCCCGGAAAAAATATACGATTCCCGTGGAATAGATTATTATTTATAAAAGTAAACGAAATTATTATTACAGTTAATATTAATCATTTATGAAAAAAATCATAAAAAAGAAATTATCGTAGATCCAAAGCTTATGTAGCCTCCTCAGTAACGAAGCAGTTTTGAAGAAAAATAACTTGAAAGTAAAATATAAAGCAAAAGTTATTTTTAGAGCAAACACTAAAATTAAAAGTTATTTTGAAATTAACGACTTTCATACTATTACAAAGTTTTGTTCAAACGATACTTAAGATAAATCTAATAAAATAATTAATGATCAAATCGTGACGCATAGTGGTATTTTTGATATTTTATTTCTAACTAGCGACTCTATCTCTCTCCGCTCGGGTTTGTCCTTACATAGGTTTTAACGGTTAGTATAGATTTCTCGGAGATGAGATATTTTCTTACAGTGAAAAGTATCATATACGTTGACCAAGATCTACAACCATACAAAATTTCATGAAAATCTGTCCAGTAATTGTCTTGTGATGCGCTCCCAGGCTGACAAACAAAAATATTAAAAAAGTATAGATTCCGCCTCTATATCGATAATAATGACCATTTCAAGAAAAAAAATTAAAAATATTTTATTAACAGATTCGAGTCGGTTAGAATTTTATTATGCTATTTATAAATAACTATGAATAAAAAAAACCGAATGCGTAAAAAGCGAACTAAAAAAAACAGAACTAGTTAAGATAATAATATAATATACAGAGTTTTTTTTTTAATTAAAAATGTTATTTACAGCTTTTTAGTTTTCACCAGTTATTATATTTGGAGTTTCACATAAAAAATTTATTACATTAAATCATTATTATTAAACATAATAAATTTTGATAATCGTCTCTTAAAAAGAACTAAAGACCATATAAGAAAAATCTATATATATATATTTTTATTTCTAGGATCATACAATGCAAATAAAGCACTTGATAACTCACCGACGATTTATTATAATTTATATAAACTTTCATCCCCATTTTCACCCCATTAAGGGATGATTTCCGGAATAAAAAGTATTCCATGTCCTTCCCAGGATCTTAAACTATTTTCTTACCAAATTTCATCTAAATCGGTTCAGTAGATCCAGCGATTACCCCCTACAACGTCATAACTCACAATCTCACAAACTCACCAATTTTACCTCTTTATAATATTAGTATAGATTATAGCTAACAATGTTCACACGAACCGTCGTGTCGCCATTATCCTACTTTTCTTTTATTCATCTTTCATTCCATTCCATTCTTAAAATAATTTCATACCTCTTCTTTTATTCTTAAAGTACCATTTCACGCATACTCATCTTGCAAATCCTACACTTATCGACAGAAGTAGATTCTTAATGATATCGGTCATTTAATCGTTAGACGTTCCTGAACTCACCAATGACCTAGTTTCTTCACAAATCCTGAAGTAATATATGAAATAAATGTAGGTGAAACTTTAAATTAATATTGCAGAAATTATTCTGTGGTTTTATTAGCTATTAGCGACTCACCCTTGCTTTGCTCGAGTTCATATACCTAGATACGTTTTAACAGTTAGTATAGAATTATACTATATACTTTATAAATAGTAAGGTGTTTTATTTTGCTTATTTGAGAAATTATTGATTCCCTATACAAATTTCCACTCCCCCTTTTCACCCTCCTAATGGATGACTTCCGGCATAAAGACTATCCTATATCCTTCCCAGGATTTTAAAATATCTCCATACCAAATTTCATCTATATTGGTTCTGCGTATTAAGCGTGAAAAGATAACAGACAGACAGACTTAATTTTGTATTTATAATATTAGTTTGAATTTGAAATGCATTTTATAAAATATTTTTCTGCTTGCTTTTTCGCTCTACGATATTCCAATGATACGCAACTTTATTGAATAAAAGTGAACAATAGAAATTTTAAAATTTCTATTGAAATTAGCTAATTATATTATATAATTCCCATGTTCCATTTTTTTGTATTATATTTTATAACGATTTCTTCATATTTCGATATAATTAATATTAACAGTCGTTTCTTTACAAATACCATTGATCAGAATAGGTTCGAATTTAGTTTGGAAAATAACAAAGTAATACGTTTTCCGCTTTAGATCAATATTGAGGAAATTGCATTGCAATTCCTAACGCTAAGGTATATTTTAATCAAACTATAATCAATCAATTATTCTATGTGGTTCTACTTCAATTTGCGGTTAATAAGAGTCTAGCCAAAAGCTGATTTTTTATATGCCTATATTCCTGATCTTCTTCTTCTCCGTGCCCATTTCCCAATCACTTGGGGTCGGTGCAGTACATCTTCTGTACTGCTGAAAGGATTTGGCAAAAGTTTTACGACCGGCCGCCGCCTGACGTCAACCCTCCTTGGGAATGCTATTGTCTCTCTTAATATCTGAATGGTGTCGTGGAAATCTTGTAATATGCTTTTTTTTCTTTTAAAACATTTCTAATACTATTACTTAAATTTTTAATGTTATTTTCGGATATATTTTTAAATAAAATTGTCTATATTCCTGATATAGGCATATTAAAAAATCACGTGTTGGTTTTCCTCTACCCAGAACATATCCTAAACATAGTATTTAAAAAAGGAATGATAGCTACCAATGTATTTTTTAAATAATCAGCTATTTTACAAAAAGTAAAAGATAAAATTTTAAAATATACCAAAACATAAATAATTTAATATGAAACTGGAAGCGTAAGCTATTAGCTATCTAACTTGAAATACCAATTTCCTCTAAAAGCGAATATCTTACAATTAGACCGTGCCAGAGTAGTTAAGGGTAGTAAAATATTTCCGCCCCTATATACTCAGTTAATTGGCAGCGAGGCTTGATAACATCGATGCCCCGGGTTCCGTAGATATGTAATAAATGTTCTGAGATGCGCAGGTTTGGTTAGGATCAAGAATAAACATAAATCTTGAATAGCATATAACTACATGAATTCCAATAGGTATTATAAATGTGAAAGTAACTGTCTGTTATCTTTTTAGGTTTAATTGCTGAACAGATTTCGACAAAATTTTGCAAGGATATAGATTGCACCCTGGAATCGGACATAGAACTCCCTTTGCAATAATCATTGCCATCTTGACTCTATTGCTGTAATGAATTCCTAAAAATAAATTCGAAAAGATAGATTTTTTTAAATGTCAAATGTTCGCGTAAATCTAAGTAAGTATTAATATGGTATTATGTTGTTATATAAAAATTACTGTGTTACAAAAATACTTAACATAGATTGTTAATTAAAGATGAAAGTGTGTTGAAAACCGAAACCAATCGCTGGCTAAATATAACTTAGGAAGAACACTTAGAAACAATAATTTAATATTGAATTAATGCCCATTTTCACCAACTTGTACTAAATTACACTTTAACTAAGAAGCTCTTTAGTAAAGAGGTATTCGTTTAACAATTATGAATTAAATTTAATTTATTTTCACCAACATACTAGATACTTATATATACAGACACCCCGACGGCAGATCTGCCGAATTAAACCACGCAATCAAGGACTTGATCCTCAGTCCACTCCACTGTCAGAGAAGTACCAGGAGCAACCCGCATGATATACCACCGAATTAGGGCCCCCCTCCCAATGTGTATCTTGGCTTCACGCCCGGCTGGATTGCCAGACGCTAAACCCCCACACTACAACAAAGTGAACACATATCGGGGAGGATATCGAAAATCTAGTAAAGATGAGTTTTTACTGGCGTAGTTTGAACTTTTATCTATACACACTGTGTACGAGCAGATTAACAAAATACAATTTAATTATTTTTGACATATTTTCAGAAGAATGCTAAAGACCTTATAAAAGAAAATGTAATTTGTATATAGATAAAAATATTAAAAAAAATAGTTAATTAATAAAATTGCTGTGTCAAAATTTGGCTCCTAATTCTAGAGAATCCCTTTACTCTGTTTATTAAATAAAGTTTTTATTACTAAAATAACTTAATAATTCCCCAAATGGAGGAATGATGAAAACAAAAATTAATCTCCAAAACTCTTATACAAAAATAAAGCAAATATACCCGTAAATCAAAGTAAACATTCCGAATATAGAGATTTCAATTTCATATAAAACAGTATAAATTAACACACACCTACCGGATACGTAAATTAATGTAGCGTAATAGTAAAATATTTAATGGTCCTACTTCAAAATATTACTTTATAAAGGAAAAATATTTTTGTTTTTTTTACTTTGAACTGGTTTATTATTTTTAAATAAACATTTATCATTCATTTTTAAATAATTATAATATAAGATAACATAGCCAAAAGGCGAAAGCGGAACCCTTATTATTTTGTCATGTCTGTCTGTCTGTCTATATATCACAGCTACTTTACTCGAAAACTATTAAAGCTACTTTGCTGTAATTTGATATGTATGCATAAAACTAAGAGTAGTTGTTCATATGTCACTGAAGGGAGAAGCTTATTTTCAAAAATAATTTCTAAAAAAAAATATTACGAACATACGAACTTATTTAAGGCATCAGTAGGAAAAATTGTCGATAGGTCAAGTTACATAATTAACCTGTTGTTAAAAATGTGATATTTAAAACTATTATACATACAAGTACTTTAAGGTATTAATTAAGTATTAAAAAAAAGACACGATAGAAGATTTTAATTTTTCTCGGTAGGTAAGGGATATATATATATATATATATATATATATATATATATATATATATATATACGTAGGGTCAATATTACTATTTTTACCATTGTGAAACGTAAGTGAATCCACGGGCTTATACTAGTTTAATTAATATAACTTCAAAGCATTATCGTTAAAGATAAAATGCAATCTTACGAAAATTCCACACTACACTGCAGATTCATACACCGTCATAATAGTTAGGGTCATAGCACTGTAATCACCTTTAAGGACAGGGGCCAAAAGGTGCTGAAAGCGCGTTTCCCATCTCTCGACCGTCCACTTACAACCAGATAAAATCCACGTCGAATAAGTATGTGATGATATTAGAAGGTAAAGCGTTAAGCAATTTCGTAAATAAAATATTTGTATTAAAAAGTTTGTATAGATTAATAATAATAGGTGTATTGTGTAAGACCGCAACACTTAGAAGTATAGAGGATAGGCCTTTGCCCAGTTGTGAGATGATGTGAGCTAGCTGTAACTGTATTTTTGTATTAAAGCAACTTCGGAGCTAAGTAAATGTTCTCAGGCTACTTCATCGTATACCTTTACTTAAGGAAGTTAAAAAGGAGTTTTATTCCTAGTTCTTCTAAAGACTTCTAGATAGTACCTACTGAAAACTCAGTTTTTCTATTCTCTTATTACTAGGTTTATTCTTATGATATTTAAAGTAAAAAGTCCTATTGATTTATCTCTATGACTAGGCATTTACGTAGGAGATATTATAGTGCAGCGCGTGTACACGCAGACACAAGTACACTCTCTATTCCTGCACCTACCAAAGTCCGATGGGATAATAATTCGAAACGACCAGTGAGAGTTAAGGCGCAGGACAGACAGCTTTAAGTATTCTCTAAGGTATGGAGGTGAAACGCCGCAAACTTGCCAACTCCGAGCTGTTATTGAGAATTTATTGACAGAAATACTCAGTGACTGAACTCAGCCCAACTCGGGACTCGAACCTGATCTACAGCCGTACATGCAAATAAACCATCAAGGCAGTAAAACAAATAACAAAACGACATACTTACGTACGTGTGGTTCGTCAAAACGCATAAAATAATTTCAGCACAAGTTTAATATTTTAAGATGGATATATCCATCATCAGACCAGCTAGATGGTATCAAATGGCTAATCGAATTTCACATACTAACAAAGTTTCAAGTCGGTACAACAATTAGGAGTTAAAATCGACTTCTAAGATTTCATTCCTATACAGTTAGCTACAACTGAAGTACATTCTACTAATATTATAAACGCGAAAGTTTGTAAGAATGTATGTATGGATGAATGTTTGTTACTCTTTCACGCAAAAATTACTGAATGGATTTTGATGAAAATTTATAATAATATAACTCATACATCAAAATAACACATAGACTACTTTTTATCCCGGAAAAATGTGGGGTTCCTGTGGGATAGATTTGTTTTTGTTTTTCTAGGGGTGAACCTGAGCAAAGCGAGGATGAGCCGCTAATCGGAACTAAATCTACGTATACTCTAATACTTTTGTAAATGTATGAATATTAAATAATTTAAATGAATCTGCATGTTATATATTTTTTATGTATTCAGTTATATTTGACAGTGTTATTTGTAGATATAAATATCTTTTTTAGACGGTAAAAGGATATGAGCAACTTCCACAGATCCAATCGATTCGAAACTTGGTATCCCGTTACTTAAATGAAATCGCAACGATATGGTAAACTTGGCCTGATGCTACAGCGTCACCTGGAATCTGCAAGATACTCATCTCCTTACTAAAATACTACAAATACATAAATATATCGTGTTTAGTCTAAAACTTTAGTCTCTCCCATAACCATGACTGCTGTAAAGCATTCGAAACATCGGGAACCAAAAAATCAAATCCGAAAACATGTTTTTTTTAATTCATAATATTTTTAATTACTCATACCTATATTCCCTCCATGACCGCGGACACGCCAGCGTTACAGTTAACAATAGATTTCTTAGAAATTTACCTTGAGGTGTTAACATTCGAGATGACATTATGATTACATATTAATTTAATTTTTAATTTAATCATTTATTAACTGGACAATATTTTGTTACATAATTTTAAAAATGATTTATATAATTTTTATTTTCTTCCTTAATAAATTTCTTCTTTCATAAAGTTCCAAAATAAGGTAACTCTATTTAAATAGCCCCATAGTTATATCCAACCCCATCGTAATTCGTAACTTTGCATCCAAACATTTGCTTTCCGGTGGCAGGAAAATAGATAATGTACCTACTGTTGTTATCGGTTGAGATTATAAAAACATCGTGTAAAATCTTGGAAAAAATAAACTAAATGCGTATTCCCTAAATCTAAAGGATAAGGTTTAAATTCGTAGATAAATGTCAGTAAAGACGTTTTTTATTTCAATAGTCGTAATGTTGATATCGTAATTCCCTTGTAGGCTGTCCTTTGTGCGTGAAATGGTGTGTGCATGGTTTTGTAGAATAGATGGGAAGAATTTAATGGTTTGGCACCATAAAGATTTTCTTTAAATTTAAAGTGGCATTTAATTTAATTTTTGACGACATGTTTGGCTCAGTTTGTAGTGAGCCTACTTGCTGTGCCAACGGTCGGGTTTGAGTCCCGCTGGGGGCATTCATTTGTGTGATGAGCATGAATGTGTGTACACCAGCCACCATATTTACAATATGTATGTATTTAAAGCTATATACATACATATATGTAGTATATCAACTGTCTAGAATCCATAACACAAGCCTTGTAGCTAGGTGTGTTAAGATAGCAGTGAAAGGTTAGCAGAATCGTTCGAAACATATACGGTATTTTGTGGCTAATTTGTTGCTAATTAGTTGCTAAAACCCCGATTTTGTTGCTTTGTCCGATTTCGAAAAAAAGGAGTTACTGCTATCTTAACGTTAAGCTAGCAGTAAACTCAGCGGGACCGGCATGGATTAAATGCAATTATACATCAGTATTTGTTGCTAATTTGTTGCAGACAAATAGTGTAAAAAAATTAAAAAAAACCCTAGAATTGGCTAGACCTGGAGACCTGTAGCCGTATCCATGCTATCTTAACATGCAGTTTTTTTAACAAGACGATGGCATGGATTTTGTTGCTGGACGCAAATAACATCAGGACACCCCAGAGAGCCAGCAACGAAATAGAAACTAAAATTCTGCTACACCTGGAGACCTGTAGCCGTGTTCATGCTATCTTAACATGTACATTTTTTATGAAAACGATGGCATGGATTTTGTTGCTGGTCGCAAATAACATCAGGACACCCCAGAGAGCCAGCAACAAAATAGAAACTAAAATTCTGCTACACCTGGAGACCTGTAGCCGTGTTCATGCTATCTTAACATGTACATTTTTTATGAAAACGATGACATAGATTTTGTTGCTGGTCGCAAATAACATCAGGACACCCCAGAGAGCCAGCATCAAAATAGAAACTGAAATTCTGCTACACCTGGAGACCTGTAGCCGTATTCATGCTATCTTAACAGGCCCTTTTTCTATGAAAACGATGACATGGATTTTGTTGCTATTCACAAATAATATCAGAACACCCCAGAGAGCCAGCAACAAAATATAAACTAAAATTCTGCTACACCTGGAGACCTGTAGCCGTGTTCATGCTATCTTAACATGTACATTTTTTATGAAAACGATGACATAGATTTTGTTGCTGGACGCAAATAACATCAGGACACCCCAGAGAGCCAGCAACAAAATATAAACTAAAATTCTGCTACACCTGGAGACCTGTAGCTTACTACAAGTGTCCCTGCTACATTAACATGCACTTTTTATAAAAAGACAGTGGCATGGATTTTGTTGCTATTTACAAATAACATCAGGACACCCCAGAGAGCCAGCAACAAAATAGAAATTAAAAATCTGCTACACCTGGAGACCTGTAGCTTACTACAAGTGTCCCTGCTACCTTAAAATGCACTTTTTTTTAAAAGACAGTGGCATGGATTTTGTTGCTGGACGCAAATAACATCAGGACACCCCAGAGAGCCAGAAACAAAATATAAACTAAAATTCTGCTACACCTGGAGACCTGTAGCTTACTACAAGTGTCCCTGCTACATTAACATGCACTTTTTTTAAAAAGACAGTGGCATGGATTTTGTTGCTATTTACAAATAACATCAAGACACCCCAGAGAGCCAGCAACAAAATAGAAATTAAAAATCTGCTACACCTGGAGACCTGTAGCTTACTACAAGTGTCCCTGCTACCTTAAAATGCACTTTTTTTTAAAAGACAGTGGCATGGATTTTGTTGCTGGACGCAAATAACATCAGGACACCCCAGAGAGCCAGCAACAAAAAAAAACTAAAATTCTGCTACACCTGGAGACCTGTAGCCGTATCCCTGCTATATTAACATGTACATTTTTTATGAAAACGATGGCATGGATTTTGTTGCTGGACGAAAATAACATCAGGACACCCCAAAGAGCCAGCAACAAAATAGAAACTGAAATTCTGCTACACCTGGAGACCTGTAGCCGTATTCATGCTATCTTAACATGCCCTTTTTCTATGAAAACGATGACATGGATTTTGTTGCTATTCACAAATAATATCAGAACACCCCAGAGAGCCAGCAACAAAATAGAAACTAAAATTCTGCTACACCTGGAGACCTGTAGCCGTGTTCATGCTATCTTAACATGTACATTTTTTATGAAAACGATGGCATGGATTTTGTTGCTGGTCGCAAATAACATCAGGACACCCCAGAGAGCCAGCAACAAAATAGAAACTAAAATTCTGCTACACCTGGAGACCTGTAGCTTACTACAAGTGTCCCTGCTACCTTAAAATGCACTGTTTTTTAAAAGACAGTGGCATGGATTTTGTTGCTGGACGCAAATAACATCAGGACACCCCAGAGAGCCAGCAACAAAAAAAAACTAAAATTCTGCTACACCTGGAGACCTGTAGCCGTATCCCTGCTATCTTAACATGTACATTTTTTATGAAAACGATGGCATGGATTTTGTTGCTGGACGCAAATAACATCAGGACACCCCAGAGAGCCAGCAACAAAATAGAAACTAAAATTCTGCTACACCTGGAGACCTGTAGCCATGTCCATGCTACATTAACATGCACTTTTTTTAACAAGACGGTGGCATGGATTTTGTTGCTCATTGTAAATAACACCAGGACACCCCAGAGAACCAGCAACAAAATAAAAACTAAAATTCTGCTACACCTGGAGACCTGTAGCCGTATCCCTGCTATCTTAACATGTACATTTTTTATGAAAACGATGGCATGGATTTTGTTGCTGGACGCAAATAACATCAGACAACCCCAGAGAGCCAGCAACAAAATAAAAACTGAAATTCTGCTACACCTGGAGACCTGTAGCCGTATTCATGCTATCTTAACATGCCCTTTTTCTATGAAAACGATGACATGGATTTTGTTGCTATTTACAAATAATATCAGAACACCCCAGAGAGCCAGCAACAAAATAGAAACTAAAATTCTGCTACACCTGGAGACCTGTAGCCGTGTTCATGCTATCTTAACATGTACATTTTTTATGAAAACGATGACATAGATTTTGTTGCTGGTCGCAAATAACATCAGGACACCCCAGAGAGCCAGCATCAAAATAGAAACTGAAATTCTGCTACACCTGGAGACCTGTAGCCGTATTCATGCTATGTTAACATGCCCTTTTTCTATGAAAACGATGACATGGATTTTGTTGCTATTCACAAATAATATCAGAACACCCCAGAGAGCCAGCAACAAAATAGAAACTAATAATCTGCTACACCTGGAAACCTGTAGCCGACTACAAGTGTTCATGCTAACTTAGCGTGCACTTTTTTTAACAAGACAGTAGCATGGATTTTGTTGCTCATTGTAAATAGCACCAGGACACCCCAGAGAGCCAGCAACAAAAAAAGAGAAAAAAGAATTTTAGTTTCTATTTTGTTGCTGGCTCTCTGGGGTGTCCTGATGTTATTTGCGTCCAGCAACAAAATTCATGCCATCGTTTTCATAAAAAATGTACATGTTAACATAGCAGGGATACGGCTACAGGTCTCCAGGTGTAGCAGAATTTTAGTTTTTTTTTGTTGCTGGCTCTCTGGGGTGTCCTGATGTTATTTGCGTCCAGCAACAAAATCTATGTCATCGTTTTCATAAAAAATGTACATGTTAAGATAGCATGAACACGGCTACAGGTCTCCAGGTGTAGCAGAATTTTAGTTTTTTTTGTTGCTGGCTCTCTGGGGTGTCCTGATGTTATTTGTAAATAGCAACTAAATCCATGCCACTGTCTTTTTTAAAAAAAGTGCATGTTAATGTAGCAGGGACACTTGTAGTAAGCTACAGGTCTCCAGGTGTAGCAGATTTTTAATTTCTATTTTGTTGCTGGCTCTCTGGGGTGTCCTGATGTTATTTGCGTCCAGCAACAAAATCCATGCCATCGTTTTCATACAAATTTACATGTTAAGATAGCAGGGATACGGCTACAGGTCTCCAGGTGTAGCAGAATTTTTGTTTTTTTTTGTTGCTGGCTCTCTGGGGTGTCCTGATGTTATTTGCGTCCAGCAACAAAATCCATGCCATCGTTTTCATAAAAATTTACATGTTAAGATAGCAGGGATACGGCTACAGGTCTCCAGGTGTAGCAGAATTTTAGTTTTTTTTTGTTGCTGGCTCTCTGGGATGTCCTGATGTTATTTGCGTCCAGCAACAAAATCCATGCCATCGTTTTCATAAAAAATGTACATGTTAAGATAGCAGGGATACGGCTACAGGTCTCCAGGTGTAGCAGAATTTTAGTTTTTTTTTGTTGCTGGCTCTCTGGGGTGTCCTGATGTTATTTGCGTCCAGCAACAAAATCCATGCCACTGTCTTTTAAAAAACAGTGCATTTTAAGGTAGCAGGGACACTTGTAGTAAGCTACAGGTCTCCAGGTGTAGCAGATTTTTAATTTCTATTTTGTTGCTGGCTCTCTGGGGTGTCCTGATGTTATTTGTAAATAGCAACAAAATCCATGCCACTGTCTTTTTAAAAAAAGTGCATGTTAATGTAGCAGGGACACTTGTAGTAAGCTACAGGTCTCCAGGTGTAGCAGAATTTTAGTTTATATTTTGTTGCTGGCTCTCTGGGGTGTCCTGATGTTATTTGCGTCCAGCAACAAAATCTATGTCATCGTTTTCATAAAAAATGTACATGTTAAGATAGCATGAACACGGCTACAGGTCTCCAGGTGTAGCAGAATTTTAGTTTTTTTTTGTTGCTGGCTCTCTGGGGTGTCCTGATGTTATTTGTAAATAGCAACTAAATCCATGCCACTGTCTTTTTTAAAAAAAGTGCATGTTAATGTAGCAGGGACACTTGTAGTAAGCTACAGGTCTCCAGGTATAGCAGATTTTTAATTTCTATTTTGTTGCTGGCTCTCTGGGGTGTCCTGATGTTATTTGTAAATAGCAACAAAATCCATGCCACTGTCTTTTTAAAAAAAGTGCATGTTAATGTAGCAGGGACACTTGTAGTAAGCTACAGGTCTCCAGGTGTAGCAGAATTTTAGTTTATATTTTGTTGCTGGCTCTCTGGGGTGTCCTGATGTTATTTGCGTCCAGCAACAAAATCTATGTCATCGTTTTCATAAAAAATGTACATGTTAAGATAGCATGAACACGGCTACAGGTCTCCAGGTGTAGCAGAATTTTAGTTTTTTTTTGTTGCTGGCTCTCTGGGGTGTCCTGATGTTATTTGTAAATAGCAACAAAATCCATGCCACTGTCATTTTAAAAAAGTGCATGTTAATGTAGCAGGGACACTTGTAGTAAGCTACAGGTCTCCAGGTGTACCAGAATTTTAGTTTATATTTTGTTGCTGGCTCTCTGGGGTGTCCTGATGTTATTTGCGTCCAGCAACAAAATCCATGCCATCGTTTTCATAAAAAATGTACATGTTAAGATAGCAGGGATACGGCTACAGGTCTCCAGGTGTAGCAAAATTTTAGTTTTTTTTTTGTTGCTGGCTCTCTGGGGTGTCCTGATGTTATTTGCGTCCAGCAACAAAATCCATGCCATCGTTTTCATACAAATTTACATGTTAAGATAGCAGGGATACGGCTACAGGTCTCCAGGTGTAGCAGAATTTTTGTTTTTTTTTGTTGCTGGCTCTCTGGGGTGTCCTGATGTTATTTGCGTCCAGCAACAAAATCCATGCCATCGTTTTCATAAAAAATGTACATGTTAAGATAGCAGGGATACGGCTACAGGTCTCCAGGTGTAGCAGAATTTTAGTTTTTTTTTGTTGCTGGCTCTCTGGGATGTCCTGATGTTATTTGCGTCCAGCAACAAAATCCATGCCATCGTTTTCATAAAAAATGTACATGTTAAGATAGCAGGGATACGGCTACAGGTCTCCAGGTGTAGCAGAATTTTAGTTTTTTTTTGTTGCTGGCTCTCTGGGGTGTCCTGATGTTATTTGCGTCCAGCAACAAAATCCATGCCACTGTCTTTTAAAAAACAGTGCATTTTAAGGTAGCAGGGACACTTGTAGTAAGCTACAGGTCTCCAGGTGTAGCAGATTTTTAATTTCTATTTTGTTGCTGGCTCTCTGGGGTGTCCTGATGTTATTTGTAAATAGCAACAAAATCCATGCCACTGTCTTTTTAAAAAAAGTGCATGTTAATGTAGCAGGGACACTTGTAGTAAGCTACAGGTCTCCAGGTGTAGCAGAATTTTAGTTTATATTTTGTTGCTGGCTCTCTGGGGTGTCCTGATGTTATTTGCGTCCAGCAACAAAATCTATGTCATCGTTTTCATAAAAAATGTACATGTTAAGATAGCATGAACACGGCTACAGGTCTCCAGGTGTAGCAGAATTTTAGTTTTTTTTGTTGCTGGCTCTCTGGGGTGTCCTGATGTTATTTGTAAATAGCAACTAAATCCATGCCACTGTCTTTTTAAAAAAAGTGCATGTTAATGTAGCAGGGACACTTGTAGTAAGCTACAGGTCTCCAGGTGTAGCAGATTTTTAATTTCTATTTTGTTGCTGGCTCTCTGGGGTGTCCTGATGTTATTTGTAAATAGCAACAAAATCCATGCCACTGTCTTTTTTAAAAAAAGTGCATGTTAATGTAGCAGGGACACTTGTAGTAAGCTACAGGTCTCCAGGTGTAGCAGAATTTTAGTTTATATTTTGTTGCTGGCTCTCTGGGGTGTCCTGATGTTATTTGCGTCCAGCAACAAAATCTATGTCATCGTTTTCATAAAAAATGTACATGTTAAGATAGCATGAACACGGCTACAGGTCTCCAGGTGTAGCAGAATTTTAGTTTTTTTTTGTTGCTGGCTCTCTGGGGTGTCCTGATGTTATTTGTAAATAGCAACAAAATCCATGCCACTGTCTTTTTAAAAAAAGTGCATGTTAATGTAGCAGGGACACTTGTAGTAAGCTACAGGTCTCCAGGTGTAGCAGAATTTTAGTTTATATTTTGTTGCTGGCTCTCTGGGGTGTCCTGATGTTATTTGCGTCCAGCAACAAAATCCATGCCATCGTTTTCATAAAAAATGTACATGTTAAGATAGCAGGGATACGGCTACAGGTCTCCAGGTGTAGCAAAATTTTAGTTTTTTTTTTGTTGCTGGCTCTCTGGGGTGTCCTGATGTTATTTGCGTCCAGCAACAAAATCTATGTCATCGTTTTCATAAAAAATGTACATGTTAAGATAGCATGAACACGGCTACAGGTCTCCAGGTGTAGCAGAATTTTAGTTTTTTTTTGTTGCTGGCTCTCTGGGGTGTCCTGATGTTATTTGTAAATAGCAACTAAATCCATGCCACTGTCTTTTTTAAAAAAAGTGCATGTTAATGTAGCAGGGACACTTGTAGTAAGCTACAGGTCTCCAGGTGTAGCAGAATTTTAGTTTATATTTTGTTGCTGGCTCTCTGGGGTGTTCTGATATTATTTGTGAATAGCAACAAAATCCATGTCATCGTTTTCATAGAAAAAGGGCCTGTTAAGATAGCATGAATACGGCTACAGGTCTCCAGGTGTAGCAGAATTTCAGTTTTTATTTTGATGCTGGCTCTCTGGGGTGTCCTGATGTTATTTGCGACCAGCAACAAAATCTATGTCATCGTTTTCATAAAAAATGTACATGTTAAGATAGCATGAACATGGCTACAGGTCTCCAGGTGTAGCAGAATTTTAGTTTCTGTTTTGTTGCTGGCTCTCTGGGGTGTCCTGATGTTATTTGTAAATAGCAACAAAATCCATGCCACTGTCTTTTTAAAAAAAGTGCATGTTAATGTAGCAGGGACACTTGTAGTAAGCTACAGGTCTCCAGGTGTAGCAGGATTTTAGTTTATATTTTGTTGCTGGCTCTCTGGGGTGTCCTGATGTTATTTGCGTCCAGCAACAAAATCCATGCCATCGTTTTCATAAAAAATGTACATGTTAAGATAGCAGGGATACGGCTACAGGTCTCCAGGTGTAGCAGAATTTTAGTTTTTATTTTGTTGCTGGTTCTCTGGGGTGTCCTGGTGTTATTTACAATGAGCAACAAAATCCATGCCACCGTCTTGTTAAAAAAAGTGCATGTTAATGTAGCATGGACATGGCTACAGGTCTCCAGGTGTAGCAGAATTTTAGTTTATATTTTGTTGCTGGCTCTCTGGGGTGTCCTGATGTTATTTGCGTCCAGCAACAAAATCCATGCCATCGTTTTCATAAAAAATGTACATGTTAAGATAGCAGGGATACGGCTACAGGTCTCCAGGTGTAGCAGAATTTTAGTTTTTTTTTGTTGCTGGCTCTCTGGGGTGTCCTGATGTTATTTGCGTCCAGCAACAAAATCCATGCCACTGTCTTTTAAAAAACAGTGCATTTTAAGGTAGCAGGGACACTTGTAGTAAGCTACAGGTCTCCAGGTGTAGCAGAATTTTAGTTTATATTTTGTTGCTGGCTCTCTGGGGTGTTCTGATATTATTTGTGAATAGCAACAAAATCCATGTCATCGTTTTCATAGAAAAAGGGCCTGTTAAGATAGCATGAATACGGCTACAGGTCTCCAGGTGTAGCAGAATTTCAGTTTTTATTTTGATGCTGGCTCTCTGGGGTGTCCTGATGTTATTTGCGACCAGCAACAAAATCTATGTCATCGTTTTCATAAAAAATGTACATGTTAAGATAGCATGAACATGGCTACAGGTCTCCAGGTGTAGCAGAATTTTAGTTTCTGTTTTGTTGCTGGCTCTCTGGGGTGTCCTGATGTTATTTGTAAATAGCAACAAAATCCATGCCACTGTCTTTTTAAAAAAAGTGCATGTTAATGTAGCAGGGACACTTGTAGTAAGCTACAGGTCTCCAGGTGTAGCAGGATTTTAGTTTATATTTTGTTGCTGGCTCTCTGGGGTGTCCTGATGTTATTTGCGTCCAGCAACAAAATCTATGTCATCGTTTTCATAAAAAATGTACATGTTAAGATAGCATGAACACGGCTACAGGTCTCCAGGTGTAGCAGAATTTTAGTTTTTTTTTGTTGCTGGCTCTCTGGGGTGTCCTGATGTTATTTGTAAATAGCAACTAAATCCATGCCACTGTCTTTTTTAAAAAAAGTGCATGTTAATGTAGCAGGGACACTTGTAGTAAGCTACAGGTCTCCAGGTGTAGCAGAATTTTAGTTTATATTTTGTTGCTGGCTCTCTGGGGTGTTCTGATATTATTTGTGAATAGCAACAAAATCCATGTCATCGTTTTCATAGAAAAAGGGCCTGTTAAGATAGCATGAATACGGCTACAGGTCTCCAGGTGTAGCAGAATTTCAGTTTTTATTTTGATGCTGGCTCTCTGGGGTGTCCTGATGTTATTTGCGACCAGCAACAAAATCTATGTCATCGTTTTCATAAAAAATGTACATGTTAAGATAGCATGAACATGGCTACAGGTCTCCAGGTGTAGCAGAATTTTAGTTTCTGTTTTGTTGCTGGCTCTCTGGGGTGTCCTGGTGCTATTTACAATGAGCAAAAAAATCCATGCTACTGTCTTGTTAAAAAAAGTGCACGCTAAGTTAGCATGAACACTTGTAGTCGACTACAGGTTTCCAGGTGTAGCAGATTTTTAGTTTCTATTTTGTTGCTGGCTCTCTGGGGTGTTCTGATATTATTTGTGAATAGCAACAAAATCCATGTCATCGTTTTCATAGAAAAAGGGCATGTTAAGATAGCATGAATACGGCTACAGGTCTCCAGGTGTAGCAGAATTTCAGTTTCTATTTTGTTGCTGGCTCTCTGGGGTGTCCTGATGTTATTTGCGTCCAGCAACAAAATCCATGCCATCGTTTTCATAAAAAATGTACATGTTAAGATAGCAGGGATACGGCTACAGGTCTCCAGGTGTAGCAGAATTTTAGTTTTTATTTTGTTGCTGGTTCTCTGGGGTGTCCTGGTGTTATTTGCAATGAGCAACAAAATCCATGCCACCGTCTTGTTAAAAAAAGTGCATGTTAATGTAGCATGGACATGGCTACAGGTCTCCAGGTGTAGCAGAATTTTAGTTTCTATTTTGTTGCTGGCTCTCTGGGGTGTCCTGATGTTATTTGCGTCCAGCAACAAAATCCATGCCATCGTCTTGTTAAAAAAACTGCATGTTAAGATAGCATGGATACGGCTACAGGTCTCCAGGTCTAGCCAATTCTAGGGTTTTTTTTTATTTTTTTTACACTATTTGTCAGCAACAAATTAGCAACAAATACTGATGTATAATTGCATTTAATCCATGCCGGTCCCGCTGAGTTTACTGCTAGCTTAACGTTAAGATAGCAGTAACTCCTTTTTTTCGAAATCGGACAAAGCAACAAAATCGGGGTTTTAGCAACTAATTAGCAACAAATTAGCCACAAAATACCGTATATGTTTCGAACGATTCTGCTAACCTTTCACTGCTATCTTAACACACCTCTTGTAGCTTACCATGGAAAAATGGTGTTATGTGTTAATATCACAAAAAAATAAAATTTGTTATCTAACTGTAACTTAGAACAAATTGTTGTGATAGGAGACCTGTGCCCAGCAGTTCAAAAGGGCTGAATACATTGGTCTCAAAATAACCCCAAATTCGGTTTTATTACCAACCACTATTCATACATTTGCTCGATATTATACGATTAAATTGAAAATTATAATGTGGGTGTATGTTTGTTACTCTTTTACGCTTAAGCAACTCGGATTTCAATCAATTTTAGTACACAAATAGATTATGATCTAGACTCTAATACACAGCCTACTTTAAAATAAAATTATCTTTTCGGATTTTTACGTGGATTTATTTAGATTTTTGGTTTCCGACGTTTCGAATCCTTTACAGCAATCATGGTCACGGGAGAGACTAAGTTTCTAGACGTCTCAAAGCTCATTATATAACATGTATGTTATGTATGTATGTCTGTAACAACTACATATCAAAATAAAATCTGTAACAACTACATACAAAAATCAAAATATATCCGCGAAAAAATCCGAAAAGATATTTTTTTTTTAATGTCAAATATTCGCGTAAATCTAAGAAAATATTACATAGGCTACTGTCAGGTAGGGTCTTTAATAAGTTACTAAGTACACTAGTGTTAAACAAAAAACATTATATAATATATTTATTATCATATCCAAACAAAACAAGTATTCAGCGGAGTCCATAAATTCATATTGGGTACTCAGTCAATAATAAAATATCTTACCGGGCCTTCTCTCCTAATAAAACCATTCCATTTCCATAACAAAGAGATATTACTGCATGATAATATTGTTAGTTTTATGTCGATTCTATCTGCAGTGGCTTCTATGTATAATCTAGCTTTTACAACCAGTTTTGTTTAAAAATTATTATATTTTTGATCGACTTCAAAAAAGAGGAAGTATCAAATTAAGTTGTATGGGTTTTGATGTATGTCACGCAATATCTACGCTACTTTAGATTATGAATCAATTTTAACGATTATTTTTTGAAAATAATCATATAAAATACAAAATAGAAACTTTTAAGGGTAGTCTTTATAATTCAGTTAAAACATAACAAATATATTACACATACTTTATAAAATTTTTAGTTTTTCTTATTAGAATTTCAATCTGAACTCTAATCTCGAAAAAACTAACCTGCTTATTGAAATCACTTCATATCTGATGTAAATCTTGGAATGCAACTCTGATGATAAAAATCTAAATTTATTAAAATGACTCACAGTAAGTACTTTTATAATGTTTTTCTAACCGGATGCGACCACGGCGGCTAATCTTACTGAGGCTAGCCATGCGTCCAAAATATATTATAGTGCACAAGTATGCGCGCAAGCACAAGTGCACTCTCTATTTCCTTTCAATGTCAAAGTCCTATAGAACGACCAAATTACAGACGTAGGACCGATGGCTTTACGTGTTCTCCAAAGTATGGGGGTGAAACACAATTTCTTGACAGAAAATGCAATAACTGGACTTGGCTCGACCCGGGACTTAAACCCAAGACTTGCGCTATATTGAACAAAATCCTACATTTAATATATTTGAAATTTAAATATACCTATCGAAAAATAACTACATTATTAAGAAAAAATAACTGGTATAACTGAAATACATATTTATGTAAAATATGTATTCCAGTTATATTTATGTAAAATATGTATTCCAGTTATATCCCTCCATCCCTTAGTTAGTCCCTCGCGGACTTGAACCTAGGACTTCAAATGTTCATGTTAGATAGTTAGAGCTAGTTTAGCTATAGCTTATATTTTGTGGTATTGATAAATAGTACATAAATCATGAATCTAATAGTCCTATTTAATGTACTGAAATTAGCAGCTTTCACCAGAACGCAGTCGGAACGCGGTTAAGTATCAAATGAAGCGTTTGTTTCAACGGATGATATTAGCCTATGTCGAGTTTGTGACACTTCAATATTAGATAATTTATTATTCGCTTAGGTATAGAAGAATCATTCTTATACTTTAAAATCACAACATATTAAATTTTATATATGTTTCACACTACAGTTATAAATGTTCGTGTGTCTCTTTCTCTCTCTCTCTCTCTATCTGTGTGTGTATGTGCATGCGTGCGTGTGTGCGTGCGTGCGTGTATGTGTGTGTGTTAAATGGCTGGGTGGCTTTGATTTGCATGAAATTTAGTACACACACATAGGCTATACTCGTAGCTTAAAATAACACATAGTTAGTCACCTAAGGAAGCACACAATCGATGCGAATCGCTAGTACTTCACTATAATTACCGTTTCCTCTAACGCATGTTAAATAATAGCTATACGTATGTAAATTCTGAAACAACGGTTCCTGAGCCTAAGGCAAGTATTTATTTACAGCAAGTATTGAGCTAATAAAACCCAAAGGCAAGTATTTATTGACATAAAACCCATTAACCGACGTCAGAATCAAAAAATATCATCAAACAATCAAACCATCAGCGTATGAATACAAAAACGGATATATTAAAGGGTGTTTAATAAAAACATGATAAAAATTGCGGAAATGCCCAACAAACATTTCCCATGACAATCTCCGTGCAAATGTCGTGTTATATTTCAGTACGCGTGTATCGTCCTTAAATGAGCAACCGTTCTCGTTTATGTTAGTAATTTTCTCCTTTTGTCGAGTAAAATTATTATTTACGCACCGTAATTTTACGTTTTGCGTAAAGATGTAATATGCTAAAATAATTATTTTTGGATAATTTCTGGGTACTCATATGTATAATTTAATTGTACGAGTTTGTATGGAATTAGAATTTGAATAGCAAAATGCTTAGCGTAACAGTTTTATGTTCTTAAAGTACGTTTTTTTTTAAATACATGCGAATTTTAGAACAAAAAAAAAGACAAGAGAGCGAAAATATATAAGTACTAGCAGCGACTTACTCTCGCTTCGCTAGGGTTCGTCCCTAGGTCTTATAATGGATATAGTATGTTATCCTTAAGAGATAGACATATACTATCACGGACTTTTTTGTAGACCTTTTTAACCCTTAATTTGACTGTGTTCACTGTGATAAACATTCATAAAAAATAAATACTGAGTGACTATTATTCACTATTTATCGGTTTTTATTTTAGTTATAGCAAGTTTAAAGTATATTTATCGGTATAAAAAATAATTCAACTAGTGGCAGCATCGTTTATCTGTCATAATTGAGACAAGATGTCATCGAAGCGCGGGCACTCGAATCTTCGCAGGGTAAATGTTTTTATTTTAGATGTTTTACATAACTAAACTAACTTTTTTCTGGTTTTAATTTACTAAAAAATGTTTATGCTATGGTTGAATAAAATACAAAACTGCACTCATAGAATACGAGCTCTTTTTCCTGTCGAGCATGCACAATCCAACAATAGTGATAAATCCGAAAATAACAGTGACTACGAATTGCCGCCTCCTTCTCCAAGTCCAGTTTCATCTTCTACGCCTTTCATTAATTCTTGTTTAGAACGTTTAGACCCCAATAATAGTCCCGAATCTGAACATATTCAAAATGATGATGAACAGCCGTTAGAACCATCTGATTTATACCACTCCGAAGCTCTACAATTAACTCTAGTTTTGCAGAAAATTTTCCCTAATACACCATCTAGAGAACTAAACTTTGATAATGTTCCATCATTATCTTAAATAATATCGCTTCCATCTGAGATACAATCACCAACACTCGGTACGTCTTATACTAAAAAATTAGAGCAAATAAGCAGATAGGCTCCAGCTGCCAAGAAATCAAAGAAAATTCAAAATTTTCTCTTTCTTACAAATGGAAGTTGTAATGAAAAGAAATTAGTTCTTGAACGCTGGAATAATAAACATGTAAATTTTATAAACTCATTTTTTAGATCTAAAACAGTACAAAAAACAAATAGGTATTGTAAAGAGCAGAAACAAAGAAGAAAGATAGAAATTGATTGTCCGCAAATTGTTCGCAAGTACATATGGGGGTGTATACCTACTGGTTGATATGTTGATATCATTGTATAAAGTTCCGTTTAAAACTAGAAGGTGATACATAGAAATATGTATTTAGTCAATTGCTATATATAGGTATGTATAGATAATGCTTGGCTATTGTATAAGCGTAACTGTTATAGAAATCAACAAAAATTACAGTCACTGAAAGTTTTTCGATATGAGATTTACTTGAGTTTAACAAAAGAAAACCGATCTGTACCTCATGATAAAATGCAGGAATGTAAAATTATAAACCTAAGATCAGCCAGGCCTACAAGCACCATCAGATTCGATAATACAGGAAATTATTCCGCCCAAAGGAAGACATGGGGCGATGCAAGTTTCGCCAAAAAATACAACGTATATTGTATAAAATGCAATATGAGATTTTGCCTTGTTACGGGAAAAAATCCACGCAATTGTTTTTAATATTTCCATAATAAATAATTTGATTTATTGATATACATAGTATTTTTATTTTACCTGTATAAACAACACTAATTTGATAATGTTTACCACAGTGAACATTAACAAACATTACAAATTACTTATTGTTCTCAACGTATTTTGCAGTGTTCACTGTGATGAACATTGATTTCCTGAAAACCTGTAAATAAAATATTTTTTTATCTATTTTTCCCAAGTTGTATTTAACCCTAGGACTTCAGAAATACATTTTATTTCATAAAAAAAACAACTCGGATCTCTGCCAAATTAAGGGTTAAGGTGTACAATACTGTAGTACATTATTTTGGTCTATCTCGTAGGGTTCAGCCAGCGTTCAATGTAAACGCAAGAAAATGTGTGTATTTACGACATCACATTAGAAACCTTTAAAATTATCAGTATTGTTCTACTTTATTATGCATGGATTACACACATAAACCTTCCTCTTGAATTACTCTATATATTAAAAAACCGCATCAAAATCCATTGCGTAGTTTTAAAGATCTAAGCATACATAGGGACAGATAGACAGCGATAAACGACTTTGTTTTATACTATGTAGTGATGATGGTTGGTATACTATGTTATATATAATTCGTGTATAATTTGTGTTTAGCCCATTTTGACGTCCCACTGCTGGGCACGGGTCTTCCTTTAGTATAGTAAAATTAGGCTATTAATCCACTTTACTCGGAAACCGATTGAAGCGGGTTCAAATCCCGGATCTCGCAACTGTAATATTTTCAAGTGCGAATCATTTCCAATATGATTACCGCTGGTCTTACGGTGCAGGAAAACATCAAGAAAACTGCATGGCTGAGAGAACCTAGCAAGTTTTCGAAAGACACGTGAATCCGCCAACCCGCAGTTTGCCAGCGTGGTGAAATGTCAGTTAAACAAAAATCGTACTACGAAATCTATACATATAATAAAATTCTAACTGAGCCGAATCTGTACATTAAATATTTTTTGGAAAATCTTGTTGAAATAGACATTATTATCGATACAGAGGCCAAATCTATAGTTTTTAGAATTTTTGTCTGTCTCTCTGTCTGTTACCGCATCACGAGAAAACCACTGGACAGATTTTGATGAAATTTGGTATGATGATAGCTGGTTATCCGGGTCAACATTTAGGATACTTTTTACCGCGGAAAAATATCTCATTTCTGAGAAAAAATACAAAAACTGCAATGTAAGAGTATACTAATATGTAAAACCTAAGAATTTATTTTTTGGTCATCTGAACGCGGGCGGAGCCGCGGTCTGTGCTAGTCAATAATATATTCTCAAAACGTACACAAAAATTGCAAAATCAAAATATATCTAAGCTCAATAACATTACTTTCATCAAGCGAGCTTTTATATAGTTACTTCACGTTGTTTACATGTAGTTCACGTCCTGGGTGTTTGTTGGAACGCGACGCGACGACAAATTGTGTATTTTTCGTCACTGACTCCAAATAGACGATTGAATCTTTATATTATGCTGATCTAGATATCACTTGACTTTTCTTTGTTTTGTTTTGTTTTTTTCCAATAATAATTTAAGTTTGAGCAATTATTCTTATCGATGGTGTACAACAAAATTTTGTGTATCATACGTTGTGCTTAGCTTTAACCAAAATATGTTATATATTTTAAATACAAACTATTTTTTCGGATTTTTGTAGCGATTTTAATTTGAATTTTGTCCAAAAACATAGTTTCATTTAATACTAGTGGTTTACACTCGCTTCGCTCGTGTGCTAGATGTCTTGCTTTTGTAATATTGCCACACTCGCTTCCCTTGATCTTCGTTATGTAATATTACTCTTTATTTTATATAAATATAATATAAAACAATATATTGAAAATTTATTGTGTATTCAAAATTTATTTTAAAATATAACCGAAAATAACATAAAAAATTGAAGTAATGGTATAAAATATGTTTTAAAGACAACAAAATCGAAAGTACATAATAATTACAAGACTTCCACGATACCATTCAGAGAAAGAGAGACAATAGCATTCCCAAAGATGGTTGACGTCAGGCAGGCGGCCGGTCGTAAAACTTTTGCCGAATCCTATCAGCAGTACAGAAGATGTACTGCTCCGACCCCAAGTGATTGGGAAATGGGCAGGGAGAAGAAGAAGATAATATTATATCAGATTATATAACTCATCTTTATGTCTCTAGCAGCAAAAAAATAGGACTTTTATACTTTCATTTCACTCCCTACAAGTTTTATTTTCCCCACAAATTGTAGCCTTTATCAAACGAGTATTAAACTAGCGGAAGCAAATCGCTGGCTGGCGTATGTCTTTACGTATGCCCGCTTATTTAAAGTACTACTCAACAATAGTATAATTGTAACTATAATATTTTAGTTAGTATATAAATACGTTTTAAAAATCATTATAAAATAAATCATTTCTTCAAATTCAATAAATATGTTGAAATGTATTTAATTAAGAGTTCTTAATAGGTATAAAAATCTGTCATTTATATATAACTATATGTATATTATTAAATAAAACTATCTTTTCGGATTATTTCGCGGATTTATTTTGATTTTTGGTTCCCGACGTTTCGAATGCTTTACAGCATCCATGGTCACGGGAGAGACTGAGGTATTACATGTCTTAAAGATATAGTTGTTACAGACAGCCTACCCACAATCAACAAAATGAAAATTGCACCAATTACATTACAATATTTTAACTTTAAACATTTTTATAATTTTAATTATAATTGAATATGGAAAATTATTTATTTAATTTTTGCTATTATTTTTTTTAATTATTACAATTTTAAAAATATTAATTAGTAATCTATATTTAGTGTTGCCATTATTATATTTATAACCATAAAGAAAAATATAAAATATAGTATTAATTATTTAAGCCATATAATTGTTCAATGTGTAATTTAAAAAGTTAAAATTAATTAAGGATTATAATTTTAATTTAGTTTGCTATTATTTAAAAACAACTTACTAAGCAACACTATTAATATATACTTTTACAAATGAAAAATGAAAAATATCAATCTGATAAGCTGTCATTTTAATCTACACAGTATGAACTTACTACATCTGCCTGTCTGTTATGTTTATATTTATTATTTGATTTTATAATATCAATAACAGGATCCCATGACGATGGTAGTACCCAGCCATCTTCCCTATTGAAATTTGGATGTTTTTTAATTTCTATGGCTTCTCGAATCATTCTAGGGCGATATCGGTTTTCTTTCGCCAAGATTTGAGGTCTATCGAAACGAATATAATGGCTTGGGCGGTCCTGGCTATGTTTGCAGACAGCAGATGTTGTATTGCGACGGTGCTTCACATCAGCTATGTGTTCTTTGACCCGGGTTCTAATGGATCGCTTTGTTTGTCCAATGTAAGAGAGCCCACAATCACAATCAAGCTTGTAAACTCCTGCATCTTGTAGAGGGATGTGGCACTTGACAGGTGGTAAGAACTGACTAATTTTCTTTGGCGGCTTGAAGTAAGTTTTAATTGAAGCTCGCTTTAGAATGTAGCCAATCTTGTCAGTGACTCCTTTCATGTATGGCAAGACTGCAGGGACGCGCTCGACTGTGGCTGGTTTTACTCGGTCACTGTGACGCAGGCGCGGCACTTGCAGCTTGTTGTCACGCAGAACTTGCTTGACATGTTGCAGTTCTCCGGCCAGGTGTTGCTCGTCACAGATCCCGCGCGCTCTCTGAAACAAAGATTTTCCCACGGTAGCTAACTGTGAAGGATGGTGGTGAGATTCACCGTTCAGGTACCTATCAGTATGGGTCTTCTTTCTATACACAGTATGACTCAAGGTGTTATCTGTGTTACGTTTAACTAATACATCTAGGAAAGCTAAGGTATTGTCTGATTCTAATTCCATTGTAAATTGTATTTTAGGATTTATAGAATTAAGGTGTTCTAAGAATACAGTTATTTTATCAGATGGTAATATTGTGAAAGTGTCATCTACATACCGCTTGTAGAAACGAGGGGTCACGGGTGATGTGTTCAGAGCAGTCTCCTCGAAGTCCTCCATGAAGATGTCGGCTACAACGGGGGAGACTGGCGAACCCATGGCCACTCCATCCACTTGCCTATAGAATTCACCATTCCACAGTAGATAGCCAGATGTTAGGCAGTGTTTTAAAAGTTCAATGTATTCTATTGACATGTTGTGATCTAGTAGCTTCCTAGATATTATTTCAATACAGTCTTCCACTGGTAGGCTGGTAAATAAAGACTGTACATCGAAACTAACCATTGTTTCATTGTCCATGAGTTTTAGGTTAGGTTAGGTTACAAAATCGCCGCGATCTACGCAGAAACGACCGGGACATTGAACAGACGTCTAATATTGTTAAGACAGTATTGACACCATCTGATTTCAACGATTGCATTGACACTTTAAATAAGCGTGAAACAACCAAATATAATCAGTGCAAAATTAAACATATTTTAAAATATCAAAAACTCGTTGAAAAATTAAACATCAAAAAGAAAAAGAAAACCATAGAGTGTAACGGAACGCGCCCGTCTACCACAGATACACACTCGTGCGGACCTCAAGCTGTTGTCAATCTGTCAAAACAAACGTTGGACGAACCTACTATTCGGGTACTAAATAAAGGTTTGAATTTTGCTGTAACGCCTACGCGCATTCCTTATGAAAACATTATTTGCGCAGTTGAAGATGCCCTGGCCCAAAACATTATGAAATCTGAGGATATGGAGGCCATACGTCAAGATGTTTCGTCTTTATTACGTCGTAGTACTAGGCCCAAACCAAACCTCAATAAACAAGAGTATTTAGCGTTGAAGAACCTACGCAATAGGTCAGACATCACCGTTCTACGCGCAGACAAAGGAAATGCAACCGTTGTGATGGATACATCAGATTATAATGATAAAATAAAACAACTTTTGTCGGACGAGAGCACGTACAAAAAGGTTAAAACGGATCCAACTACCACCGTTTTAAATAATACTAAAAAGCTAATTAAGGAACACTCCGACACATTAAATCTTGATGTTAAAAATCTTATTCCATCATGTGCAAAACCACCTAAGTTGTATGGACTTCCGAAAATACACAAGACTAACGCTCCGCTACGTCCAATTGTGAGTCAGATCGACTCACCGACTTACAAATTGGCTAAACTAGTAGCAAAAGTACTCTCACCACTCAGAGGATTAACAAGAGCGTTCACAAAGGACTCTTACCATTTTGTCAATGAAGTTAAACACCTAAAACTCATGGACAATGAAACAATGGTTAGTTTCGATGTACAGTCTTTATTTACCAGCCTACCAGTGGAAGACTGTATTGAAATAATATCTAGGAAGCTACTAGATCACAACATGTCAATAGAATACATTGAACTTTTAAAACACTGCCTAACATCTGGCTATCTACTGTGGAATGGTGAATTCTATAGGCAAGTGGATGGAGTGGCCATGGGTTCGCCAGTCTCCCCCGTTGTAGCCGACATCTTCATGGAGGACTTCGAGGAGACTGCTCTGAACACATCACCCGTGACCCCTCGTTTCTACAAGCGGTATGTAGATGACACTTTCACAATATTACCATCTGATAAAATAACTGTATTCTTAGAACACCTTAATTCTATAAATCCTAAAATACAATTTACAATGGAATTAGAATCAGACAATACCTTAGCTTTCCTAGATGTATTAGTTAAACGTAACACAGATAACACCTTGAGTCATACTGTGTATAGAAAGAAGACCCATACTGATAGGTACCTGAACGGTGAATCTCACCACCATCCTTCACAGTTAGCTACCGTGGGAAAATCTTTGTTTCAGAGAGCGCGCGGGATCTGTGACGAGCAACACCTGGCCGGAGAACTGCAACATGTCAAGCAAGTTCTGCGTGACAACAAGCTGCAAGTGCCGCGCCTGCGTCACAGTGACCGAGTAAAACCAGCCACAGTCGAGCGCGTCCCTGCAGTCTTGCCATACATGAAAGGAGTCACTGACAAGATTGGCTACATTCTAAAGCGAGCTTCAATTAAAACTTACTTCAAGCCGCCAAAGAAAATTAGTCAGTTCTTACCACCTGTCAAGTGCCACATCCCTCTACAAGATGCAGGAGTTTACAAGCTTGATTGTGATTGTGGGCTCTCTTACATTGGACAAACAAAGCGATCCATTAGAACCCGGGTCAAAGAACACATAGCTGATGTGAAGCACCGTCGCAATACAACATCTGCTGTCTGCAAACATAGCCAGGACCGCCCAAGCCATTATATTCGTTTCGATAGACCTCAAATCTTGGCGAAAGAAAACCGATATCGCCCTAGAATGATTCGAGAAGCCATAGAAATTAAAAAACATCCAAATTTCAATAGGGAAGATGGCTGGGTACTACCATCGTCATGGGATCCTGTTATTAATATTATAAAATCAAATAATAAATATAAACATAACAGACAGGCAGATGTAGTAAGTTCATACTGTGTAGATCAAAATGACAGCTTATCAGATTAATATTTTTCATTTTTCATTTGTAAAAGTATATATTAATAGTGTTGCTTAGTAAGTTGTTTTTAAATAATAGCAAACTAAATTAAAATTATAATCCTTAATTAATTTTAACTTTTTAAATTACACATTGAACAATTATATGGCTTAAATAATTAATACTATATTTTATATTTTTCTTTATGGTTATAAATATAATAATGGCAACACTAAATATAGATTACTAATTAATATTTTTAAAATTGTAATAATTAAAAAAAATAATAGCAAAAATTAAATAAATAATTTTCCATATTCAATTATAATTAAAATTATAAAAATGTTTAAAGTTAAAATATTGTAATGTAATTGGTGCAATTTTCATTTTGTTGATTGTGGGTAGGCTGTCTGTAACAACTATATCTTTAAGACATGTAATACCTCAGTCTCTCCCGTGACCATGGATGCTGTAAAGCATTCGAAACGTCGGGAACCAAAAATCAAAATAAATCCGCGAAATAATCCGAAAAGATAGTTTTATTTAATAATGTCAAACATTCGCGTAAATCTAAGAAAGTATTATATGTATATTTTCGGATTTTCGTGCGAATTTATTTGGATTTTTGGTTCCCGACGTTTCAAGTATTTTACAACAATTATGTTATGCAATCTCTCCTGTGACCACTTTTTTTTCTAGGTAGCAATACTAAAATATTTTAACCTAATATTATTACGATCTAGTCAAAAAGGCTAATGAGTAAATTAACTTTAACTTAATTTTATCTATCCTGATATTATAAAGAGGTAAAGATTGTGAGTTTGTGACGTTGTAGGGGGTAGTCTTTGGATCTACTGAACCAATTTAGATGAAATTTGGTAAGAAGATAGCTTAAAACCCTGGGAAGGACATAGGATATTTTTTATCCCGGAAATCATCCTTTAAGAGGGTGAAAATGGGGATGAAAGTTTGTATTTGGAAGCGAGCTAGGGACGAATGCGAGCGAAGCGAGGGTGAGTCGCTAGTAAAATAATATATCTAAGAATGTGTCCAATGGCAGTTTGCTTATAGTCTCTAGTTAAGGGGAAGATACTTCGTTCTTGTATTACTGTGATCACGTGAAAAAATTAATAATGTCAGTAATCTCGCAAAACTCAGAAAGTATCAATCAGTCATTACGTTATGTATTCTAGGTGAAATGAAAAATAAAATTAAATAACTAAATATGCACAAAGTCATGTAGGGTTTCTAGTAATATAATATATTCCACACGAATATGCAACTTAACTATTCGTATTTTAATCACATTATTGGAACGGAAGTAAAACTTCTCATAAAGACGAAAACCCTTTATTAATTTAATTATATTTGATTAAGTGTTTCTACACAAGATTTCATATTTCCCCCATTAAATGGCAATGCCGATACTTTGGGTGAAAAACGAGCCAGCTCTTCTATCACCAGTAGAGACGATAACACGAGGTGTTATGTCTTTTAAGCAGTCAAAGTGCTAAGCTTTGATTCCATGGTCCAAGGTTTTCTACTGCAAATGGTATAAAAGCATAATTTTGATTAAGTGTTTCTACACAACTTGAGTAGCTCAGTCCTTTTCGCTGCGGCTTTCACTTTACACGCTGTTTCCCTGACATGAAAAAAAACCAAGTTCAAATACAATGATATATGTATTAGCGGATAACCCTCGCTTCGCTCGGGTTCGCCTCTAGACATACAAAAACAAATCTATCCCACGGGAACCGTAAATTTTTCCGGGATAAAAAGTAGACTATTTGTTATTCTGATGTATGAATATTATTTTTGCAAAGTTTCATTAAAATCCAATCAGTACTTTTTGTGAAATAAGTTGTGTAAGTTACTGTAGTTTTTTAACTATCCCACGGGAACTAACAAAAAAATTGAAAAAAAAAACTGGATTTCTTCTATTTCTCTTCTTACATCCGCCTGACTCGACCTCTACAATTTTATTCGGTATATGTACAGATTAAATGGGGCCTCATGTGTACCTGAAGAAACTAATATTCTGATTTTTTTTGTTCACTTTCATTGTATCAGTAGTAGTTATGTTATGGTGAAAAATAAACTAGTAAGACTTCAAAAATGAGGTACTCAATCCTTATATAGGCAAATATGCCTTTTTTTTCTTTCTTTCTTCCTACCATGCGAGTGAATCTGTAACGAAAAAAATTACAACGGAATTGAACGTTTTTGCCTATAACTTCGTTCACGTAAATCCCGGATATAGAAGGTACATTTTAAGAATCAAGGTATAATACATGTGAAATGCGACATCCGATAAAAATTTTTACGGCCCACTACACCCTTCGCGAATACGAAGATATATGGAAGAAACATATTATAATTCAAGAACGCTGCTTTTTTCTGTTATAGAATTTTTTACACATTCATAAAATAAAAGAATTTTCGGCTAACGTCTGTCTGCGAATTTGGATGTAGTTTTTACTGTTATTTTATTTTTTTATTATTATATATTTATATATTTTTATATATTATTATATATTTTTATTATAGTTTTTACTGCAATGATAGGGATTATTTAAAGAAAGATTTAGTACATTGGAAATTATCATAGGACTTATAAAAGCTGTATATTGATTGCATAAGTAGGTCGAGTTTGCTGAAAATGCATTGCTTGGTCGCGTTGTTGACATACGTTGCACAATTACTGTTTCTGGCACTCACTAGCTCCTGCAATAGAGTTTTTAAGGAGCGTAGGGGCTAGGGAAATCTTTATCATCTGTGTATCTATAAAACTATGTCAATCAAAGACACAGCATGGGAGATGCCTATGTCCAAGAGCGGACTCAAAGGAGCACAAACATTGAATTGAATTGTGTTTTTCTGAAATTGAATTGAAAACAATTCAGAATCTCCATAGTAATTTAACTTCAATTAATCAGGTACGAAGCTTTGATGACGTAATTAGTATCGCGATAATTACCGAGTCTATGCGAGTGCATGCGTTTATTTCTGTATGAATAATTAATTCTATATAATACTAATAAGCTATTACGACATGCTTTAATACATTTGACATATCCATAAGACGTTATGTTTCAAAGTTATTGTAATGAATCGTTCAAATATATATACTCTTTAAAATTAATTCAATTTTATAAATAGCTATTGAAGAGTTTTGTTATCCTCCACTGAATCCATCATCAGAGCAGTTCGAGGATACGAGTATCAAATTATTATATTATAATCTGGGACATTCTAAAAACCAGTTTGACGTAACAGTTAGAAGTAGGTTTAAATCGACTTTCAAAATTTGATTACAAGTAACAAACAGTAAACAGCGATTTACTGCTTATACGAGTATCAACTATAAAATGTCCTATTTGGAAATTCTTTAAAATATAAAAGTATAAAATTCAAAGTCCTGCCTGACTGTTATATCAAAGCAGAGCCTAAGCCGCTGTTCCTAGAGACATAAAATTAGGAGGGTGTGTTCTTTGTAAAGTGTAGCTATTTACTAAAAAAGGATTTATGGAAATTTCACCCCTAAGTGGGTGAAAAGTGGGTTGAATTTTCTGTAAACTTTTTATTTTTTAGATCGATTGACTAGAAATTTGGTACATATACTTTTCAATTAAAATTATGTAATACTCGTATGTGTATCACAGTTTTTCGAAAATCAATCCCCAACAGAGTCAAATAGGACTTCGAAAATTCTACACGGCGTGGTATACTGGCGCAGGGCGTGTGGAGGAGCGAAGGTGTATTATTAATTACTTATAATATAAAGCCAAACAATTTTTTTTGTAGTTTTAACTCGGGTGAAGCCGCGGGTCCTGCTAGTACTATATGTAAGAAAATGACAGAATCACTAAAGTAGCGAACATCTGTATTTCCCGTAACATAAGTTAAACTGTTTTTTCGCGGTTTCATTTTTTCGGATGATTGAAATATTTTTTTTTTTTTAATAATTGTACTTCAAACTTCAAATTATTATAAATATAAATTTAGAGACGTCACTCAAATATCTTAGTCTCTCCCGAGGCTTTTTTTTGCTTGTAAAGAATTCAAAACATGAGGAACAAACAATCTAAATAAAACCACAAAAGAATCCGAAAAAGTAGGTTTATTTATGTTAAATTTTTAAGCCTTAGTATTGTATTTACATGATATAAACATATTTATAGACTAGCGACTCATCCTCGCTTCGCTCGGGTTCGTCCCTAGCTTGCTTCCCCATACAAACTTTCATCCCAATTTTCACCCCCTTAAGGGATAATTTCCGGGATAAAAAGTATCCTATGTCCTTTCCAGGGTCTCAAACTATCTTTTTACCAAATTTCATCTAAATAGGTTTATTAGATCTAGAGATTACCCCCTAAAACGTCACAAACTCACAATTCACAAATTCATAAATTTTACCTCTTTATAATATTAGTATAATAGATAAAATCATGTCAAGTTCTAAAAAAATATACAAAAAAGCCCCAGACGTAGGCATCTAATATCTCAAGAGAAAGAGCCTAATTAGCTAATATCTTGTGAGTAAATAGGCATTAATTAACATACAAGTATGCTTCGTTATCAAATAACTCAAGTAAATCCTTTTATATTCTATTTAATATGTTTTGTTATATTTAATTAAAAATCTTACCTACTTTACTTTAGTTCAAAGTGATACAAATATTTTGCCTCTGTTTGTAGTGCCCTACTTGCTGCGTCAGCGGTCACGGGTTCGAATCCCGCTGGGGGCATTCATTTGTGTGATGAGCACGGCGAATGTTCTTATTCCAGTCATAGGTTTATTATATTTATAATATATATGTAATGTATCAACTATCTGGTATCCATAACACAGGCCTCGTAGCTTACCATGGAACTAGATGGCGCTGTGTGTTAATGTCTCAACATATTTATTTATTTAGTTATTTATTTATTATTTATATACATAATTTCCGTCTTACTCCAAATTATAGTTTATCTGTTCATTTAAATCGGTCCATCCGTTCTAATATAAAGGAACAAACATACACGTGTACGTTTATATAAATTGTTATATCTATAATACAAGAGTAAAAATATAATATAATATATCGTCAATAACTAAAGAATTGAATTGAATTGTGATAATGAATCATCTTTAGCCAGTTAGGCTTCTATCATTTTCATTATAACCACTTATAATTCAATATAAAATATAGCTTATAATTTGATAATGATTTTTATAGTCAAGGAATTAATTTAACAAAGCAAAGGCAGTGATGGAGTTTAATGAGACAAAACCGCAATTAATTTCGACTTTTGTTCAAATATACCCGGTTAATTAGCTACCGGAGAAGTTTATATTGTAGCGAGCTTAAAGCTCAGACAACTGTAAATACAAAAACTTACAAATTTATATGTTTATTTGAATTTGTCTTTTGAATTTGATTTTTATAATATTTACAAATATCATTAATTAATATAATCTTTCTAATGATTTTTGAAACAAATATTTTGTTCAAGGAATATTTCTTTTTTTTTATAAATTTAAATTTTAAAAAAATATTCATTATTATCGACACAGAGGCCGAATCTATAGTTTTTAGAATTTTTGTCTGTTTTTCTGTCTGTGTTGTGTTGTCTTTTGTGATGCGGTCGCATCACGAAAAAAGACTGGACTGATTTTGATGAAAGGTATGAAGGAAAATATCTCATCTCTGAGCTAAACGCTAAAACGTAATTAGGGACGAACCCGAGGGTGAGTCGCTAGTTTACAATACAGAGTAAGAAACGCAAAAGCCACTTCAAGGAATATAATCCAAAAATTCATTATCTAAGCCGGACTTTTAGGCAATTTCAAATTTACTCTAAAGATGAAACATTCATTACAACTTATTCATTAACCATTGTCAAATAGAAAGAAACAAAAAGGTAATTTAGATAAAATATTCGCATGTCTTCAGTTTGTGCTCACTCTTTAGGTTTCATCATAGAGTATATTGCTACATATATAAAGGTTTCATTACATATGTAGCTTGTTAATTGGGTGCATAATTAATTACCAGCAAACCTACTTTGTAATGTGTCGTCTAGTCGCAAAGTATTGAAATTTTAATGCTATTGCAGTTAAAATTATGTATATCTTTACATATTCAGAACGTCGTAATTGCTATTTAAAAAAGTACGTATAACCACTTTACTGAAAAAAGCCGTATCTCAGCATTTGCTCTTTTAAATTTAACTCTGATGTATACAAATATTAATTACTAATATAATATTATAAAGACGCAGAGTTTGTTTGTTTGTTCGTTCGTTCGTTCGTTTGTTTGTTTGTTTGTTTGTTTGTTTGTTTGTTTGTTTGTTGTTTGTTTTTTTGTTTGTTTATTTGTTTGTTTGTTTGGACGCGCTGATCTCAAGAACTATTAATCCGATTTGAAAAATTCTTTTTGCGTTAGATAGCTAGTTTTCTAAGGAAAGCTTTAGGCTATATATCACTATGCTACTATCCAAGGGAGCGCAGTGGTAATATAATATATAGTCAATCTATTCCATACTAACCGTTAAAACGTACCTAAGTAAAAAAAGGGACGAACTCGAGCGGCGCGAGGAGACGCTAGTAAAGTATAATTATACAGGAAGCTTAAATAAGGTATTGTCTTTCTAATATCGTTAAAGAATAGATATCTACAAATTATATATGACAGGGATATTATAATGATTCTATGAAATATAATTTTTAAGAATTGTATTTTGTCTAAGCCTCGAGTATACAAATTACCTTAAGTGGGTATTATTTGAAAGAAACTTGAACTGATGTAAGAATATTCTAAGATATTCTTACTATTTGTTTATATTCAGCCATTTTTAACGTCTCACTCCTGGGCACGGGCCTTTCATCTTCTATGCTAGATTCTTTCAGACATGCTGGTTTCCTCACGATGTTTTCCTTCACCGTAAGACAAGTGGTAATTATGTTGAAAAAATCATAATTGCGAGACCCGGGAATCGAACCCGATTCAATCGGTTACCCAAGCGAGCACGTTACAACTGGGCTACCACTATAATTATGTTTATTTATTCACATTATACTCTTTAATGAATTAACCGACTTCAAAAAAAGGACTAGATAATATATGAACCGGCTTTATATAGTATAAATAAAGTATTGAATACACTATCATCTCACATTTACATATCAATACATATAATGTTCAGTCCGAAACGGTAAGTAAGGGACGAGGGTAAGGGCATCAGATACGGTTATTCACTTTCCCAGCTATTGTTAGATATCTTTGAGGAAATTAGTTTTGTCCGCTTAAAGATCGGGCTTTTTATAAAGCTTTGGAGTTGAAAAAGAAAAAGGTTTTAGAACAAAGGACCTAATATGTCTGCTAAAATTTTTAAATGAATGCTCTCAAGTCGATAGTTATCATGCATAATTTATTTATAGCTTCCCCATACAAACTTTCATCCTCATTTTCACCCCCTTAAATTGATTTCCAGGATAAAAACTATCGTTTATCCTTCCCAGGATCTCAAACTAGCTTCTTAGCAAATTTCATCTAAATCGGTACAGTAGTTTCGAAGCTTATTCGGTACAAATAAACAAAAAAATCTTTTCTCTATATAATATTAGCATAGACTACAAATAGTGTCCTCCTTACTTAATTTGAGTGTATTATACCAAAAATATAACGTCTTTATACCAAAAATAATAATTACAACTGACACGTTTTAAGCATGCTTTGTATATCCTAAGACAGTTGTCAACATATCATTGGCTTACTATTAAAAGGTTCTATGTTAATTTTAATGAAGTTTAGTAATTTTTACATAGAACTTCGTTATTTTGTTATCGTAAAAATAAAAAAAAACAACATAGAACTATGTAAAATTGAATATTTTGTAGTTAAAGTGCCGCTATCTAGTGGTTTCTTTTTGCAAAACTGTAGCTAATGAGACATAGAATCTTGTAGCATTAATAACTAAATATATACTAAAATTGTAACATAGAACCTTGTTATAGTGAGCCAACGTATGACAATTAACGACAAGAACAGTTAATCGTAAAACCCTAAAGTAAAAGAGGAACAAAACATTTTCCAAAAAGGAATTGAAATTACTAGAAAATTTTCAAATGCTCGATTTTTTTTTGTTTATGCCAATAAAAATGGCGGCTGTGTGTTGAGAGATCAGTTATGTTTCGGAGCTAAGAAAATATTACGAAAAAATAGTGAGATGTGAAGTAAATTAAATTAAATTAAATAAAAAAGATTAAAAAAAAGCATGTTCTGATAACCTATAACTAAAAGAAGTGTAACTAGTGGTGTATTTATAAATATGTACGTAGAAGTGGTAAATAAATAAATATGTTGGTACATTAACACACAGCACCATCACGGTAATCACAAGGCTTGTGTTATGGATACCAGATAGTTCCCCCCCAACGTGCGTTCACCTTGTCGTGGTGGGGGGGCTCAGTAGTGCCCGGCAACCCAACCGGGCGCGAAGCCAAGAAACGCACAGGGAAGTGGCCCACTTCGGTGGGCGGTGGGAGGTGGCCCTCTTCGGAGGGCGGTGTACCATGCGGGTTGCTCCTGGTACTTCTCTGATAGCAGAGTGGACTGTGGAGCAACCCCGTGGTTGTTGTGGTCTGCTTCGGCAGACCTGCCGTCGGGGCGTCGTAGTTGAATGCGTAAGCGATCCTGCGACGTTCCATTAAGACGGGGGAAGGCTTTGTTGGGTTTTAGTGGGTAGTACTGGCTTTGCCGGTGAGTCCCACACCTCGTGCGTAAATGCATTTCCCAACTTTAAAAAAAAAAAAAAAAATGGATACCAGATAGTTAATGCACTACATATATATGTAACTTTAAATACATATTATAAATATAAACACCCATGACTGGAGTACAAACATTCGTGCTCATCACATAAATGAATGCCACCAGCGGGACTCGAACCCACGAACGCTGGTACAGCAAGTAGGGTCACTAGAAGCAGAGCCTAACGTGTCAAAGTAAGAAATTAAATATCATCATTATCGATAGTATAAGTGAACTGTTTTAATTTCCGATCTGAGAGCCCTAGTTCGTAGCAATGTAACCCACTTTGAACTCAAATGTAAATGTAATAGCACCCTACAGCTTAAATATAGAAAATTATATCAATAACTAACTCCCCAGAGTCTCATTCACCGTGTGATTATACTATAATATCGAGCAATCTCCTATACTATATACTTAGCGGATTATAGTACAGGAGTCAATATGCAATAATCTCCACCTGATTCAATAGACCGTGGTGGACAATTCCAATCCATTAGGTGGAAACATACGAACCCTTTCAAGTTACAGCCCGATGAATTGATTGAATTTCTCAAGGAAGGTTTAAGACTGTGTGGTCACGACTCTTTATTAGGTTTATAATTCTTGGGAATATTTAAAATATTGGTAGGACAAAATTTCCTATGAACACCTTGCATGCCTTTGATGAAATATATCATAATAATAAGGTTATACAACAAATTCTCAGAAAACGTTCAGTAAGCTTAAAATTGTTAAATGTTTGTTTTAAAGGTTATTACAAAAAAGCTGTTTTAAAAGTAACATACCATGGGACGGAGTTATCGCCTTTAGGCTATTTCAATTTGGAAAATTATTGTAATTTATAATTTTATTAGAAAAAAAAGGTAAAAAAATTATGTTGGTTGCGCCAAAAAAAATCACCAGTTCTTCTCAGGGTTTTTTCAGTTCCGTAAAACTTTTTTTATAATTTAATGCTGAATAAACATTTTTGAAATCCAATTAAATCATTCTTTGTTGCAAGCCTTTAATAAATATTTAATAATGTGGCTGTCTCATACAACTAGTCATTTGCACTCTTTTCTTTCAAATTCAAACTCTATAAATTTGTAGATAGAAAAGTCAATATTTATATTTGATTCAACCGGGGCTCGAACCCGCCTTACCTTCGACGCAAACTGGGCTAGATCTGCAGACCTACATTGTTACGAGGCAGTTAAGTAACATAAAGCAACGTCATACTAACAGACGATAAGTACTTATATTGTAGCCAATGTAAATAAATCAGCTTACCAAAACTAGAATATAAAATCTCTTACATAAAAAGAGATTAAAATATATTTATGACTATACGTTGTATTATTCATAAGTTTACTTTCCATATTTCCAAACTGAAATATTCATATTAAAAATCATTCAATTTGCCTGTTTGTATGAAATAAACATTATAAAACCAGTCCATTTATCTTTCTGCTTGTCTCAGTCAATTTTCGTCACACCTACTTAGAAGAAATATAAAAGAAATATCTTATACTCGACTCCACAAATCAAATAATAGCTTTTAACTTCAAAAAACAACAAATTATATCATAAAATCTTGAGTAAAATATGTTTAATTGCACACTTTGCTTTAAAGAAGGAATTTAAATGTGATATTTCCACTTAAACTCCACGCAAGCGTCGCTATATACAATGAGGGTATTAGTCTCTTCCTCAAAATTCCGGGACACCATTTTCATTTCACGTTGCTACATAAATGTAAGTTTATGTAACCAACACTGGTTAGGCTTTTTCATACTGACGATTCTCTAGGCTATAAAAAAATTTAAAAAAAAAACCGACTTTGTAAAATGCTAACTAAAATGATATAAGCAATTTGATAAGAAACATACTCGTAGTATTGTGCACTCGGAGCTGTTAGATAGCCTATATTACTCTTCCTTAATAAGTTGGATATGACATATGCTCATCGCTCAATCAAAACTTTTTTTTTAAATCAAACTGGTAGTTCCAGATATACTCGTAGTACGTTCAAACAAACCAACTCATCTGCTTTATAATATCAAATTATTATACCTGTTTTTTTAAACATAATAAGTACATGACTAAGAAAATCAAATAAACCATCTTTCGTTTAAAAACAGCTTTAGTTATCTTGCGTCAAATATATACTGAAAATATACTGCTTTTAACTTTTCTCATAAATTTAATAAAGTAAGTTAAAAAAGTTGTTAAATTTAAAAAAAAATCAAATCTGTACTAATATTATATAAAATGTACCCATATATAAAGAGGAAAGATTTTTTTGTTTCTTTGTTTGTACCGAATAAGTTCCGAAACTATGTACTGAACCGTACTGAAGATGAAATTAAGTAAGAAGATATTTTGATACCCTGGAAAGGACATACGATAGTTTTTATCCCGGAAATCATCTCTTAAGGAGGTGAAAATGGGGATGAAAGTTTGTATGGGGAAGCAACCTAGCAACGAACCTGAGCGAAGCGAGGGTGAATCGCTAGTAAAATATTTGAAAATAAAATGAATACAAATATACGATATAATTACTCTATAAAATCAAATGAAAATATAGTTTGTTCAAATCAATCTTATAAAATACTTAAATGAGATCAGCGGACGTCTGCCTTCTCAACACTCTCACCCTTTCTCAACATTGAAATTAAACAATAAGTATCCTGCCACTAAATCAGACCATAAAATGGCGTAGTATCGGACTCAACATTGTCTTGGTTAGCTTAAAGTGCTCAGATTTGTGCATTGATTTTACCATCGACAGATGGGTTGCGGATATATAACGCAGATAGAAGATAGATCTTCCACATATTGGAGCATTTAGCTCTTGCGTTCCATTCTGGATAGCCAATAAAGGGAATTCAGAAGTGGAAGTCATATAATATTACCGTCTCCAGTCCATAGTATCAATTGTTCGCCAGTACTTATAATTATTATTTACATTATTTACTTTGCTGAATAAAACAGTAGGTTAAAGCCGCAAAATGTAATATAACTTATCTGTTTTTCATCATTTAATAAATTCCTCTCCCAGTTATTTTATACATATTTTAATACCTGTCCTGTAAGTATCGGCTAACAGCTCACAAAAAGTTAACAGTGACGCAAATCCTCTATAAATGAATGACTCTTTACAAATATACCAATTTTTCAACTTTCATCCAAATCGTACTCCATAATACCATTTTAACGAACAAACTCGACTTTAATAATTGAGTCAAAATATGTCCAATTATTTTGCTATGAATGTCAGCCAAAGTCTAAATTTTATTTGAGGTGAAAGGAGTTCGAAGGGATTTTAGATACGAGATAAACTTAAATATTGTAATGTTGTAAGAATCCTATTATTTTGATGGATTCAAGATGTGATAAATCATAAAGGTGATTATTTAAACTAAAGTTAAAGTTAGCAAAATACTCGTAAATATGTTAATGTGCTTTCCGCTTTTTCCTTTTATGGTGGCAATGCGTACGTCAAGTAGAAACTTAAGAACGCGTTTTCTATTGATATACATATATTTCCATTTTCAATGCATTCATTAACTTTATTAAGAGAACTGAAGTACCTTATTTAAAGATTTAAAAAAGCATTTTTACGCTAAAACAGCTGGATGAACTTAGAGTATAAGACTATTATTAGGCATACAGGGTCCCTGAAATGCCCCATTGCACTGCAGCGACGGATTTTGCTGTGGGTTTTAATGAGGAGTCAGTCCCCTGCCCATTGACGCCCGGCAGGGCCCCATGATGGGTTTTCTCAGCGAAAATAAAAAAAGGATACAGGAACAAATACATATTATACATATTACGTATAATAAAATTCTGAGTCTAATCTGTACATTAAATATTCTATTGAAAATATTATTGAAATAGTCATTATTGCCGATACAGGCTAAATCTATAGATTTTAGAATTTTTGTCTGTCTGTCTCTCAGTTGTCTGTCTGAGAACGCATCACAAGAAATCCACTGGACAGATTTTGATGAAATTTGGTTTGATGTTAGCTAGTTATCTGGGTCAACATATACATAGAATACTTTTTACTGCGGGAAAATAAGTTTATACTAAGTCTTAAAACCTAACTAGGGACGAACCCGAGCGGAGCGAGGGTGTGTCACTAGTGAGTTCATAAGTTTTTATCTAATAACTATTTATCTATTGATTAAATAAATACAACTAAAAGATTTTAAGTACAAATACTTAAAGGTAGAGCATTGAATTGTTTTATTTTAAATTATCTTCAGTGCAACATGTACGAGAAGTAATTGAAACCATTGAGCATGTTCTTTCGAGCTCCTGGTGTGCTAAGATTGGACGATACACATTAATTTATATTTAAGTAATATATATTTTCTCTATTAATTAAATACTATAAAGCTTTACCAAATATTTAATTTGGCATATGAAATTATCCAGAACTGGAAGGTCGGAGTATGCCAGTTCGATTTCCGCTTATAACAAGATTTTTTTTCAAAGAGAGTTATAAGGCTGTATTTTCTAAATACCTTTTTTGTTTCTTCTACTTTCATCTGTGCATATATCAAGGGACTCGTAAATTAACGACTGATGTTTTATACAATCTAACTATATATCAAATTCTATATGCTTATTCATAAAATTAAATTGTCTGTCTGTATTTTCAAAATAGCTAACCCAAATTTAGTTGATTTTTGTTATTCAGTATTAATTCATTTAATGTTAACATATAACCATGAACAAAAAAAAAGTTAAATTATATTTTTTGTCATCAAAACTACAGAAAATGCCTATTATTTCAGTCTTTCAATATACTACATGTAGTAGAGGGACTATTGTGGCAGACCCACAAAGGCAAGTAGTTTATAGCTAATTCCCGAAACCCAATAAGCGTTTGACTTTAGCACTTTCGCTGCACCTTTTCTCACCGCAATAGATATAAATTCAAGTGATATGTATTATGTTCTGTTACAATTTACGAGTTCTTTGAAACAAATAAGAAAGAAAATTTAATTGTAAGGATTGTTTTTTAGTTTTCTAGCAATTTAAGTGTTGGTTTTTGACTCTGGACCTGCTTTTTGACCAACTTCAAAAGAAATAGTAGTACTGAATTCGGGCATATCTATGTTTTTGGATGATACGAGATATTTTCACTTAAAATAAGCCAATTTTTATAACTTTTTTTAGTTAATAAATTATTATTTTCATGAGTATATATGTAAATGTTAAGGGTAAATTCAGTATCAACAGTGGAATAAACACATTTCACCATTTATTTTAGAAAGCAGTGTTGAAACACAAATAATATTTACAGTAAAATACATACATTTACCAATTACGTTTTCACAAACAAGTTATATAGCATATAAGGCAAAATCAAATATCAAGGGTAAAATAACTAATAAATAATAAAATAGTAATAGTTATTAATAAAGATTGATAATATAAGAAAGTAAATATTATATTAATAGCTACAAATACATATCAAGGTCAATAAAATTTAATCTAAATCAATAAATAAATACTATATACCTACATTTAATAAAATTGTAACTAAGCCGAATCTGAATATTAGATGTTTTTTAAATCCTATTGAAATAGACATTATTATCGATATATAAATTTTGTCTGTCTGTCTGTCTATGACCACATCACGAAAACACCACTGAAGGGAATTTGATGTTTGGTATGACGATAGCTGGTCATCCGGGTCAACATATAGGATACTTTTTACCGCGGGAAATATTTCATCACGGATAAACCTAAACTAAACGTAAAACGTATGTAGGGACGAACCCGAGCGGAGCAAACGTGAGTCGCTAGTGAACAATATAAACAAAAGCTTTAATATTTTACATATTTTCAACATAATAATGACAAACATTCATACAAACTTCCATTCTTAATTAGAGAGTAAGTGCTTTAGAGATCTAACCTTTGCGTGTAAATTTAGTACTTCTTGACCCACTGGAGCTATACTTTATCTGTTTGTTGAAGCGTAGCTTGCGAATATATGGAGGAATATGGCTTTACTAAACCGCGAGCTATAGAGCCTTGTCAGACCCAAATACTAAATAACAATAAAACTAGCCAAGACCTGGGGCCAAATATCATATATAATTAGAATCCAACACCCGTTTCACACAAGTTACGTCACCCGAAAATTCGTTTGAATGCGAGAATATTAATATTCCGGAGCGTCTAAGGCTTTGTGTCGATAAGACCATATTTGCATACCGTACATAGTCTTGCAACGGTACCCTTGTACCGACTGAATTTAAAGTAGAATTTTGATTATTAACCGAATTAGTAGTGACAAGTTTGTTAATAACAGCCTGATGCCTACTAAATATTCTTGGGGACATTTGCCCAGGGACCTATTTTATGATCTAAGAGAAAACTTTATCAATTTTCTGATCCAAACTTTAAATGGAGTTTGTACATAATAAATATCAAATACTGAGTCTATATCTATGATGTTATGTGAAGAAAATGAAAAGTAATAATTTACATATCCAACAGTTATGTAATACTTTCTTAGATTTACGCGAATATTTGATATTAAAAAAAACTTTTCACATATAGAGGATATTTGAAAAGTTTTTTTTTCTAAGAAAATTTAATAATTATGGAATATTATTTATTTAATTTTGGCTGTTATTATTATAACAGCCTAAATTAAATAAATAATATTCCATATTCAATTATAAAATTGATAAAAATGTTTAAAATTAATATGAACAAATATTATGATGCCATTTTTGAATTTTTTGAATTCATTTTGTTATTTTGTGGGTGGGCTGTCTGTAACAACTATATAATGCCTTTAAGACGTCTAAAACTTTAGTCTCTCCCGTGACCAAGATTGCTGTAAAGCATTCGAAAATCGTTGATTCGAAACCAAACATCAAAGTAAATCCGCGAAATAATCCGAATCCGAAATGAAAAATGATAGTTTTATATAGTTAGTTACATTTTCATTTATCTATAAATACATACTTTCGAAATTGGAAAATAACTGAACAGGTTTCGTTGAAACTTTCTTATATATAAAAAATATATGAATATAATACATAGGTTTACTTCCAATTAAAATGATATGCCGCTCTATATAAAGCAAACTAATCTCTAAATTTTATCGTTGTTAGAAACTTAATTATAACCCTTACACAAAACAGCAAGCAAAAGTGAGTATATTAATTTTAAAGTTCATTAGTTTGGTTTAACGTGCTTGTTCGTTTGTTCTTCAGAGCAAGTGATTGACGTAATATTTTGCGTATAATATGTAAACTGCCTCGGCTGTGTAGTGGCTAGCATGTACGGCTGCACACCCAGAGGTCCTGGGTTCGAGTCCCGGGTAGGGCCAAGTTTAGTTATTGAGTCTTTCTGTATAGTAAGTCTCAATAACAGCCCGGAGTTGGGAAGCTGGCGGTGTTTCACTCCCGTGCCTCGGAGAGCACGTAAAGCCGTCGGTCCTGCGCCTTAACTCTCACCGGTTGTGTCGAACACTCGTCCCACCGGAGTATGAGAGAGACAGCATAGCAAATACGGATATAGATCATGAGGATCTACGTTCGAGTCCCGGGTGTCAAAGATCCCATCTGGCTAACACGAAGAATTTCTTGTCCATGAAACTATTCATTCTTGTCAATCAAACTAACCACTGTGGCCGAAATTACTCAGGAGGATATTATTATTACAGTATATTTTTATTATTCTAATAACCATAACTTAAAACCCTGTACTGTTCATATCTAATTAGATACTAAATCTAATATATTTAAACGAGCAATTCTTGTATATATGTATAATCTGAATCTAAAAATATATGTATAATCTGAATCTCGGAAACGGCTCCAACGATTTTAATGAAATTTAGTACTTAAAATAGGGAGTTTCAGAGGCGATAAATCATTAGTCTTATGTCTGAGAAAATGTCTAATTTCCCACGCTCTGGCATAAGCATCGTGATCAAGTGGTCAAGGAGCAAGATCGACAATTATAGGTGTCCAGGTTCAAAACGATAGCTCTATAGTTTATAATAAGCGAGTTTTGTATGTACATATATACATACTTTATCTGAAGGACTATCGATTATGCTACATTGGTTATCTGGTCAATGGGTCTCACGGCGCATTGGGTATTAAACAGCTCTCTTTGAGAGTCTTTAAAGTGTGACCTGTTTTGGACTATTCATTTTCAGTATAATCACACCGACAATACAATAGGTAGTTTCTATTCTATATTATACAGAGAATTTTGATATTTGATTGGTCTATTTCTATACTCATAACATTTTTTCGATTTTTACAAATAAATAAAATTGAAGTGTCTGTTTGTAATGTCAAAGAACAGCTTTTTACTAAATACATATGAAAGTATATATGGTACCTACTTATAAGAAAAAATATTTATAAATTTTATATGTCTGTCTGTTTATTCCGGCTAATCTTCGAAACGGGTAGACCATGTGACGGCACTTTCACTGGCAGATAGCTGCTATAATTAATAACTTAGGCCACTTTTATTTTAGAAAAAGGAATTAAGATTTCGCGAAAAAAAAAAACAACAATATCCGCGTCCCTAGGGACGAACCTGAGCGAAGCGAGGGTGTGTCGCTAGTAATGTTATACATTTATCGGTGGAAACATTACAGCGCTCATTATAGAGCTATGTAGATCATTTGGTAACTCGTCGTAATCTTCATGTAATATTGCCTATACAGGGCTCATGACGTGATAACATTGCTTAAATTCCCTACGATTTATTCCTTATATTATTTTTATCAACTATGCGGTGAACTGCTATTCATGTTCTATGGCGACATGGACTTTTTTGAACCTTTAAGGTTCCATAGCTGAATTATAGAGAACTTTATTACTTATATTAGATTAGGGTACATAACATATTTTTTATCAACCGACTTCAAAAAGGAGGAGGTTCTCAATTCGACCGTAAGTTTTTTTTTATGTTTTTAACTTAACATTTTAGCTTTATAACATTAAATTCTTACTTACAAAATGTTCTTCAAAAAATATCATACTACCAAAGCTGTTAGTTTTTCCATAGATTTTAAAGATCCAATAACACCCAAAATATCGTGTATTAATCTGATACGTTTGAAATTCCTCGTGCATATTCAGTTGAATTCATATACTTCTTCTTTTTGAAGGCGATTAAAAATAACTCTTGCTGCTTTAAATCCTACAAATTCATATCCAAAAGCTGTTATATTTGTCCACGTATAAATTCCGAATGCCAATTTCTCTATTTCTGCCCACAAATTTCTATCAGCCGGCCTTCTTAGAGATTATTCAATTAAACTTTTATTTGAATTTAAGAATTACAATTAAACTGTTTAAATATTATTTATACAAATTAAATATTTCTTAAAAAAGTTTTATTATTAGTATTAGTTTTAAAACACTATCATAAGTCTTCATTATTATTAGTATTACAATTAAATCTATATAAAGTCATCATTTATTTTAAAGCTGGTTCATGTTGTTTCAGACTGTTTGTTTTTCTATAATTTTTATCAACTAGCAACATACCCGTGGGTAAATCCCTTAGGTATGCCCCTAAATGCCTAAAACTGACTCTTATTCATAATGTGTGCACCAAACTTCATCCAAATCCGTCCAGCTGTTTCAACGTGAAGTAGTAATAAACACACACACGCACGCACGCACACACATACAAACTTTCTTCTTTCTAACATTTCTAATGGTAGTCATGTTATTAATAAAATAGGCACCAAAGGCCGCGCCTGAGCGAAGTGGGGTAAGTTACTAGCTGTATATATTTTATAGTCAAATCCAATATTCAGAGCCCGAATACCACATTTTACAATAACTTTTGAACTTCTACAAAAGAAACTTCATTTTAGTCTGTACAAGTTGATAACAACTTCTAACAAACTTCAAAATACGTACAAGTATTGAGAGAAAAAATATAAAGTAACGAGAGTTCGCGTTGGTTTGAGTTTCCAACAGAATTACGGTAAATCCCTAATAGCCAGTTTGAAGAGCAAAGTAAGAGTAGCCTTACTTATTAGTAATTTGCGTTTTAATTTTTGTTAGGTTTAAACTTTTTGCTGGTTATAGTGGTTAAATTGTGAAGTTAGATATATGTAATATTGTGGTAGAAATAGGTTTGACTCCCATATGGAGTAAACTAGCGGCTCACTCTCGTTTTGCTCGAGTTCGCCTCTAGAAAAACAAAAACAATTCTATCCCACGGGAACTGCTCATTTTTCTGGGATAAAAAGTAGCCTTTGTGTTATTCTGAAGTATGAGCTATATTATTGTAAAGTTTCATTAAAATCCATTCAGTACTTTTTTGCGTGAAAGAGTAAACAAACTTTTACATTTATAAAATTACTATGGATATTATAAAAATCTTACTATTTTTCAAGATCAAGATTTTGTCAACAAAGAGTACAAAAGTATTAAATTGAAAACGACTTTACAACGTCATTCTTCACATCTCATGTCGAGGATATCGACATTTTTTGTAAGCAGAAACATGTATTATTAATATATAATTTTGTCATGTTATTTTAAAGTCTCAAGCTATTAGTAGGTAGAATCTTAAAGACCTACTATGCTTACCTATACTACTTATAAAAAATAATTAAATAGAAAACTTATAATTTCTGATAGAAAAGGCATAGGAACAGAAAAATTGTCTTATGCTGTTAATAATAATGCTTATTCTTTTTAAAGTGTATTAAATATATATAAATATATTTTAGATATAATAGTTTGTATCTTAAAACTTTAAATTTGAAATCTCGACTGAAATATGGTGCATATTTCGTATGTATACGCGACATGCTCGTTTTGATATCTATAGTACAAGGCAACCGCTGAACGTATTACAGGATGTTCTAATAAGCTAAGTAAATTAATATTAAAATGTGTGTATGTATTCACACATTTTTAACGTCCCACTGCTGGGCACGGGCCTCCCTTCAGTACGAGAGGAATCAGGCCAAAGTCCACCACGCTGGCCAAGTGCGGCTTGGCGGACTTCACATTTTTTTTTGAAAACTTGCTAGTTTCCCTCAGATGTGCAGATTTCCTCACGATGTTTTCTTTCACCGTTAAGACAAGTGGTAATCATTTTGGAAATGATTCGCACATGAAAATATAAGAGCTGCGAGACTCGGGATTTGAACCTGCTTCACTCGGTTTCCCAAGCGAACGCGTTACCACTGGGCTACCACTACCTTTATATTAATATACGTAGTATCTATAGTCCTAATATAAATTTGAACCAATTGTTTAGGAAATAACTGAAATAAATCAAGCGAAAAGTTTCAATTTCTATCAAATGTTTACGAGTAGCCCTAAAATAACTAACTAGAGTTATAACAAAGAAATTGAAAGTCGTTATATTGTAATTTGTTATTGATGGAACAGGCACTTAAATTCTTATATTAAAGTCTTAAATAATATTTAGTAAATTGTTGAATCGAAATTAATTAACAGTACTAAATGTGATGTTTGCTTAAAATATAATATTATTATTATTTTTTAAATTTCAACTCTTGTTATACTTAAAATAGTGGACAAACCAGACACACAATGTATGGAAAAAATATATTTTAAATAACATCCTATATAGCAAAGCTCAAGATCGTTTAATATTCACGAGAGGAAAGCCATCGGTTCAATCGGAGACATCTAACGTCGGTTTTATTGGGTATCTAGCACCGTACCACTTTTTGCGACAGAGGAGCTGGACTCGCAAGTTATCTATTAAATTTATTCCGGCATGGCACCCGACTAAATGGTATTAGTTGATGCAAATTATAATGATTTAAGGATTTATTAGGTTAAATTTGAAACGTTGGATGAATATTCAGGATTCATGAAACAGCTTGCACCTGTAGATCTAAATTTGATGAGGATCACATCATTTTTTTTGATTTGAAAATATTTATTTATGAGACTAGCATTGCCCGCGTTCAGATGACTACAAACCAAATTCGTTTTACATATTAGTATATTCTTACAATGCAGTTTTTGTGTTTTTTCTCAGAAATGAGATATTTTCCCGCGGTTAAAAGTATCCTATATGTTGACCCGGATAGCCAGCTATCATCATACCAAATTTCATCAAAATCTGTCTAGTGGTTTTCTGGTGATGCGGTAACAGACAGACAAAAATTCTAAAAACTATAGATTCGGACTCTGTATCGATAATAATGTCTATTTCAATTACATTTCCCAAAAAATATTTAATGTACAGATTCGACTTAGTTAGAATTTTATTATATGTATAAATAAAAATCTAGATTTAGTCTTCTCGTGGTAACTTAGACAATAGATAGAGTCTAAATAAACGTTCTAAATTACTGTTGCGATATAGGGTTCTGGGATCGGAAATTAAAACTGGTCACTTGCACTAGAAATATTATATTGTTTTACGTTTTACACGAGAGTTGCTTTTGTCAGATCATCTGTACTAGTGCTATACATGAAATAACAGTTTATTTTAATCACTGATATCTATTTTGCACAATTAATTCTACTATCATTTCACTTTTTACTTCTTCGAAACTTGGTTTAATCTATATTTAATTCGGACATCATATACTTTCTAGTAATAAAAATTTATAATTTTTTCTAACAATGTCGATTACTTTATAACGTCTCTAGATTCTAACCACGGTTACTTCCTACGTATATTATTCATCAATATATTTTTATATTGCAAAAACTTTACCATTTTATATGTAACTTTCTTTTCAATAGGATAGATAAACTCAAAGATTGTTTGAGCTCTCTGCAACATATGTTTCTTTTATATAAGGTAGTAAGTACTCGTAGCTAACTTGTACTAAAACAGATTGTAAAATTTTGTATTTGCTTCCCACTAAGGCCAAAAATCATTCTTAGTTTTCGATCATAAATTTTAGGAGCCGATCAGAATTAAAAAGGTGTCTGTATAACCCCGTAGTTCTTGTCCAGCAAACTGTTCTGCACCTGATAATGGAAAGTCATCAATTTCTGCGCACACCCATGAGCATCATCTTATGCGCATTTATTTGACTTTAATATCAGTAAAATTTGTGATATTGGTTCCAAGGACATTATGACTGGTTGGTAAGTACATAAAATAAATAAAAAACGCGATAACAACTTATAAAAATCGATAGCGTTAAAATGCTTTATTTAACTTATGCTAAAATTGATGGAAGTTAGAAAATTAAATCGTGCAGTATCTTGATCTTATTTCAATCTTTTCTATAAGACGGTTTCCATTAAAACTCCAGTACTGTTGATTTAAACTTTTCCTTTGATCGCGTCCTCACAAGAATCTTTTTGTGCATATGAGATGTTCGTTAACAATTTTATCCGATTTGTATTTGCTTGAAAATTTTGTCTTGCAAAATCTTTATAGTCTTTATGGCTATGTTACTTTTAACTATGTCTGAATATCGCAAGTATTAATCCAGCTCAGTTATAAAAATATTTGTGGTGGTCAAGTTTTCTGTACGAACATTCGTAATTTTAGGTTTTATGAATCTTCGGTCTACTTATAACGCACATTTATTTTTCATGTATATCGCTTAAGCTATTTGCTCGATTGATGAAAAATATTTATAAACACCATCATCCTAGAACAAGAACCAGCTAAAAGAGTGATATCATTGTGATTATTCTTATCACAAGACATCTGAAATATTTTTAAACCTAAATGGCAAAAATCATTCATGAAATTAAAATACCAAAAATATCATAGAATATCTCATTATTTTATATAAGTTTCTGGAGGGGAAACTGTACAAAAAAGTTTATAGCTGTAGAAAAAAACCAATAGCTGTTGGTATCTACCTGATCTACTTGGGACCAGGATTCAGAATCTTATGATCTGCTATCCTGACACGCTAACAAATAGTTTAATAATTCTATTATATACTTACATTTATATATTTATATAAATCGGCAAACCCAAAAAAGTTTAGTACTTTTTTAACCCCCGACACAAAAAGAGGGGTGTTATAAATTTGACGTCGATGTCTGTCTGTGTATGTGTGTCTGTCTGTGGCATCGTAGCTCTCAAACAGAGAAACCAATTTCGATGCGGTTTTTTCATATGAAAGCAAGTTTCCTTGAGGTGGTTCTAAGCTATGTTTGGTTAATATTGGTCCAGCAGTGTAAGAGTATCAGCTCTTTTCCAAAATGATGTAAGGCATTTTGGCGTATAATTACTCGATTAAGTTTTTACTTTTTATGGGTTGTTATTTAAAGTTAGTATTTTTTACGTAAGGGGTTTTTTAAATTTTTCATTTATAACTATCCATTTTTTTTTGTTTTTTTGTTTATTAGCTATTGACGAACTTAAGTGTTATCAATAAAATTTTAAAAACAGTTTTTTATATAGATAGCTATATACAACTTATATTTTACTCAATTATTATGGTTGAATTTCGGCCACTATCGAACACTAGTCTATATAAATAGTTTTGATAAACAGACTGAACTACAAATTGATGTCTTGCAATAACTGCAATGTCACATCGAGCCCGTCTTGGCCACGAGACAACGTTATCAGGAAATCTATTTCCAAGAAGAAATTGCGAAATAAAATAAGTTAATAGCGTCCGTTTCATTTAATTCTTATATAGAATTTTCTTTTATTACCTATTAAATGTTTGGTGTACTACAATATTTGCTGTTGTTAGATTTGGTTCAAATGCAGAGCAAATATTATGAACGTACAAAATTTTATGGTTAATAAAGCTAAATGATCGAGTTAATATTAATTACGAAACTTATCAGAAAAATAGGATATAAACAAATGAACTAAAAATAAATTTTGTTTCTAATTTGGCAAATGTTTAGTATATTAACAAAATTATTCACATCTATTTTTTGTTGTTGTTTTATTTGATGCATATTGAGAAAAGCTTGATTATTGATCGGTAAGAAGGTCAATTGCCTTATAAGGGGGTTCCGTACTCGAAGGGTTCCAACGCAATCCTTTTATTATTAAGCCTTCGCTGTCCGTCCGTCAGAGGGCTGTATCTCATGAGTCGTAATAGGTAGGGAGTCCAAATTTTCACGAAGTGTGTATTTCTATTGCCGCTATAACAACAAAAAAAAACCAAGATGGCGAATTTCATAAAGCTGCCATCCAAATTAAAAAAAAAAACGACTAAGGTACGCAACCCTTCATGAGCGAATCCGACTCGCACTTCACCGACTTTTTCTAAATTGAAAGCTATAATTTTAGTTATAAAATAGAATATCTTTTTTTACTTTACTTTACGACGACAAGTTTTATATATATTACGTATTTAAAATTATATAATGTGTATTGTATCAACTATCTGGTATACATAACACAAGCCTCGTAGCTTACCGTGGAACTAGATGGCGCTGTGTGTTAATGTCCCAATATATTATTTATTTATTATTACTTTAAAGTTAAACATACCTTCTAATATAATAAAAAAAATAACTAAAACTATTCATTAAAAATTATCATGATAAATTATGATTTTAAATCTAATAAATTGTAACATACACAAAAAGATATACAGTAAGTAAGCACCTCCTCCTTTTAAGTCGGTCTAAAATGAACATCCTTTGATAATAATCTCCAGGTAAATTCCCTGAAACTACACGGAGATGGGTAAAGATGCCGCTCGGCTTCCAGTGTACGGTACACAAGGCATTTAAAATTAAATTTCTTTATTAAAATAGCTAGCTAGCTATAAAAGAGTGGTTTTGTAATATAAAAATTAATATAAGTTTATAATATCTTAAAAAGTAATTATTTTATCGTTAAGGATAAAATTTTAATATAATTTTTTTACTAAAATGCTTAATTCATAATCATTTTAAAGCATTTATTTTTGTTTTAGGGATGAACATTTGTGCTATTGATACGAGTGGCCCCTCTTCAGATATACCCTTTATATTAAAAAAAATAATTACGAAAATCAATGCACAGTTAGCGACATATATTAGCAGATATAATATATAATATATTAGCAGAACCCGCGGCTCCACCCGCGTTCAATCTACAAAAAAAACTCTTTGGTATTATTTTATACAGGGGCTCACCCTCGCATGTATTTATGTAAACAATATTTTGTTCATATACAAAAACCAAAATTGCGATTAAAAAATAGGGGGTGAGGGTAGGAGGGTGAAAAATACTTTACGACTTATTCTCATACCTACCAAATGTACAAAAAAATTATAAAACTCGGTCGAACCGTTTCGGAGGAGTGTGACCACAAACACCGTAACACTAGAATTTTATATATTAGACTAGCATTGCCCGCGGCTCTGCCGGCGTTCAGATGACCAAAAACCTAATTCTTACGTTTTACATATTAGTATAATCTTACATTGCAGTTTTTGTATTTTTTCTCAGAAATGAGATATTTTTCCGCGGTAAAAAGTATCCTGTATGTTGACCCGGATAAACCGCTATTACTATACCGAATTTCATTAAAGTCCCTCCAGTGGTATTTCCGTGAGGCGGTAACAGGCAGACATACAGACAGACAGACAGAAAAAAATCTTAAACCTGTAGATTCGGCCTCTGCATCGATAATAATGTCTATTTCAATAAGATTTTCCAAAAAATATTTAATGAACAGAATCGGCTTAGTTACAATTTTATTATAAGTATAGATTATTCCTAAACTTTTTATTTAAACTACAGGATCTAATTATTAGAACTTCATGACCATAGATAGAACCAGACTATGGGAAACCCATAATCGACCAAGTATCGGTCCCATACTAGTCCACATAACTTCTTACAATAAGGCCTATCGCTAGACATGACAAGCTACAGCAAATTCAAGGTATAATTAATTAATTTTAACCCCATATTACTCCTATGTCGTAAGTCAAAGTGACACTGTAGTATAATTTAGTTTGTGTCGCAGCAAGATGCCGGCGTGTGGCTTGGTAATGTATTTCAAGAAGTTGCTTTCAACTAACTTTCATCTACCGCCTTATTTGCACATAATTTTGATTAATATTACTCACTAGCGACTTCCTAGGTGTGTTTGTGTTATTGGTCATACTTCTGACAATCTATCTATATTATTTCTTAGTCTGTTGGTGCGTCCTTATTTCATCTAGCAATAGAGCGATAAATTAACACGTGCTAATAGCATAATGGATATTAATGAGATTCGCAATTAAAATAGCTTAGCACAGACATTTTATCAAAACATATTACAAGTGTAGCAATGGGCACAAAACTAGTTTAATAAAAATCTATACATATAATAAAATTATTATAAACGGAATCAAATGTGTACATTAAATATTTTTTTTGGTAAATCTTATTGAAATAGTCATTATTATGGATACAGAAGCCAAATCTATAGTTTTTAGATTTTGTGTCTGTCCGTCTCTCTGTCTGTGACCGCATCACGAGAATATCACAAGACGGATTTTGATAAAATTTGGTATGATTATAGCTGGTTTTCCGGGTCAACATATAGGATACTTTTTACTACGGGAAAAAATCTCATCTCTGAGAAATCTATACTACGTTAAAACGTAACTAGGGACAAACCCGAGCGGAGCGAGTGTGAATTGCTAGTATGAAATATTGTATATCATAATGTCCTCTTAGTGAATCGTTTGTCGTATTTGTTCAAACTACCAATACTTGGTGTACTTAACAGTAGAGTTTTTTTTCGTCTAATTAAAACAAAGCTTTATTTCTAAGATTTCTATAAATATATGTATGTATGTATATATTCTGTGTTAAAAACCCTTTCGGTAAAATGGTCGTTTGGACAAATAAGCACTGAGATGACGATAACCTAGTAATAATACTATTAGAACATACCACTATTCACTAACAGTAAATTCGGGATACATAATTACTATTTTCCTCCAAACATTATGCTGTTTATTGTATAGACTACTAAATATGTCACTTGCACACAAGCGGAACATCGTAAAGAATCTTTCAGTTCACTGGCTAACTGAAAATAAAAATAGTTATGGTCAAGCTCCATTAAGTCACTGTAAATATATCGGCAACGGTGTTGAAATAGTATAAGCCTAGCTGGTATTGCCTATAATGCTAGGTAGTGGGTTTTTTTTCCTCACAAATAATTTTGAACCCAAAGTTAAGCAAATTTCATTCAATTTTTTCCACGTTACTATATAAATCCAGTATGAGTGAATTTTGGAAAAAAAAAATAGAGTTCAAATACAATAACGAAATCTTCCTGGAAACATATAAATACAAGACATGATACAACATCTGCGGTAAGAAAAAAGCCTTTTTTTACCATTTTAACATCAGTTGTAGTTATCAATTCAACGCCATAGAAGCCCCATTACGAACAAAATGTCAAATTCCAACTCAATCAGCCGATGCTAGCAATAAAAATGAACTGCAAATTTTGAACTAGACGACAGACCTGCGAATGAAGCAAGTTGAATAAAAGTTTGTAAAATAATATTCCTCGTACAAACCTGCATAGCACTTTTAAATTTATTTTTTCTTGTTACAAAAGCATTCCTTACTTATATCGTGCGAGGTCATATCAAGTAAAATTGCTGAAAATATCATATTTTCCTTTCCTAGGCAACCAGCGTAATAGCGCCCAGTAGCAAAATACTCTATACATAATAAAATTGTAACTGAGTCGAATCTGTACATTAAATATTTTTTAGAAAATCTTACTGAAACAGTCTTTATTATCGAAACAGAGGCCAAATCTATAGTTTTTAGGATTTTTATCTATCTGTCTGTTTATATATTTGTCTGTGACCGATGAAATTTGGTATGATGATAGCTGGTTATCTGGGTCAACATATAAGATACTTTTTATTGGGGGAAAATATCTCATCTCTCAGAAATCTATACTAAACGTAACAAGGGACGAACATGAGCGGAGCGAGGGTGAGTCGCTAGTTCATTTCATAAAACCAAATAGAAATGTATTTAAATTCAGTTACATTTTATTTCGCAGTAACTTGTGGAAAGTATTCATGCGTTGAGGTAATTGTTCATTCACTGTAATACGTACCTTTAATATACTAGCTGTGGTAAGCAAAATGATTGTGTAATGCAAGCTTTTATTTTTTCTAGGAATTGGCTTACGTTTGTGACAAAGTTGCTGTTCATAAACTAAATATGTATGTATTTCGTATGAAATTTGTAAAACCAATTCAAATGATAAAGTAATAAAACTACTATATGATTGTTATAATCTGTGGTAAATATTATAATCTTTATTATTCTACAAACAGCGCCATCTATTTCCTCACTCCTACTGTTCTTAATTATCTTTTCCTGTCATGGCGTTACATATAAGTATTAACTGTTCTGTGTTCGAAAGTTACAATATAAATATATATATATATATATATATATATATATATATATATATATATATATATATATATATATATATATATATATATATATATATACAAAATAGTACTGGTTTGTTTTGATTTAATAATTAAAAATTACATTACTTTAACAATGATATTGTATTGTTTTCAACCCGCTTAAAAACAAAAGTGGCTTTATATTCAGGCTGTATGTTTTTGTTATATAAATAAAATACTAATAGAGATCTATCAGTTCCCACGGGAACCGTTCATTTTTCCGGGATGAAAAGTAACCTGTTATTTGACCGGCAATATAAGGTATAGAATAAGCAATAAGGTATAGAATAGCAATAAAAGGTATAAGATACTATAGTTTTTCAACTATCCCACGGGAACTATTTAATTTTCCGGGATAAAAAGTATCTAAGATGTTGCCCGGGGATATAAGGTACCACCATGCAAAATTTCATTTAAATCGGTCCAATAGATTCGGAGATTAGCCCGTACAAACAGACAAATAGACAAACAGACAGAGAAACAAAAAATTTGAAAAAAATCTGGATTTGTTCTATTTGTCTTCTTACATCCCCCTGATTCGGTTTTAAGCATTTTTTTGCTATGTGCAGACATTCGACCTCTACTGTTTTATTATAGTATAGATGTACGTACATACGTATGTACATTTTTAAGCGATTCCTAGATCTAAGTCAATTTGCGTATATCGTGTATATTTTAAAGTATATTCATACAAAAGAGATCATGTGCTATCTGATAACGTAATTTGAAGATAAACAACGAAACTTCTTAATAAAAGAAGTAAACAGCTATGATTTAAAATATATGATATTAGTAACTGTTACTTTGTAAAATAAGTAAGCCAGATATAGAGTAACTGACTAAGATAGGTTTTGAGCTTGAAATGGAATGCTCTGACATACATATATTACTTTTGATTTAATATAATCTGAAACCTATGCTCTGATTTGCGTAATTATTTTTAAATGTATACTAATTGATAGCAGATACTTCAAAATAGTAAAAATATGACGGTAATTTTGTAATGAAATCTTAAAATAGTAGATAGACTTTGAAAATTAAGTACAACGACCAGACAAACAAACAAATTAAGGCTTGATTTTAATTATTCTAGACAGAAATAACGGAACTCCTAACATGAAGGATGCCAATTGTTTAAGCTACTCTATCCTGAAAGTAATAATCGTTAAAAGTTGCTATATAACGCTAAATAATTACAAGGGGAACCAAAAAATCGTATTAGCATTATAATTTCGAAGGTTAATATATGTGGTACTCCCTCACGTTTGGACGGTATCAAAATAAATGTAGTACAAAGATAGATTATGACTTTGAATAATACATAGGGTTCCTTTAGGCACCACTTTAGCGATGGTAAGTAATTTCTAACAATATATGCCTAAATAATTATTTTTATGGGGAAAATATGATTCATATTATATATTGACACCATCCCTTCACATTAAAAGTACTATGTCAGCCTAAACGCCAGAAGAACGCTCATTATCGTAACCGACAGAGTCAGATTGATGTTGTGACGCTGCATTTACATACTAATGTATTTACTCCATACCCTGGCATTAGGGTTGCGTAGATAATTTGGTTGGAAAGCTATGAACCCAGTATTATTCCTTGGGTGCTGCTATAGGACATCTTTTCAACCATTTCTATTTATAATTTGTATGTACTAGAATTGCCCGCAGCTCCGCCCGCGTTCAGATGACCAAAAACGAAATTCTTAAGTTTTACATATTAGTATACTCTTATATTGCAGTTGTTGTATTTTTTCTCAGAAATGAGATATTTTCCTGCGGTAAAAAGTATTATATACGTTGACCCAGATAACCAGCTATCACCGTACCAAATTTCATCAAAATCTCTCCAGCCGTTTTTCTGTGATGCGGTATCAGACAGACAGACAAAAATTCTAAATACTACAGATTCGGCCTCTGTATCGATAATAATGTTTATTTCAATAAGATTTTCCAAAAAAAAATTAATGTACAGATTCGGCTTAGTTACAATTTTATCTTTACATATAATAAAATAATACCGTCTTTTTACCGCGGGAAAATGTATCATTTCTGAGAGAAAATACAAAAACTGCAATGTAAGAGTACTAACATGTAAAACCTAAGAATTTGGTTTTTGGTCACCTTAACGCGGGTGGAGCCGCGGGCATTGTTAGTTATATGTATAATATAATTTAAACTATGCTTGTATGATGCTGTGTACATAAACAAAAATATAACATTAAAAATACACAAATCTCGCGACAAGCTTTTATATCATATGAATTGTGTAATGTAATGTTGTTGGGTTTGATTTAATTTAAAGTTAATTTTTATTTTTAGAGTATTTAAATAATATTAGTTAAGGTCTTTGTCCACATAACTTTCGATGTATTTTTTATGACTACTTTTTGTGCAATAAAGAATATATAATTTTGTCTAATTTTGGCTTTGGCAGACCTGCCGTCGCGTCGGGGCGTCGTAGTTGAATGCGTAAGCGATCCTGCGACGCCCCATTAAGATGGGGGAAGGTTTTGTTGGGTTTTAGTGGGTAGTACTGGCTTTGCCGGTGAGTCCCACACCTCGTGCGTAAATGCATTTCCCAACGTTAAAAAAAAAAGGATCATATATATATAGATATATATTGATATAGAATACTTTTTACCGCTTTAAAATGTCCCATTTCTGAGAAAAATACAAAATCTGCAATGTAAGAGTAGTATACTAATATGTAAAGCCTAAGAATTTGGATTCGGTCATCTGAACGCGGGCGGAGCTGCGGGCAATGCTAGTTCAGAAATAACAGTATTCTGAAAGTAATCAGAATTAAAAACTTTAACGATATCTCTAAAACGAAGCGATATCGAAAAAATATTCTTATCTTGCCTTTTCATTGAAATCTATTTGAATACACACCATGAAATTAACGCGCTTTGAAAAAGAGACATTCTAAAAATATACATTGAAACAAAGAGTAACAAAGGTAGTATCACGTACTTTTTTTGTTTCCGTAAAAGATATAAAATATCTTTTATATTTATAATATATTTATAAAACAATGTCCCTCGCCGCATCTGTCTGTCTATCTGTCTGTCTCAACGCGATAAACTCAAAAACTACCGAGCGGATTTTCATACGGTTTTCACCAATAGACAGATTGATTTATGAGGAAGATTTAATCGTATAATTTTTAAAGGTTTTGTATAAATTGGCTGAAATATGACGATCATTATTCAAAATGTCGGAAAAAATCATGCCGACTGGGAGCTTTTGTAACGTGCGCCGTGTTAACTAAATCATTTATTTAGCAATTATCTATAATATCTCCTGCGCAATTCGCTACTCACTGAGAAATTGGCCACCGTGACCGAAACATGGGAGGACATCATATATATATATATATATATATATATATATATATATATATATATATATATATTATATATATCATCGTTACGGAATTGTTCCTCTTAAAAACTTCTATTATAATTTATACTAATATTATCAAGAGGTAAAGTTTGTGAGTCTGAGTTGTTTGTTAACTGATTTTGATGAAATTTGGTAAGAAGATAGTTTGAGACTCCGAGAACGACATAGAATACTTTTTATCCCGGAAATCACCCTTTAAGGAGTTGAAAATGGGGATGAAAGTTTGTATTGGAAAGAAAGCTAGCGAGGGTGAGTCGCTAGTGTAAAATATAATATTTAAAAGAATATTGTCTATCTGAATAATTTTATAGTAGTGCCTATTTAACATCTATACTTAATAAAAATGGTATATATTTGGTATACAATGTAGAAAAAGTAAGTTAACTCTTGAATATCTTGAAAATGTAGTAAGAAGTGTAATATACGGAATCGTTCACCGTTTTCTTCGGTACTGGTTTTATTTTAATAACGCCGCCAACGTGATTTATGAGTGAGCTGCGAAGCTACTTTACTTTTTACAAATATTTTATATAATATGTCACATTATATGGTAAAATTAATATATTTACATGTATATGGAAATAAACTTATTTTGATAGAATTTTGATAATCATCTTAGAAAATTATTAGATTTACGTTAGAAAATAACAACAACAACAACGCGAAAAATGTCAAATATTCGCGTAAATCTAAGAAAATGGGTGTAAAGGTAAATTAATAAAAACTTAAAAAAAACCAACTTCAAAAAAAACACTAAAAAGTAATAATATATTAAAAATTAAAAAAAACCCTACGCAAAAGATACTTATAGTTTAAGGAACCAACCTTAAAAGTAAAAAAACTTAATCGAGTAATCATACGCCAAAATGCCTTACATCATTCTGGAAAAGAGCTGATACTCTAACTCTGCTGGACCGATATTAACCAAACATAGCTAAGAACCACCGCAAGAAAACTGGTTTTCAAATGAAAAAACCTCATAGAAATCGGTCTATCCGTTTGAGAGCTACGATGCCACGTCAAATTTATAACACCCCTCTTTTTGCGTCGGGGGTTAAAAAAGTACTGAACTGAAATGACGACACGTTTGGCTCAGTTTGTAGTGACCCTACTTGCTGCGCCAGCGGTCGCGGGTTCGAGTCCCGCTGGGGGCAATCATTTGTGTGCTGAGCACAAATGTTTGTACTCCAGTCATGGGTGTTTACTGTTAATATTTATAATATGTATGTATTTAAAAGTTATATATGTATAATGTATCAACTATCTGGTATCCATAACACAAGCCTAGCTTACCATGGAACTAGATGGTGTTGTGTGTTAATGTCCTGACATATTTATTTACTTATTTATGTTTGCCGATTTATATAAATATATAAATATAAGTATATAATAGAATTATTAAACTATTTGTTAGCGTGTCAGGATAGCAGATCATAAGATTCTGAATCCTGGTCCCAAATAGATCAGGTAGATACCACACAGACAGACACACACACATACAGACACACACACACACACACACAGACACACACAGATAATAGACATCGACGTCAAACTTATAACACCCCTATTTTTGCGTCATGGGTTAAAAAATAACTGATAGGTAGTTTTCATTCATTTCTATTCCAATATACATATCTATTAATAAAAAGTATATGTACGATGTCACGGAACCCTTCGTGTGCGAATTCGACTCGTACTTGACAGTTTTTTTTATATATATATTTATTCATATTATATGCGGGATAAATTATGTTTATCTTATAAATTTACCTTACAAAGTATATACACCACAATGTGAAATGTCGCCCAACCAATGTTTACAAACTGGCCTGATTTAGATATCGATGTCCGAAATGACTTACCTTTATAATTTTCGAATGTATATATCAGTAGGAAGATTTGGTAAAGAAATAACTCACAGACAGTACATTTGTTTTATTGTAGGAACAAAATTATGTTTTTTGGAGATAAAATTAATGTCTATCAAAGTCAGATTAATATGCCAACGTTCACAATATTGTACTTATAAAATAATCGCATTTTAATATACATGTCTTATAATTTTTATAACAATTTACCTCATTAGAATATTTTAAATCAGAATTACGGTAATAACTGTAGTACTAAGTACATTAGCTATAACATAGAAAATAAAAAAAAAACACTACCAGCGATCTTCGAAAAGTGAAGGTGAGCTAGTGAAAACAGGTTTTTTTTTAAATTTTTTGGACATAGTCTACCATTGACAGTTACTACGTGAGTGAATTGTTCAGAACAAGTGTTCAGTGAGTATGACAGTAGGCAGCGCGTCAAAACTCACCTCGCTCATCCGCATTTTGCCCTATCTAGAGAGAGGCCTTTGTTAGACGACTGTATGGATTAGTAGACTGTGATCCATACTATCATACTAATATTATTAATGCGAAGGTAGCTCTGTCTTTCTGTATGTCTGTCTGTCTGTTGCTTTTTCACAATTAATCCGCTGCGCTGAACATATTTAGATGGGTATGGAGATTGAGACCCTGGAAACGACATAGGATACTTTTTATCCCAGAAATTAATCATCATCCTCTAGAGGTGAAAAGAGGGTGGAAGTTTAATATGAGATGCAAGTAAGGGATATAAAACTCATCGTACCTTTGTATTTATAGTCTACTAGCGTTGCCCGCGCCTCCGCGCGCGTTAAGATGCCCAAATACCAAATTCTTAGGTTTTACATATTGGTATACGCTTACATTGCAGTTTTTGTATTTTTTCTCAGAAATAAGACATTTTTCCGCGGTAAAAAGTATCCTATATGTTGACCCGGATAACCAGCTATCACCATACCAAATTTCATCAAAATCCCTCTAGTGGTTTTTCTGTGATGCGGTAACAGACAGACAGACAAAAATTCAAAAAACTACAGATTCGGCATCTGTATCGATAATAATGTTTATTTCAATAAGATTTTCCAAAAAATATTTAATGTACAGATTCTGCTTAGTTACAATTTTATTATATGTATAGATTTATTTCATACTAATAAAGTAGAGCTGTCAGGTTCTGAAACATTTAATTCTTCAAAGTAATAAATAATATTTATATTTTCAACACAAATTGAAATAATTTTGTAAAACAATTGCTTTACATTTATTTACTAAATGGGAAGATTGTAAGGTTTTTAATATTTTACTTTGTTTCTACGAACATACTGGCGAAAGCCCAAATCGCTGTCATGATATAAATTAGTGTTGTTTGAAACTAAATGTAAAATATTTAATAATAATATTGTTAACTTGTTTTTTCCTACAGCTTTACTTACGTAGTTTATTTATCTTTATTATAAAATATTATAAAGAACTAATAAGCGAAGCAAAGTTCCTTAATATTATAGTTTTGAAATATCTTAATATATAAAATTCTCGTGTCACGATATTGGTCCGGGATGAACTCCGAAACTACTTATCGGATCTTAACGTATTTTGTTAAATGTGTGATTTGTTCTAACTTAAAAGATAGGGTAGTTTTTATCCCGATTATTTTCTTTTTTTATTGCAAAATTAACATATATTCATTTAAATCGATCTTGAGCAAAAATCAAACTCAAGACCACTACTCACTCAAGCAAACTAGCTACGACGTAAAAAGAAAACATCATCTACATTTTATTAATATTCATAGCTTCAAACTTAATCAAAATTGTTATACCGTCTCAAAGTAAAAACTTTGGAAGATTTCTGATTTATAAACGAGATTTTTTACTTGTTCTAATTTATTGGATGTTACTCTCTGAACTATCAATGTCACATTGAAGAAATTTCATTACCTCGATACTCGAATCCCAAAACGTCTCTTACATATTAAATAACTTGAGTAGACTAGAAGTTTACTTCATAATTTAATAACTGTTTAAAAACTCAGAAGTAAGGGAATAATTTCGTAGTAATGCAGTGGTAGTCTTTTGGTAACGTGCTCGCTTATGAAACCAAATAAAGCGGGTTCAAATTCTGGATCGCGCACCTCTGATATTTTCATATAGGTACGAATCATTTTTGACATGATTACCAATTGTCTTACGGTGATGAGGAGAAAACCGGCATGTCTGAAAGAACCTAGCAAGTTTTTGAAAGCCTCGTGAAGACCGCAAACCCTGATCCACCTCGTATTGAAGGGAGGTCCGGTCTCAGCAGTAGGATCTTAAAAAACTGAATAAAATTCTATACAAAATTAATAAAGTAGATTTTATAGGGTCACCATAAAACCCCATATAAAAATTGTTATCTATAAAACGTAACACGTTATCAAAACATTTGTTATCCGAAAAGAAAATCCATTGCCCCTGTATAGGTTCTTATTTAAAGTCAATGGGATAAGAACATGTCGACTTCTATTTACTTAGCCATTAAAGGGATTGGGAATGCTTTTAAATTCAACCCCACACGTACTATATTTGCATGTTTTTATAGGATCCCAAACTTGGGAATCGTATGGAAACCATACTCTTTGTTATATAAATGTATATTCCGGAAAGTTTTGTTTGTCTATGTACACACACACACACATATATATATATATATATATATATATATACAGTTCAGTATTTTTTTCTCCTTTGTTTGTCAATCGATTTTTTAAGAAGCCATTGACGAGCTTTATTGTTATCAATAAAGCAAAAATGGAAACGGTAACTTTTTTATATAGATACTAGCGACTCACCCTCGCTCCACTCGGGTTCGCCCCTAGTTACTTAAAAAATGGAGGGTGGAGGTAGGAGGGTAAAAATACTTTCCGACTTATTCTCATACCTACCAAATATAAAAAAAAACATTAAAATCGGTCGAGCCGTTTCGGAGGAGTGTGACCACAAACATCAATTAAAAAAAAAAACTTCTCAAACACCAGACACGCTTTAAGTAAAATCAATCTTTAATCAACAATCCTTTACCAGAGCTTTTAAATTTATTCCACAAGTATACATTTTATAGAATCAATTTAAATAATTACTTCATACGGAAATCGAACCCATGGTATGCTACATGAACAGTATCAGTACACTAATCTATACAGATAAATAAAATTGAAGTGTCTGTTTATAATTTCACAAATAACAGCTTTTTACTAAATGCATATGGAATTACATACGCTATGTAAAATTAATTTTTAAAATTTTTTCTGTCTGTCTGTCTGTCTGTTTGTTCCGGCTAATCTCCGAAACGGCTGGGCCAATTTTAACAGGATTTTCACTGGCAGATAGTTAATGTTATAAAGAGTAACATAGGCTACTTTTATTTCAGTAAAAGTATTAGGGTTCCACACAAAAAAATTAAAATGTACGCTATTCTATTTTAATTTCCAAGGTTCAAAGAGGAAAAGAGGAAAAGATATACAAGAAAGTATATATAAGATATATGTGTAGGTAGTCACTAAGTGAAAATGCGGTTAAATACATTTCATGTGTAAATGGGGAAAGGAAAGACGTTAAATTAACCGAAAATTTTCTCATTGTAATAAAATCAACATGTTTGTTGTTCGCAAAATCTATATTTATTCGGAAAGCTAATTATAACGACTCGTTTGGCTAAGTTTGTAGTGACCCTACTTTCTGTGCCAGCGGTCGCGGGTTCAAGTCCCGCTGGGCGCATTCATTTGTGTGATGAGCACGAATGTTTGTACTCCAGTCATGGGTGTTTATATTTATAATATGTATGTATTTAAAAGTTATATATGTGTAGTGTATCAACTATCTGGTATCCATAACACAAGCCTCGTAGCTTACCATGGAACTAGATGGTGCTGTGTGTAAATGTCCCAACATATTTATTTATTTATTACGTTAGTTTTTAGCTACTTATTGTCAACAGTTCTACGTATGTATACGAATTTTAATATGAGAAAAAGGGAAAGGTTAAGGTCATTTTGTTATACACAATAAAATTTGTACACCAATTGTGTTATTGTTTTTTCAGACTACCCACGTCTGATTTTTTTTATTTATTTTTTATTTATTTATTTGGAACTTACGTTGGGAAATGCATTTACGCATACCACCTGCATACAACAGGTAGTTATGTGGGACTCACTGGTAAGAAAGGCCAGTACTATCCACTAAAACTCAACAGAACCTCCCCCGTCTTAATGAGGCGTCGCGGGCCACCTCCCAGTGCGTTTCTAGGTTTCGCGTCTGGCTGGACTGCCAGACGCTAATCACGACAAGGTGAATGAATGGACGTTGAGAGGATACTTTTGTCCTCTTAATTATTCAGTGAATATACTCGTTCACTATTCCATAGGTTTTATTTTTTTTGCGCGGAATCCTAATTCTTTTTCTAAAATAAAAGTAGCTTAAGTTACTCCTTATAACATCAGCTATCTGCCAGTGGAAGTTCCTTCAAATCAGTGAGCAGTTTCGGAGATTAGCTAGTACAAACAAACAGATAGACAGACAAACAGACAAAACCTATTTTTTTTATAAGTACTGTAAATACGTTCATATTCAATTAGTAACGACTCGCTATATAGCTTATATGCTGGATACACATATAAAGACAAAGGACAGGTTCGCTGTCTGTTATCTCCCTATCACGCAAGCGGAGCCGCGGCCCAAAACTAGTAATAGCTAAAGATACTATGGATCATATGTGGCATATATGCGATAATTAAGATGAAACATCTCTATTTTAATGAATAACAAAACATTAATCATAGTCGTTATACGAATTTATTGTGCCATACTTATGAGTTTGTGCGTGTTAATGCATATACCAATTCGTTGGTATGTCATACAATTTGTTTTACTGTGAACAAAATATTCGTTTTATTTATATACTAGCGACTCAACCTCGCTTCGCTCGAGTTCGTCCCTAGGTTGATTCCATACAAACTTTTACTAATTCCATACAAACTTTCATCCCCATTTTAACCCCCTTAAGGGACGATTTCTGGAATAAATAATATTTTTTGTTCTGCCCAAGGTTTCAAACTATCTTTTTACTAAATTTCTTCTAAATCGGTCCAATAGTTTTTGAGTATATTCGTTACAAGCAAATAAAAATAATAAAATACAAATCTTTCCTCTTTGTAATAGTAGTGTAGATTATTATATTTCATGCAAATTTTTATATGAATATTAACAAATTAAAAAAAATCGCTATTATTAGTATCATTAAAAAATCAGGCACTAAAATCTGCATTAGGCTGGTCAAATCAAACCATATAAGCCCAAATTCAAACTACTAAACTACTTACTAGGAACCGTTGAAGTGATCCACTATCCATCTTCTGGCCTCACCATCAGACCAGCTCGAGGATACCACATCACTGTACTATCATCTAAGTTAAAAGACTAATTAGATAGGATTATATAAAAACGGTAAAAAAATCATTTAAAGTGGTTCACAATTGTCTAATATAAAACATTATTTTGTTATATCCTATTTGATGAGTTTCTTTCGCCAGTTCTTCTCAGGTCTGAGGCTTCTCCTTCCCAACTCATGACGTTCAGTAAACAATTGTAATAATTTAATACTGAATAAAATATTTTGATCTTTTTCTGCCGTGACCATAATTTCTGTAAAGCATTCGAAACGTCGAAAACCAAAAATCAAAATAAATCTGCGAAAAAAATCCAAAAATATAGTTTAAAATACTATTTGATTTCATACATACAAGAAAATCCATTGAAAATCTTCATTTAATACCAAAAATATGAATTTATGTTCATTTCGCATATATTTTGTTTTCGTTTAAATATTTTTTAACTCAATGTGTTATGTAAAACTAAAAGCCAGTTTTAAATTGTGTCCCAGCGAACATATTGTATGAGATGCAATTGAAATGTCTTCCGCAATGAAAGGACGCGAAACGGTGCTTTACATGAATATGAGGAAATCAAAAATTTAATAAAACGTGATAATCCACTTTATTGGATTGAAATTTTACCATATTTTAATTGACACTTTATTTATTGAATTCTTTATTTCTCTTTTAAATCGTTTAAGAATATGTATGTATATGTACAATACTTTGACGATACGTTTGGCTCAGTTGACTAGTGACCCCACTTGCTGTGCCAGCGGTCGCTGGTTCGAGTCCCGCTGGGCTCATTTATGTGATGAGCACGAATGTTTGTACTTCAGTCATGGGTGTTTATATTTATAATATTTAAAGTTATATATGTACTGTATCAACTATCTGGTATCCATAACACAAGCCTCGTAGCTTACCATGGAACTAGATGGTGTTGTGTGTTAATGTCCCAACATATTTATTTATATTTATTTAATAATTGTATATTAAAACGGTGGACACGTTGTTAAATGATCTCAGTTCACAGATTTTTGCTTATATTTGGATCAATAACTTGTTATTTCCCGTAAATTTACGCGTTTTATCCAACTAGTCACGATCTTCTCTCGCTTTGCTCGGATGCGATACGATTTTTTTGAGCGGAAACCTAATTATTTTTCTAAAATAAAAGTAGCTTAAGTTAGTTCTTATATGATCGCATTGTTTTATTTTGTAGAATTACTCTGATATTAATTATTATTATTATTACTCACTATAAGCATTACAACCTTTCTAATGAATGGTCCATAAAACGCAATAAGAATTTTTCAAATCTGATCAGTACATCCAGAGATTAGCGCGTACAATAAAAACAAACCCTTCAGCTTTTTATACTAATACTTACGACTCACCCTCGCTTCCCTCACTTTCTCCATACGAACTTTCATCCTCATTTTCACCCCCTCAAAGAGTGATATCCGGGATAGAAACTATTCTTTGTCCTTTCCAGGTCTTCAAACTATCTTTTTACCGAATTTTATCTAAATCAGTTCAGTAGTTTCGAAGATTACTCGGTACAAACAAACAAATTTTTCTTCTTTTTAATATTAGTATATAGATAGATGATAATTCGAACTATTGACTAAACAATAAAAATTCTCCGGGATAGAAACTATTCTTTGTCCTTTCCAGGTCTTCAAACTATCTTTTTACCGAATTTTATCTAAATCAGTTCAGTAGTTTCGAAGATTACTCGGTACAAACAAACAAATTTTTCTTCTTTTTAATATTAGTATAGAGATAGATGATAATTCGAACTATTGACTAAACAATAAAAATTCTTATTGACATCTAATGATTTAGTATCTACAAATAAAGATATAGATTAGTATCTACAAATAAATATCTATTCTATTTATTTAAATATAAGCTCATGTTCCACATTTGCATGGTTTCGGTTTTGTTTCAATGCCATTGTTCACCGGATATTAAAAGGCCAGGCACAAAGACCGAAAAGATTTAATTTTGTACGTGAAATGTACATATATTGAAAGGTATAAGAGACTACGTTTAAATTGGACATAATAGGATTTATCGAAAATAAAGTTTTATTTTAACAGAAAATATAAACAAAATTGATATAAATGAAAATGGTACTGATATATGTAAATTAAAAAACATTTACGAGAAAATCAAATAATCGAAAAAGAAGAAACAAATATGTTCGGATTTAAATTGATATCGTCAAATGTGATTTCTAGCTACTATTCCTCACGGGAATCACCTGTATGGTAATAGACGATAACTGTGTTAGATAAAAAATATTACCTGGTTAGTCTAGTTTATATAATGTATGGCTACAGATCCCGGGTTCGAATCAGTTTTAGTTATTAGACTTTCTGTCAATAAATAATTAGAATAGAAAAAGTATTGGTTCTGTGCCTTCTATCTTACCGTGTGTCGATTCTTCATCCTATCGGAGTTTGGGAGTGAAAGGAATAGAGAGTGCACTTGTGTTAGCGCACATACTTGTGCAACATAATATATATGTATAACTTCCACAGTTAGCTACTCTCAGTGAGATTGGCTACCATAGACAAAATCGATTAAAGGAAGCTAACTTATATATATTTTTAATTGTTTCTTAGAGTAAGCACTATACTTATGTATAACACTTATTATGTTAAAAAGCCAGCCAAATGCGAGTCGGACTCGCTCACAAAGTGTTCCGTACAATTATTTATAAAAACGGCAAAAAAATCATATCTGTTGTAGGGAAGCCCCCTTAAATACATTTTTTCTGTTTTTTAGTATTTGTTATAGCGGCAACAAATACATCATCTGTGAAAATTTGTATCACGAAAAAAACACAACAGTAATAAACCATAACGGTTCATGAGATACAGCCTGGTAACAGACGGACAAACAGACAGACGAACGGACAGCGGAGTCTTAGTAATAGGGTCCCGTTTTACCCTTTCGGTACGGAACCCTAAAAATTAACTTGCTACTTTCTATTGTTAGAAGTCCTTATAAAAGTAAAAATAGACCTACAGACAGCGTAGACTTATTGTATTAACTTAGGTAATACGATGATGGTCTAGAACTACAGGATCCTTAAAAGCTATCGAGATACGAAAGCAAAAGTTAATAGTTCGTTCTTATTTTCCCTTAGTACATAAGAGAGTAACTGAACGTCGTTAAATAGAACGAGACATCTAATAAGGGCTTATTAGGGGCTAATGTAATTTACTTGGAAGAAATTACATATGAAAAAACACTTATATATATTTTGATATACATTTAACAAAATCGAGATCATAGTTTGTGTTATTGGATACAATCAATTTTTCAATTTGTGTTTCTGTTTGTTTGTATAGCGTCATTCGAGATACTTTTAATAATTTCTTGGGAAAAGCTTTTATTTTGAATTGTAATTAAGTTATGACATAAAAAGGTATTTTTTTCTAATATTATTTAAATTCACATTAATAAAAAGAAAAGATACGTACGGACGAACAGGAGGTTCTATAATCCCCTTCATTTGTAAGTTAGTTAAAAAGAATTATTGTCAATCTAGTTTTCCATGGAAGGTGTACATGCGCTTAGATTTTTGTTTGAGGCTAAAATATTTTGATAGCATATACCTATAATTACTTGGGTAATTAGCCTTTTTTGTTCGTGTTAGTGTTCGCCCAGTGCTCAAAATTCCAACATTATTATTGAAAAGAAGTGCCCACAGAAGGGGCAGGTTTGGGTAGGGAGTAAATTCATGTAAGTCGTCATCGACATGGTCACGTGACGTGTTAACGCTAACACTCAGAGTGCCGATAGATGTAAAAACCAGATAAATGTAAACAGTTTTAATTTACTTATTTTAATTTAAGGTCAAAAATTAATTTGAATATCCAAAAATAAAACTATTTATAGGTTTAAGTTTTTACTTCTGTTAGCAGTCCTCATAACTGCTTTTTTTATTGTAGCACTCGTCAATAGATACTAAACAAAAAAAATCGGATATCAAACAGAGGAGAAAGCTACTGAACTATTTTGTCTTTGCCTATTTATATATTACTAGCATTGCCCGCGGCTCCGCCCGCGTTCAGATGACCAAATATCAAATTCTTAGGCTTTACATAATAGTAGGTATATCTACTCTTACATATACCAATTTCATTTAAACGTGTACTATCACCGTGGTTTTATTTTAACCAGTTTTAGTATTTTTTCTCAGTAATAAGATATTTCCCCGCAATAAAAAGTATCCTATATCTTGACCCGGAAAACCAGCTATAACCATACCAAATCCCATCAAAATCCCTCCAGTGGTTTTTCTGTGATGCGGTAACAGACGAACAGACAGGCAGACAGACAAAAATTCTAAAAACTGTAGATTCGGCCTCTGTATCGATAATAATGTCTATTTCAATTAGATTTTCAAAAAAATATTTAATGTACAGATTCGACTCTTTACAATTTTATTATATGTATAGATTATTTTTTTATTCTTTTGGGATATTTGTAAAAGAAATATGAAGGATATACATTATACAATGTACACGGTGTAGATGTGTAGATGAACCCTGGACGAAGTAAGGGCAAATCGATAGTTAAGTACATAACAGACGATTAAACCACCATCTCATAGGGTATGAAACATCAAAGATTACCTACTTTAGTCGTAAGTCTGACTTGATCGTGTAAATGCACCCTCGTCAATGTCAGGTAGATTAGTGTCACGATTGATTTCATAAGGTTTTACGTTCAGAGAGTAATGGGTTTCTACCATTTTATGGCTTGTTTAACCAATGTAGGGAATTAGCATTATCTAGTTTGCTTTACGATCGAATCATTTTTATTATTTGTTTTTGTAAGATAATATTATATAACTTTAGTTTGTTATATGCATTATTAATTAGTTTCTCGATATTATATTGATGTCATTAGTACGTACCAAGGATTTTTTGGGGATATCTTCAGATAGGTAAATGTTTTTAATGCTACCTTGAGATGATTGATAATATAATGCTGAGACAGATTTTTTTAAATAAAAATGATAATTTAACATGTATCAAAATAATACAAAATCAATAAAATATAGTCGCTGGTGGTACTAAATAGTAACTTGCAAATATGATTTTACAAGGAAATTTTGTCAAGTATATTATTTAATTCTGTTGCTTTTATTTGATATAATTTAGTGAGCCTTAAAACTGAGCCCTTTAGATTTTAAAATGTGACACTAATCTACGTAGTTGGATATCACGTAGTACAAGTAGGCAATTAAATAATAATAGAATGCAATATTGTAAACTAATAATACTTTAAAATAGCATGATCGGCTCTTCTCAGCAGAACTGCCTTCCGAGCCGGTGGTAGCAGGTGGTAGGTAGGTGGTAGGTTACATACAAACATATAATTAAAATTTAAAAAATGTAAAAATTGAGGATTCATAAACGTGCAAAAATCTATTTGAAAATACACAAATTTTGATTTGATTTGAAACAAATATTTTTTATTTACCAGTTTTTTAACTAAATTACTTGAATAAGTACACCAGAAATACATGTACACAGATGCACAACTAAGTACCTACTGTATTATCTAAATTGAACAAAGTTTACGAGTTTAGCGTGTTGTAAACAAATGTTGTATCGTTAACTCTAACGATGTAATTTTCTATTAGCGAGCCGCTTTGTTGTATGGCGTAAGTCAAAAAAAATATAGAAAAATGCTATTCACAGCCATTTTTATTTATCATTGGTATACCTTCATACTGCCTCGGTCTAGTGGCTAGCATGTTAGACCACAGATCCAGAGGTTCTAGGTTCTGGTCGCGTGTTGAGCCAAGTTCAGTTATTGAGTATTTTTGTCAAGACATTCTCAGTAAAAGCCCGGATTTGGGAAGTTGGCGGTATTTCCCCCCGTGCCTCGGAGAGAATGCTGGCCGTCGGTATTGCACCTTAACTATCACCGGTCGTGTCGAGCAGTCGTCCCACCGGAGTATGAGAGAGACAGGTATAGAACGTGCACTTGTGTCTGCGCTCATACTTGTACACTATAATATCTCCTGCGCAGATGGCTAATCTTAATGAGATTTTCCGTCATAGCCAAAATCCGGTCAGATTAATCCGAATAAAATAAGAGGTAAGATTTTTTTTGTTTGTTTGTACCGAATAAGCTCCGAAACTTGAGATTCTGGGAAGGACATAAGAAAACTCTTATTCCAGTAGTCATCCCTTAAGGGGGTGAAAATGGGGACTAATGTTTGTGTGGGGAAGCAATCCAGGGACGAACCCCAGCGAAGCGAGGGTGAGTCGCTAGTCTATATTAATATATTTATATTAATATATATCGTTTCTAATGACACATGCCATATAGTGATTTAGAGCTAGAAGAAAGCGTTTTTTTCCTAATTCAGGTAAATTTGAATTATTCATGAAAACATTTTTTTTTACTTTATTTAAATTGAAGACAACTGCCAGTTCTTCAGTTTGGTTTTGCTCCTACTACATGTCCCATCAAAGAAATTAAAACGTCTATCCCCGTCAAGGTAGCTTTATTCCCTCTTTTCCAGGAAATAACGTTTCATGTAATTTTTGAATAAAATCTTAGTCGATAATTAAAGCCCTATCAAAATAAGTTCAGTTGTTTTAGAAATTAGCGGATGTAAGTAAACATATAATTTATATTGAACGAATATATAAAATTCACCTCCATACTAATATTATAAAAGTGAAAGTTAATCTGTTTTTTTTTGTTTGTTTGGTTGTGGCATGATTTTGTCTTTAGATAGAAGGTTGGAGGAAGTTGGTGAGCCGCTAGTATAATATAAGAATTAAAATTCAATTAGCAATCCAACAAATAAATAGTTTTAATCTTATCACTTAGACCACACTCTAATTGGTGTACCGACGCCTTACAACAGTTTGGATGAGTACGGATATTGTTAAGCGTCAAGCATTAAATTCTGCTTGTAATAAGTGCTTGAAGAAATGGAAAATTAAACGGGTATTTAATTTAACACTTTAATTGGCTCTGCAGTTGAGTTTCGCTTTGAATTTAACCCGTTACTAATGAGGGGTTATAATTGTACCGTTCATTGTGCCATTTTTCTATGAGCCTATAAAGATTTAAGTTTAAAAAGAAAGTGTTAACATTTTTGTATAGTTGAGTGGCTATTTCATATACAAATTACGTGTCAAGTGATGACTTGAAAAGCGATAATGATTAAAGAGGTCCTAATATATTTGTAGTGCATTTACTTAGACTACAAATGCATTATGGTAACACAAAGATTATTTATACCAGTATATGTATATGATGAGATGCTCACATAGTGTAATGTAATTTTTTATGAAGAAAAATAGAATTGTAAAAAATATAGGTAATTTTAAAAGTGAATTTTGTAAAGACCACTTTATTGTAATAATCAAAATAGATAGAATCAATTATGATTCTAAAAAGTAAATATAAGTATATTAAATAATTCATTTATTTATTAATCATTAATATTTATATATTGAATAATTATTGAATAAAAGTTAATTTAACCATAGATTTTTTAAATATGCAAAATTAATACTGAATGATGAAAAATGTACGTTTTGATTCAACGTCCCCGTAATGAATGCTTCATTTTAATCTCGGCTTCGTTTTTAAAACAGCATTCCTATAATATTCTGTGGTTAATTTTATCTCCATCTTTTTTCTATTATATATTCGCTTTTTCTTTTGTATTTTCACTTCCACTGGCCCGTTCCAGTGTTTTGCAATCTTGATTCATGGTTTGAAAAGGTATTGAAATAAAACTTTAGAATACTTTTATTATATTTTATTAAAATTGTTAGTTTGCTTTAACTTATAAGTTCCTTAAATCTGTACAGACTGTTTTATTTATATACGTACAACGAAATGGATGCTAGCGAAATAATACATGAAGTGTTGAATTAATCTATTTGTATACTTTTCATTTAAAATACTAAAAATTAATAAGAATTGTAATACAAACAGACAATCTTTACTGACCTCGATAATTAATTAAACCAAGTAGATAATAAAACCAAGAGCTTGTTAGCTTTCTGAAAAGTACTTGAGTCTGGTGTTTTGGATATAACGTGGACGCTTCATTTAATTATCTACATACAGGCTTAATATGACCCAACGTTGATCCAATTTGCTAACTCTTATTTGCATAATAAGAAATTTTACATAATAAATTACATGAAATCATGAAATGTTAATTAAAATTAACGAAAATAAATAACATTAATAGTAAATTCTGTTTTTCTATGAATAATTAACTAAAACAAGAACAAATGTGATGAAAATTATTTTATGAACAAGGTTTTTTTTTACTTTGGATATTTCAAAAAATTCTATTAGAGCTTCAGCTAACAAAGAAATCAATATATGTATGTATGTATTTGTAGTCATTTACATAGAGAATCTATTCAGTATTTAGTCAATGACATCGTCATTGCAAAGAACAAGGGTTAATCATTACAACCTGTTATACCGTTAGCTAACTATTTACATATTTACAAAACTATTGGTCCTTCTATTTAAAAAAAAAAAACAAGAAAAATAAAATTAAAAAGTTATTTAACAGTACTAAATATAATTTCAAATTTCACAAATGATAAATATAGAAATCATTGCTTTAAAATTTGAAGGTGTTTATAATAATTGGTGTTTTACACACTTAAAATCTATTTTTTCCACGTACAATGAAATAATTTTACTTCAAACTAATAATCAATAGAAAATAATAAACAAAATCATTTGTTTCATAAAATTCGACACTCATCAGGATGGATATGGGGGCTGAGTCTCTTTATTTACACAATCTATACACTATCATATAATATATATATACAATCATTTACATCAAATCAAAGTCCCATTCAAGATAAGTGGATATGGCAATATTAAACACTGTTCTAATGTCTTTTCACTAACACGTTTTTAACGCCTTCTTATATAGCACGTATAAGTCATATATAATCTGTAACGCACTTGAGAAGGTCCGGCGGGAGTCACACAATCTCGTCATGGTGAGCCATATCACTGCAACTGCCAGCCCGTTGCAGTCAGGCACGCTGACGTCACACTCTCAACTCCTCCATTGTAACATTCGACTTCGCATTTAACTGAGTATTCTTCTTTGTTAACGTACTAGTATTCATTAATTGCATCTGATGAGATAGCAAGGGCTGGTTCTCCTGGAGCTGACCACTTGCTAGGGTATTTATGTTGCTTTTCCCAATTTTTGGAGGAGGAGGTGCTCGAGGTAGTGTCGCCATTCCAGCTACATTATTACTTGGCAAATCAGCAAATTCTGGCGGAGGAAGCTGGTGGTGTGAATGCGTGTGGTGATGACTTAAAATAGTCGCAGGATCATTTTTTAAACTCGTCTGAAATGTCAAAGCGCCTTCAAGATCACCACAAATATTGTTCGGCATCTGGCCGTTTTCTACACGTTTTTTTAAATGCGACCCATTCGCGTGGCCGTCTTGTCCGTTCATCCTTGTTTTATCTCGTTGGTAGTATACACCAGCAAATATGAGCACATTTAATATGAGCAACGAACAACCTATAGCTATAGTTACACTAAGGGCAGTGGAATATGCAGCGAAGCCGTCCTCTGGAGGTGCTGATGTAGATCCGTCTGTTTTGTGAACATCAGAAACACCAATAGTGCTTTGGGTCACCGCACTTAATCCTACAATATTAAAATTTAATGGCGATGTTACATTCAACACTGATAGTAAGGGGATTTTGGTGGCTACACCAGTGTCTGTAAGCACCATTTCAGTTGCCTTCTTAAAAGGGGGCGTGAAAGTTTTTAGTGTTGGTTGTAATGATGATTCTTCATTTTCTAATTGATGATGCGATTGAGGAACATCCTCTCCACCCGGTCGATGGAGATCTGGTACTAGGTTTAACCAGAATGACAGTCTGTGAACAAGTAAGAACTTTAAAACTGCAAAACTAAAATTAGTTTAAGCAATAATCGTTGTAGTATCTTATTTGGTCATTAAATTGTGATTTTAAACATATATATATATATATATATATATATATATATATATATATATATGTGTGTGATTTTAAATTTGGGAATAATACGCTCTAATTTAATGTTTCCTTTGCCTTAATCGTAAAAATACGCAAAATTTTAAAACAAAAAATTTAATTTTTGGAGTAATTTTACCATCGGTGGCAGGTATAAATAATAAAACAGCTGTATCATGTTATTAAAAGGATCAATTATTGACATATTATTTATATTCATTCAATCGCATGAATATAAAACGATTTGTTTATTTTATTCTGCATATATTTATTTAGTGTGATAAAAATGTAAAATGTAGTTAGGGAAAAAATAGTAAGGGTCTATTATGATAGACATAATATAAAAAGTTTGCTAAGTTTCTTTCGCTAGTTCTTCTCAGGTCTGAGGCTTTTTCTTTCAGAAATCGTGTAGACTCATGACGATGATCTTTAGACAAACAGTAAAAATTGTACTAAATACTGAGTAAAATATTTTGAATATGAATACCTACGAGTACATATGAACATGACGTGAACTACAAATACACTCATCTACAATTTTTTGCTATCTTTGTACTTCAAAAAAAGTGAAGTACTCAATTTGAACGAGATTTGATGTTTTTTAAATTAATTAATATTGATTATACTTATGATTTTCAATGATTATATTAAAAAACTCTATGCAAATTTTAAGTTAAAAATATATAAGAAATAATAATGAATATAATATAATTTGAGACTAGCGAATCACCTTTGCTCCGCTCGCGTTCGTCCCTAGTTACGTTTTAACGTTTAGTACAGATTTCTCACAAATGAGACATTTTCCCGCAGTAAAAAGTATCCTATATGTTGACCCAGATAACTAGCTATAATCATACCAAATTTCATCAACATCTGTTCAGTGGTTTTATCGTGATGCGGTCACAGACAGCCAGAAAAAAATTCTAAAAACTATAGATTCGGCCTCTGTATCGATAATAATGACTATTTAAAATATAATAAAATATTTAATTTACAGATTCTACTCAGAATTTTATTATACGTATAGATATGTATACTTACCTATGTGCTCTGTAATGATTTTTCAATTTTGATTTGATGTCAATATTTAGATATTTCTTGTGTACTGCTTCGTACGCGGTCCACTCAATATTCTTCATTCTTACCCTTTCTTGTCGTCCGGCTCTAATTGGGTCACTCTCTTGGGCTTCATTAGGATTCCTATTAAAATATTTTATATATAAAAAAGAAAATTCAAATATATGCAAATTGAAATTTTCATATTTTATAACTTTTAAGTTTTATATTAAATAATTAACTAAACTTAAAATACTGAGTTTATTTTAATTGTAAGTTTGTCTTAAAACTGCAATCAATTCTTTAAACAGCCAAATAGATACTGGAATGTTAATCAAATAATTTTATTTTAAAATATCTATTGTTTTAGTATTTCGAACTGTGTAAATATAGCTCCAATAAACAAATAGGTTACCCAGTTTTAGCGAAGTTTCCCCAATATAGCATAACCGATTCAGACAGCGCTACTTCTGATTTAGTATAGTTTCGGGGGAAGTGAGTCAGACCGCCGACTAGTGGTGCTCCAAATATGTACGGGAGTTCCTCTCCGTGAATGCAGCCTTGGCGCTGTTGGAAATAGATGAAAAAATATTATAAAAGCTAACGGTTTGAAAAATTATTGTCTAAAACTATCTATATATAAAAAAAATCGATGTGTTATCTTCCTAATTGACTTCAAAACGACCGAAGTGATTTTGATGATATTTTCAGGCAATCTTCAGACAGTCCAGCGGATAATCCTGTTTGAAGTTTAGTAGCGATCACAAATTTGAATGCGGGTACTGCTAGATGTAGGTACATAATACAACAAACGTAGTATATATATATATATATATATATATATATATATATATATATATATATATATATATATATATATATATATATATATATATATATATATATATATATATGGGCGAGTCGCTAGTATTATTACAATTTACACGAGCCTTGGAAATGACTGACTAGAGTTAATTATATATTAAAATTGCCCTAATTACTTCTATTCATTACAAAGTATGGTGTCAGTAGTATAATTAAGGCGTACGTGTACGAATATATTAATTTTCTTATACCAGAAAGAGGTTGTTTGCGGTTTTACTTTCATGTTTTTTTAATTGATTCAAAACCACTAATAACGATCTCCGATTTATAGGGAAGGAGCTTAAAATGTATAGTGGTTTAGATGAGCCATATCGTATTATTAATTTACTTTGCTTAAAATTAAGCTATTTTATATGACATCAAGTACTAACTCAATACCAAGCAAAGAAACGAATAAACATAAACTATTAAACCCATTTAGATATATGTATTCAGTGTATTATTTTCGTTATGTTTGTTTGTTTTAATATAGTGTACAATAAATAATATATCAATCAATCTATCTATGTACCTATACATACATATATTTCATACCAAGTTTCTTATAATGTAAGTATCTTTCTTATATTTCAACTGACACTTTTTAAAGCCATTAACAAGAGAACTGAATATATGTTGATTTTTTATTCCAATTACTATAAACAAAGTCGCGAAAACTAACTTGTAATAAATTTCTTAGAAATTATGAATAAATGAAAAAAATATAGAGAGAAAGCTGAGTTTTACAAGACTCAATATTTGACTTCGGCGACGCTACGATTTCAAAGGCAATATTTAATATGAGGTAACATTTTCATTTCATACACTGTACAAATAAAAGGCGGGGTGTTTTAAAAGAAATGATTCTTTTTAAAGTTTCTATATTTTTTGTATAAATGCTTTCATGTTCGCATCTTGTATATTGAAAGCGAAATATTTTTACTCGACTGCGGCAGGAGGAGGATTATGTTTTTCGAGAGTATGTATGTATGTATGTATATTTACTTGGCACGCTCTGTAGTCTAAACGCTTGATCGTTTCAGCTTGAGAGGTATCGTTAGATTCGTCTTAATTGCGAGAGTGACACTAGATTTATAGATTTATGAAAATGAAAAAAATTAAAATGGCTGTTTTTTGACTTATACCTAGTCGTCAAAAAATTTTATTACACCTTTTTTATAGATTTTTTATTATTTCACGATCTTTTTCTAACAATGCTATGAAAATGTATTATAGTAGTTTCGTCATATTTTTAAATTATTTAAAGTAAAAAAATACACACAGTAGGAAAAAATTACAAAAAGTGCAAAAGAAAATTGTGTGAAAATATAAACCTAAATGGAGAAAGCATTAAATTTCACTTTTTTTTTAAATGTTGGTTGGGACGTTAATATCCAGTACCATCTAGCTCCATACTAAGCTATGAGGCTTGTCTTATGAAAACCAGATAGTTGATACACTACACATATGATAAAACTATAAATACATACATATCATAAATATAAACACCCATGAGTGCAGTACAAGCATTCGAGTTCATCACACAAATGAATGCTCCCAACGAGACTCGAAACCGCGACCGCTGGCACAGCAAATAGGGTCACTACAAACTGAACCAAACGTGTCGAAAATTTCAAGTAGAAATTGGTTCATTTTAAACATTTTACAATTATTATTTCTCTTCTTATTGAAACCATTAAAGAAAATTTATCAAAAATGATATACATATGTCTTGTAGCTAAGTCAAAGCTGTTTCAATATATTGGCCGTATTGACGTTAGAAGCTATCTGAAATACACGAGAAATCGTAAGTCTGTACATTGGAAGATTTATGTCCTGTTGCTAATGCCACGATCGGTTTAGAATAGATGTGGAAAAACATTTCGATAAAATATTGGTGGACAATTCGTCACAAATCTTGGCTCGTGGAAATTTTAACATCTGAATGTAATAAGATTTTGAGTCTAATCTGTACATTAAATATTTTTTTGAAAATCTTATTGAAATAGTCATTATTATCGATACAAAGGCCGAATTAATAGTTTTTAGAATTATGTCTGTCTGGATCACGAGAATACCACTAGACAGATTTTGATGAAATTTGGTTTGATGATAGCTGGTTATCTGGGTCCACATATAGGATATATTTTACTGCGGGAAAATATCTCATCTCTGAGAAATCTATACTAAACGTCAAACCGTAACGAACCCGAGCGGAGCGAGGGTGAGTCGCTGGTGTACGTATAAAAGTGATTTTCTCAAACAAGTTTAAGGTTATTTCGTGTAGTATCGTTTTTAAACTGCCAGGTTATTTTAAAGCTTCTTGATTTGATTGTTGAGAAAAATATTTTATTTTTTTAATGTATTGTTATTTGTTCTTTAACTTTAAATTTGAAGTATCGGATGCTTCCCTAGGTACGTTTTAATTTTTTGAGCGGCTTTTTCTAAAATAAAATATGTTTAAAAAATAAAATAACCTTCTAACATCAGAAATCTGCCAGTGAAAGACCAGTTAAAATCAGTCCAGCCGTTTCGAAGATTAGCCGGAACAAACAGACAGACAGTTGGACAAAAAAATTAAAAATTGTGTTTTTCTTATAAGTAGGTACTGTGTATAATTTCATACGCATTTAGTCAAAAGCAGTTATTTTGATATTAAAAACAGGCACATCAATTTAAAAAAAATATTATAAATAGAATTTATAAATGTTAATTTGAGAGTAAATTATAATGTATATTGTATATAATTAATAATTTGTGAGTTTGTTCGTTTTTAACACTTTACAGGGTCAATGGATTAGAATATAGCTCGGAATGGAACTGACCTATATAGAATAACTTATAGATAGGCTATTATTTATTGGCACAGCTTCGAAGCTGTGGGCAAAGACTTATATGGTAGCTTAGTCGTTGAAAAATAAAAGAGAATAGAAACATGCTATTTTCATGGCATCCGTTACACTATAAAATAAAATTATTAAAAATATTTATCATAATGGTAGGAAAATATCTTATTTATTAGCCAAGGATTGGCTATATTTAACCCTGGCAAAACCAGTGGTTATCTCCAAAAAATATTTTTGGGGAGCAACCAGGGGAATTGACATTTTATAATATTACCCAAAAAAAACAATAATTTGCTTTGCTAATAGAGGTCGATAAAGTAAATTTGAAACAAGGTACGTCAAAACTTTCATGAGCTGAAACTAACCTGATGACTACATCACATCATCATCGCCTCATCATCAGATAACATTGACTTTCATCATCATCATCACATCAGATAAGATTGACTGTTTTTAATGATCTTATTTTATTGACAAACCTCCTTCGTATCTTCTCCATTTTAAGTGAGATAGGCGAAGTAATCTGTGGTCAACTGGCACGCTTTGAAGCCAATAACAAGAAAATTGAATTGAAGATTGAGTGTAGTTAAACAGAATCCTTCAAAAAGTTGTTATGTGTGTACATTTTACTTACTTTTTTACGCTCAAACAGTTAATTAGACACAGATAGACTGTGTCTAGGAACTAACCTTGCCATTAGTAATGTCATATTATAATAAATGCGCGAATGTGTATGTGTCATGTGCGCGCGCCTCGTGTGCGAGAGTGTGTGTTCGTGTGTGTGCGTGTTCGTTTGTTTTTTTCCTTTATTTATTCCTGTCGTATCGTCTCAATGATTTGACTGTTTAGAGTAAAAGTTATACTGCCTAGTTTACTATTTTCACAAATTTTCGCATTTTTAATAACTAAGTTCAATAAATGTAAAAAAATATTTATTTCCATCAAATTCTGCTTCACAAAACTTAATATTATCATATTTTATCACCCAAAACCGTGGTATACTATAAGTGTACAATAAAACCAGAGTTTAAGCTTACGCGGTAATAACACAATGCAAGCGGATCCCACGAGTTGAACGCTAATAGAGACTTAAGAACTTATACCCACAAAACACGATTTACTCTATTATTAAAATTTACTAACTTACTTTTGAGATTAATATGAAATTTCTCGCAAGAGAATAGTTTACGTGGATTAATTGAGAGAAAGTTTATAATTTTATTTAACGTCGTAATATATAGACAGAGTAACATTGACATAGATCTACCATAAAGTATAATACTTGTTTTCAAATGCTAGTGCTTGCCCAGTGGTCGAAATTTGAAGGAAATATATATGAATAAAATTTACCAATCTCTAAATAAGCTCGTCAATAGGTTCTAAGCAAAAAAAAAACGAAAATTGGTTGATAGAGGAGTAAAAGTCACTAAAATATTTTGTCTTTGTCTTTTTTATATATTTTTTAAGTATTTATTAACGTTTTTTAGTCTTATTTTTTCTCCTGGACCTATAAAGCTAAAATATTTTCTCTATAACAATTTATATAATAATTAGCATTGCACGCGGCTCCGCCCGCGTTCAGATGACCAAAAACCAAATTCTTAGGTTTTACATATTAGTATACTCTTACATTGCAGTTTTTGTATTTTTTCTCAGAAATGAGACATTTTATGTGACCCGAATAACCAGCTATGACCATACCAAATTTCATCAAAATCCCTATAGTGGTTTTTCTGTGATGCGGTAACAGACAGACAGACAGAGAGACAAAAATTCTAAAAACTATAAATTCGACCTCTGTATCGATAATAATGTTTATTTCAATAAGATTTTCCAAAAAATATTTAATGTACAGATTTGTGGCTTAGTTACAATTTTATTATATGTATAGACTAAGAAGTTTTTTTTGGATATCAAATTTAATATAGCACCACAAAGCCGAGGTAGGTTGCTAGTATTATAATACATGTAACAAACCAATACGTTCAATATTCTAGCCAATATCTAAAGTTTTATCACGCTACTTATGAATAAGCAAGCCAGTCGATTATGCTACTTGGCAGAGTCTACAAAATGTTCCAAGTTCCATCGCTTTAGAAGCATCTTATGTATGCCACGTTGAACTTTCATGATGAACTTGGCAAGTTTTCATTTTTCTATAGAAATCCCTAATGCATTTAATGAGAGTTCGAAACTTGGTACAGACATTTGGCGGACATTTCTTTTTTGTGGAGATTGTAGGAAATAAGTTTTCTAGTTATTTCTAAAGGCCAGACATCTGCAGAAATTCTCTTTTATAGCTGATGATGATTCTGTCTTTTTAGTTTTTTTTGCAAAAACACTTTTTATCTACTCTCATATTATGTTAATAATATTTTCTTAGATTTACGCGAATATTTGACATTTTGAGAGACAGTCTCTCCCGTAACTATGATTGCTGTAAACCATTCGAAACGTGGGGAACCAAAAATCTAAATAAATCCGAAAAGAAAGTTTTATTTAAAATCTCATAATATATAAAATAATAACTAAATAAATAAAATAAAAAATCTAACAAAACAAAACAAGAATTATCCAATTTGGTGCAGTCGACAGGAAGTTATGCGTGTACATACATTTCGGTAATTCATTTTTATTTATATAGATAGATAGGTGAGTTTTTGTGGCGTAAAGCGTAGTGTTGTCCAAGGACAGAATTAAAGCGAGAGAAGATGCCTAGTATTAAACAAAAAACCACCTTATAAATTATCAAAATCATCGATTCTTTGAACTAAAAAAATAGAAATACACACGATAGAAAGACCACGAAATATTGATAATAGAATATATTAATAATATAATATTAAGGAACAATTTTTGCTGTTTGTGAATATCAAATCCGCATTCTCTAATGAAAGGACTTGGAGGACTTAAGGGTATTATCATTTTGGAGAATGATTTTGGACTTAAATAAATATTTTATTTTTATAAAGGTCATTATCTACGAGTATATATAAATAGGCAAAGACAAAACAGTTGAGTGCCTTTTACTTTTACTTTTTTTTTCTCTGTTTGTCAACCAATTTTTTATCTATTAAATTTTTTTGGAAACAGATAGTTTTTTTTATAGTTAGATAAATTCTATTCATATATGTTTTCCCCGATTTTTCAATAATGATCATTGTTCTATAATTGTTTACAAGAAAAATGGGTGCGTGTAACCTTTACGCGCGGTTGAAGTAAAACTTCTTTGGCAAATATTGCAATTACATTAAAACAAATTAATAATTAAATAAGGCATATTAGGCATATTACAATCATATATTTATACAATATCATATACGGAAAGTATATTATATTATATATTTGTCAAACAATTACAACGGTTAACATGGCAATGTATTTTTATCTCCTTCTCTCACAGACTTAATCCTTTATATATATTTATTTGTCTCTTTTTAGTGTCGCATTTCCGTTACATCGAGTTTCAAATCACAACGATTCTAAACAAAATTTAACTTCGAAATAGAATTGAACAATACTTTTTTAGTCAAAATTTTACTTACTTGAGGATAGTCTCCATATTTCGTTTGGTAATCGAAGACATAGAGGTAGGAATTTCGTCGTAAGGCCGAATGAGTGTCTGCTGTGAGTACTGTGGGTGCTACAACTTGCGCGTCACTCAATGCTTCAAGAGTCTCATCTCTGTGGAAATTACAATTAGTTTAGTATATAAACAAACAAAATGCGAACCTACATTTTTTATCATATAAGATCTATATATAAGATATCAATTTAAAATAACGAAAAATGCTTTAAAGTTAATATACAAAAAGTCAAGATACACAACTATTAGCGTCTCAAAAGTGTCCTCAAAAGATGTGCACAATTTGAAATTGAATTACGTTTTTTTCAAATCTCCTTTATTCATTGCTATTCGGATGATAAAATGAAAACGCACGTTGTTTCCTTTCAAAGAGTACTTTAAGTGATGTGCGAAATTTCAATTTTGTGTTTAGACAGTTATAACTTCGGATTTTTGAATTTTATTCTTTGGTTTGACTTAACATCATAATATCGACGCCATTTTTTGAAGAGATATTGGTTAGAGTTCCTAAATATAGATATAGATATAGCAAAATTTCTACGAGAGTCATGTTAGTATCTACTTGACTCGATTTTTGAAGCGAATGCATTACCAATAACCTACCATTGCTACACAAAACTTGCATAGAACGAACATTTCCAATGGTAAATTTACCTTATATTGATGGGATGCTGGACCGGCCTCTCCCAATCAGTATACTCGTTAATAATTGTGGCTAAAATTTCTGACAAATGATAACTGTATGTGTTTCGGACAAATGATTTTAGAATCTTCGACCTTCTGTCTGCTTCTATTCCATATTGAACATCGTCCCCACTGAAGGCGAAATAGGCTTCAGCTTTTGTTACTCCTAACATTAAATCGTACCTGTTAAAAATAAGATTCCCGATTTAATATATAAATTTTTAATTTATTTTCAAGTAGCGGAGCGAGATATATATATATATATATATATATATATATATATATATATATATATATATCCCTAAATTGAAAAATGATTGCTTCCTCATACAAATATTCCGGGATAAAAACTATCCTATGCCCTTCCCAGCGCCTCAAACTATCTCCATACATAAAATTTCATCTAAATCGGTTTAGCGGATGAAAAGGTAACAGACAGACAGAGTTACTTTAGCATTTATAATATTATTATGGATTTAATATTAATTTAATAACAATTTTGTTGGTTAAAATCATTAATACGAGTCTAATATGAGAATAATATTTTTTTGGCAGATATTCTAAGAATATTGACAACCATTTGGGGCACTTACAAGTATCCCTCTCTACATTACTCTTTTGGGGCAAATATTCTGTCTGAGTATATGTTTGTGTATTATATGAATACCACAGACTACAAAGCAACCAAGTAGTGGCTATCCCTACAAATAATCTCTTACCTACTTAGCGTAGGATTATTTATTTATTGAGACTTTCGCTTTTACCTTGTGTAAAAATCATACAATATTTTTTAAAAAATATATAAAAATAAAAATAAAACCCCCGACTGCGAAAAAGAACTAGAAAGATGAGAAACAGTTGACACAAAACAGTACTAAGCAATCCTTTGGAACACCCTCCTTTTGGCTTCGCTGTAGTCGGGTAAAAATAGGCTATAGTTAGTACTTTTCTCTATTATTCTTTTCATTTTAAAATTAAAACGATAAAATTGCAAAATAATAACCGTTTTTGATAAACTCTTCGCTTAAATTAATAAACTAACTACAAAATTTTGCCATAATACCTATATAAAATCCGAAAACTTAAGATTACTTAAGACTTTAATCAAAAGTATCTCATATCTCTGAGAAATCTATATCAATCGTTAAAACGTTCCTAGGGACGAACCCGAGCGGAACTAGGGTGAGTCGCTGGAAAATATATAAAACGACTAAATAAAATTCTCAAGAATACTTGGATATAATTTGGACTTACTTAGTAAGTTGAGCGATTGCACTTTTCCGCATAAGGACAGCATTGATAATGTTCACAGCAGTGGCCCCCTTGCCAAGCGGGGCACGCGCCACCTGCCATTCATACCCTGGTTCGGGGTTGATAAGCATGTCGCCTGTGTCTAAAAAATAATTTAATCAAGAAAAACATTTGGTAGAAATATAAAATTACAAATGGATATAATGTTTTGTGAATGTATTTTAAAATTATTTTGTTTATAGCTTGACTGACTTTGAAAAACAAAAAGGTATTCAATTCGCACTTCTAAAACTTAATGTGTTTTAAGAATGGCAACATTATGTTGATACATTGTACAAAGTCTGACTCGACAAAATTAAATTCCTAAGAATGAATTATCTTTTTTCACATAATATTCGGTGTAACTTTTTAAAATGTAATGATATATTGTTTACTTCGATGATATCGTGACATAACATTTAGAAGATATAGAATTGATCGATAAAACTAAGATATCACTAGAACGAACCGAGGTTTATATTCCATTATATACTCGTATTTGTATAATTTGTTTTCTAAAAAATTGCTTATAAAAATATTCTATAATGCCAATAATACTTGTTCATTTAGAATTCTTTTTTTGTTTGATAAGTCAAAAAATCGATAATTTCATGTAAGTCTAGTACGTATTATCTTTCATATGCTATACATAATATATGATTAAGTTTATATATAATTAATATATGTTTATTGCTCAATCTACTAAACATATATTGACGATATGTTTGGCTCAGATTGTAGTGTAGGTCGTTTGTTCGACTTCCACTGGGGGCATTCGTTTGTGCGATGAGCACGAATGTTTGTACTCCAGTCAAGGGTGTTTATATTTATAATATGTATGTATTTGAATTTAAAGTTATATATGTGTTATGTGTCAACTATCTAGTATCCATAACACGAGCCTCGTAGCTTACCGTGGAACTAGATAGTGCTGTATGGTAATGTCCCAACATGTCTATTATTTATTATATAGATTAATCTATAACATTCCATTTCACCGTAAAACTGTTCAAAATTAAGCCAAAATTCCACAAAAGTTAGAAAATAAACGTCCTCAAACACAAAACCCGTATAAAATCAAAAGAATTTCTTGTCGGACCAATTGAGATAACTGAAAACATCGACACAAGGGAGCGAGATGAGAAAACTTTGTGGGACAATTTAATAACGAAGCTCGGACGCTCGGCTTGACAACAGATATGTTGGAACAAAATTTGTGAATCCATGAAACTATCAGTTTCAAAGATAAAAAGTCACGATCAGATATAGGCGTATACAGAGATTCAACAATCATTGTAAATATATAAATAGAATTTTTTTAGTTTCGTTGAAAAATTTATCATTTCAATAAAAATTTTAAAAATTTGGTTTATTCCCTCCACGACCGCGGACACGCCGGCATTACATTTAACAATAGATTTCATAGAAATTTAATTATTTTCATAGAAATTCACCTGACACTCTATTTCTGTCTATTGGTAATATTATAAATTGTTAATAATATGAGAGTAGAATAAATGTTAGTTATCATTATTATATAGAGTCAAATGAAATACTTATTTCCTGCGAAGGGTATAGAGATGGCAGCACCAAAAACGGTAATTAATATGAATTATGATTCTTAAAATAAATTCAAAATTTTCCTTTAATTTAAATATGTGGAAAGGAGTGTATTTTCTGGAGTGAGTTGAAGTAATGCTGAAAGTTAATGGTGTCAAAATGTAAATTTTTATAATATGAATTGTGATTGTGTTAAATAATTGATAAGTGATGTGAAAGTGAACTAAATATGGTCAAGTACGAGCGGGTTTCTTATACCGGCCATTGTTTAGAGGAGAAATCTTAAATGGCACTCACATTCTGTTAGTACGACAATTCGACACGATCAGAAGAGCTTATACGCAATAGGCAACGACGGTGAATATCATGGTCAAAGTGATCTATTCGATTTAGTCAAAATTTATTCTTTAAGTACTTAAACATATTGACTACTTCTGGTTTTATTATCCACACTAATATTATAAATGTGAAAATGTGTTTGTTTGTTTGTTCTTCTTTTACGTCAAAACGGAGTGACGGATTGGCGTGATTTTTTGTGTGGAGATAGTTGGAGGACTGGAGTGTGACATAGACTTTTTATCGCGGGAGATTACCTAATTCACACGGGAAAACACGTTTTTATTTTTTACAATCACAATCACACAATCACAAATTACAATCAAAATCACTTGAAACTTGGTATTAAGGCTTTTAAATAAAATTAAATAAATATGCGTTGTAGCATTTTTCGAAATTCATCCCATAAGGGGGAAAAGTAGAGGATGAAAGTTTGTATGAAACTACCTTTTTTAGTTTTTTTTTGTAGTTTTGGCGCGAGCGAAGCCGCGGGTTCTGCTAAGTATATAAACATTTAACGTATTTTTAGTATTTTATGTATTTTTTTATATTTCAGTAAAGTGAAAAATAGAAGAATAAACTAGATTTCAAGTATGTACATCAGAGAAATACATGACCATTAGAGTGTCAGAAAAATATGACAGTAGAAAAGGGTTTTCAAAGCGGGTACACGAATTCCACTTTAAGACGGGTACAGCTATTAGTTTGAGCAACCCTGTCATATAAATTAATGCAAAAAGTGTAGTAAACGTAAAAATTTGAACTTTTTTCTTATTTTCTGCCAACCTTCTTTTGAACTACGTGTCTTTTAACAATGGATGAAACATACCTTTCTGGAATTTCATTTATGCAATTTATAAAGAACAGAAAATATTTATATAAATTTTGCAATATTCTTTTGTAGTTTTGCTATCAAAATTTATTTATTATTATTTTTATAGCTTTTTCATAATGGCTAACAAATTGTAAGGCTACAGATCTGGAGTCCACGACCTTAATTCCTCCACGACCGCGGACACGCCGGCGTTACAGTTAACAATAGATTTCTTAGAAAAATTAATTTCTTAGAAATTTAACTGGAGGTATTAAAGCTTAAAAAAAGGAGAGCAATATAATATAAAATATTTGTGCACTGTAATATCTCCCGTATACAGCAGCATCAGTGAGATTGGTCAATGTGATCAAAATTGGTCAAAAGTATTTAATTATTTATTACAGGCTATATTTATGTATTATATAAGTATACCCTATAATTGCTTCGTAACATTAACTATTTTTGATACTATTATAGGTGCTATAACTATAAGTGCATTTTGAGGAGCTATTCTGCTCATTATGCCGAAGAAACAAATCTGCACCATATTTTAATAAGACCAACTTAAAGTTACTATCTTTCAAATACAAAAAGAACCAACGAAAACGAATCTCATAAGGCGGAGATATCTAGTAGCTCCATTTTTGCCCATTTTTTTGAGGAAGTACCCCTCCAATCAAAATCGCCGACGACAAAAAAGTCGTAAAACCTGTAACGTAACCGATTTGGAAGAAACTTTCTTCCTGATCAGTAGTAAAATACAACCTGTAGAGGAATACCAACAAACTGACAGAGAAAAGCAAATTTTGCCAGTGCCACAAATTTGAAGCAGAGATGCTTCGCCTGCTCGGTCAATTAAAAAAATATATATATGTTTGTTACGAATAAACTCAAAAACTACAGGGCTGAAATAGATGAAATTTGGTAAAAAGATTATTTGAGACATAGGATAATTTTTATTCTGAAAATCATCCCTAAAAGGGGTGGAGAAGGGGGATGAAAGTTTGTATAGGGAATCAACCTAGGGACGAACCCAAGAGAAGCGAGGGTGAGTAGCTAGTATGTAATAAAGTTTTAATTAATAGATTTTCTTTTTGTAGACTTCTATCACAGTTTCCTCATAACAAAATACCAAGTAACTAAACGTAGCATAATCCTTTGAAACTAACTTGTGAGTAAGTTGGCAGAATTATCTTCTTCGTACGTGGCATTCACATCACGCTTTCCCATTCGTGTTACTTGTGAGGATCCTAAGTTATTTCAATGTTTGTCCTTTACCACAGTTTGCTGGACATTGCCATAGTTAGTTGTTTTCATATAACTATATATTTATGTGTAAACTTCGAAAACTTCTATTTCTTATTTATTTTCTGGCTTTGTTGACTTAGCTTTGTTAATTTTCCGTAGTTTAGGATTTTACATTCATGTGGGTAAATAAAAAGCTAACGGCTTTAAAGGTTTTCTGTATATTTATCTATTTATATTTGAATTGAGTACATCCCCTACTTTTTCAATAATTTCGTTAGAATTTAAAAAAAAACAATTATGGAGTCATTACTTTTAAATATTTTTTTTTCTTTTAAATTACCTTTTAAATCATAATGTAATATACTTCCTAATGGATCAATTTTCAATCAAACGAGAAACCCTTTTATCTATTGACCAGATTAAACGTAAAAAAACACAGTATTACGTGTGTTTTAATTAATTTAAAAAATAAACCTTTTTTAAATAAAAAAAGTCATTTGATTACTAATATTTAACTTAGGAATAAATATAATATAATAAGTTTTTTATATATCATTTTTATTATATGTTGGGACATTAACACTCAACACCATCTAGTTCCATGGTAAGCTACGAGGCTTGTGTTATGGATACCAGATAGCTGATACACTACACATATATAACTATAAATTCATACATATTATAAAATATAAACACCCATGACTGAAATACAAACATTCGTGCTCATCACATAAATGAATGCCCCTAGCGGGACTCGAACCCGCGACTGCTCGCACAGCAAGTAGGGTCACCACACGCTAAGCCAAACGTGACGTCGAAATAAATATAATAAATAGGTAAAGACAAAACAGACCTTTTTCTCCTCTGTTTGTCAACCGATATTCTTTGTTTAGTAGTTATTGGTGAGCTCTAGTATTATCAATAAAAATATTTGAACACAATTCTATTCATAATATATGTTATGCCACAAATTTTTAATAATTATTTTGGTTGAATTTAAACCGCTGGACGAACACAAGTTTTTATAATAAACTTAAGTTAATGATTCAATTAACATTATATATATATATATATATATATATATATATATATATATATATATATATATATAATTTAGAATTTAATTTAAAAAAAACATACCTATCACAACTCCATCTACACTCGGACCGAAAGCGTAAGAGAAGTCGGGAGCATGGACAGGTGCAGACAACAACGCTTCTAACGGTCGTTCTCGTAAACATCGTAGTAATGCAGGCGGAGTAAGTTCTGCGAGAAAAACAGGTCGATAAAAAAGTTTGTCTAATATTTAACACCTTTCTACCTTGCTTCCAGTTCTTCTAGTATCTAGATTTTAGATTTTTTAGAAATATATTCATCTTTTTCTTAGATTTTTAAATGAAGCTATCTTTTAGGATTTAGTTGCGGTTTTATTTTATACTTTTGTTCTACACGTTTCGAATGTTTTACAGCAAACATGGTCACTGGAGAGACCGGCTCTCTTGTACCGCCGCCCCTTCAAAAGAGCGACGAAATATGAATAGGTAGTTCGTCAAAATTGTTTGTCAAATGTTAAATATTTGCATTTAAATTGTAAATCTAAGAAACTAGTATCATTAGCTCTTCTAAAATCCGTACTCACGGTAGATACAATAGAGTAGTAAGTTTATGGAGCTTGATTTTTATGATTAAATCGGTTGATAGATAGTACAAGATGAAGTTTACATAAGTATATCTGTATATATCTATATGTATATCTTTAAGGGTTAAGAAAATGAAAAAGGTTTGTACAAAAAATGATGTCGTAGATTAGGCCCTGAGCACTTTCATGTAAAAAAAAATGTTTGAGCGCGTATAGAACAGATCTAAAAAATTTTAATTAAAAAAGACACAAGAAAAACTGTCGAAAATTTGTAGATCATGTAATTTACATAATAGTTGTTAATAGTAGTTTTAGGTCATACAGAGCACTAGCAAAATAAAAAAAATGAGCGAGAGAAGCATTTGTATAGTAATATCTACGTATTACTCTAGGTAATATAGATAAAATTTCGTCCAAACCCGTTCAGGCGTTTTAGCTCAAAGGAGTAACAAATATACACACATATAAAAACTTTTGCATTTATATAAGTAATTTGATTAGTATAAAATAACATTTTAATTTACAAAATAACAATAAAATCATTATATAACTAAGATAATATATAACTTCTATATACCTGGAGAACAATTTGCGTGGTTTGCAACTATTTCCGCATATTTGTTAGGATCAGCCACTAGTGACCACGGGCTTAGGCCTGACCCCGACATCAATATCGCTCTGTGGAAGAGGAGTCCTGAAACAAGTTAAATGTATAGTAATATTTTATTTTCTATAGTTAATATACACAACACAACAAATGAAAAATACTTGTAATATTGTGTGGAGTAATAATAATTATTTTTGTAATATATGCTGTAAGGTTATAGTTTTTAATGCCAAGAAAAAATGTTACACAAAAAAAATCGGAAACTTATCAGAAAAGGAACCAAAAATAATTGGCACTTTTTTACCAATTTGAAACGTTGGTGTTCAAATAAAATCAGCTTTTCGGATTTTTGGCCGATTCATTTTGTTTTTTTGATTCCAAAAAAACTTATCAAAATAAATCCGCGAAAAAATCCGGAAGGATAGTTTAATTTAAAATTTCAAAATATACTCGTATTGGTACAAATCTAAAAAGTATTAGGTGCACAATGTGGCTCGCGCTATTTTATATGTATTTTACGCGATATTTTCACAAATAATGAATTCAAAATTACTTTACTGTAAAATTAATTCTTTGTAGATACTCACAAGAAAAAAAGTTGTAATAAAATATAGTTATTTTCTTATAATTTTATGAATACACTCACCCTCACTCACATACTCACCCTCGCTTCGCTCGGGTTCGTTCCTAGCTTGTTTCCCAATAAAAACTTTCATCCCTATTTTCACCCCCATAAAAGATGATTTTCGGGATAAGAATCTATGTATGTATGTATATACAATCTATGTATCCATATCCTTCCCAGGGTCTCAAACTATCTTCTTACCAAATTTCATCTAAATCGGTTCAGTAGATCCAGAGATTACCCCCTACAACGTCACAAACTCACAAACTTATAATCTTTATAATATTAGTATAGTTAATATATCTATTATAATTTATGATTATTAACAACATGTCAAGACTAAAATGGTATAAAATTCTAATCACTAGCGGGAGTAAATTCACTTTGTAAAATTTAAATTGAATTTCGGCTCCTCTAAGAAGTGATACAAACCAATTTGTTCAGCAGTCAATATTTGACGTTAAATAATATCACTTGAATATTGATGAAATGTTAAAATAGCAAATTGATTACGTTTTAGGTAAGTTATTTTACGATTGAAGCACCAGCCAAAGGTTAGGAGGTGTTATTAAAAAGAAACATATTTCGATTTGTTTTTAACCGACTGCGCGAGATGGGTAATGTTTATTCATTCTACTAATCTTGTTAATTTTAAAATTTATGAGGATGTATATATATATATATATATATATATGTGTGTGTATGTTTGTTATTCTTTTTCCCAAAAACAAAACGGATTTTGATGAAAATTTGTTGTAGTAAAGCTGATAGATGATAACGTATAAGCTATAACTTATAAAGATATTATAGTAGGTAATGCTTAATTGATATAAGCGGGCAGTGACGTGGGAAAATGCTAGCTGTATATCCATACTAATATTATAAATGTGAAAGTGTGTTTGTTTGTCCTTTTTTCACGTCGAAACGGAGTGACGGATTGGAATGATTTTTTGTGTGGAGATAGTTGGAGGGCTGGAGAGTGACATAAGCAACTTTTACCGCGGGAGATTATCTAATTCCCACGGGAAAACATGTTATAATACAATCCAAAAAAATATTTAAGATTAGAACTACTTGAAACTTGGTAATAATGCTCTTCAATAAAATTAAATAAATATGTGTTTTAGCATTTTTCGAAATTTATCTTATTAGAAGGTGAAATAGGGGATGAAAGTTTGTATGAAACTACCTTTTTAGAGATATTTTTGTAGTTTTAGCGCGAGCGAAGCCGCGGGATCTGCTAGTATAGTATAGTAATGTAATTATTAGAAATTCTCTATGGTTTAGTGGCTTAATAGATTTGAGCATGAGATGTAAGATTCGTCCTAATAGTGAGAGTGACACAGCGTATATACAGCTATCATCGTCTAGGTGCTTATTTGTCCAAACGACCAATTTTCCTAAATAGTTATTAATTTTATTTATATCTAAAATACAGATTTTACTTTAAAAAAGACGAAAACATGTATTATCTACATATGTATATATCTTCGAAATAAAATTTTGTTTTTAAGATAAAGGAAATAACTCTAATATATAGTAAGTACAACAAGTATTGTTAGTTTGAACAAATAAGCACTAACTATAAAACGGTCTGTGAATGGTATGTACTCGTACTATGACCAAAAATCTTATGCTACTATGATAAAAAATACAAAAAAAAATACTTGATGCCTCCACGACCGCGGACACGCCGGCATTACAGTTAACAATAGATTTCTTAGAAATTTAATTAATTTCTTAGAAATTTTACCTGGAGGTGTTAATATATCATAATTTAATATTTTTAATTTTCAATATAACAATTATCTACACTAGTTACATTATACGACTTGGGTCTCATGCAAAGTGTTTTTTCCATTTTATTAACATCTGGCAACTAAGTCCAGAATTAAAATTTTTAAATTGAAATTACTAAAATGAAAATTAAACAATATATATCTTCACAAATATTCATATTATTTGTAATATTAAATATTAATAAATTGCTTAGTTACTACTAATTACTAGTTCAAAAACCAAATAACAGTTTTTACTTTGATTTAAAAGAATCTGGTTCCATACAAAAATGAAGTCGTCGCAATTGAAAACCCAACTCCTTGACCATTAGACCACAAACTAAATGTGAAAGGCGAGAACAAATTCAAACAAAAATAAGAATGTCTGTCACTGACATAATTCGCGACGACAAAAGTATACACTTATTTGCAAACAAAGTAAAAATGAAATTTCACTGTAAAATCCACAGGAACCTTTCTTCGAGCTGCCTTTTATTTGAGTCAAAGAGCTGACCTACTGTAGTTTCAAACTTTACTCTAAAGATTCTTACAGATTTCTTATAAAAGTAATCTAGAATGTTAACGTTTCTTGAAATTTACGTGGAGAAAATATTATTATTTTTTGTATTTATATCCAGTTTAAAGCCTCTCTTTAGATCAATCATTTGGGTTTTAATATTGAATGTTATTTAACTCACAATGACAGCGTGATCGATTATTTATTTTCCGCAACTTACTTTAGTCACACCGGCACGTTCAATATGATATAGTCCAGAACGTTTAATATGTATAGATATAGTCTTTACTGGTATTAGGTTCAGGGTACTAACTATTAATGAGAATACGATTTTTTTAGTGTCTTGCTATCACAAAATATAATCTGTAACGGTATACCTAAGGGAATCAAGTGTTTCCCAGAAAAGAAAACTACGATCCCATAAGTTTTTTTAAGTAATTAGATACTCCAATATAACAGTAATATGTTTATATAGTGATGATATGATTACTGTGTTATTTTTTTGTGCCCTTTTAACGTCCCAGTGTTGGGCGTGGGCCTTTCTTCAATACAAGGGGGATCAGGTCATAATCCACCACGCTGGCCAAGTGCGGGCGGACTTAACATATTTAAAAAAACTTTAGCTCTAATCTCTAAGCTGTCTTAAGCATACAGGTTTCTTCATGATGTGCTCCTTCACCATAAGACAAGTGGTAATCATGTTTGAAATTGCTTGCACATAAAAATATCGCAGGTGCGGCTTGAGATTTGAACCCGCTTCCCTTTTCCCAAGCAAGCACGTTACGTACTGTTGCTTTAGCGCGTTAACACCTATTAATTTTTACAAAAAATTAATTCGCATTGTCAAATAAGCCACAATTGGGTACATATACAGGGTCATTTTTAATTACTGAAAACCTTTTGGGAATTTACTGCTTACATCATAACAACGACATCTGTAATAAAAAAAAATATTTCTTAAATTTTACAAAAATAAAAGTATTTTTATTGCTCCTTCTAAACGGTAATAGTCCAGCAATTAGCAAAAGAAAGCGCATGACCGGTGGAGGGGGAGGGGTGGAGGGGTGTAGGAAGTGGCCCTTACTCATTTAAACTTGGCCAGATGCTAGAACTTTACCGTTTAGAAGGTGCAATAAAAATATTTTTATATTTGTATGAAAATAAAAATTTTAGAAATATAATTTTTTCTTATTACAGATGTTGTTGTTATGACGTAAATAGTATATTCCCAAAAGGTTTTCAGTAAATTAAAAATGACCCTGTATATGATCGTATCGGTATACCTAAATATAACCGAATAAATTTAACTATTCGATTGGCTCTACGTAAAATTACGTGACTGTAGATATTAATAAAAGAGCTCGTTAAGGTTTACTTAAATAAATGACATTGGTTTAACTTTAAACCGCATGCACGCGTTTACGAATGAAATTCATGATATTTTAACCAATTTCAGTGGCTTTCATGAATCAAAGTGATAATATTATATTAAGAATGCAACTGTAATATGTATGTATTTTATACAGAATTATTTTTTTAAACTCTACCTTGTTATGTTCACTAGTATTTTCTTAGATTTACGCGAATATTTGACATACATTCTTCCATATTTAATAATTTAAATGTGAAAGTGTGTTTGTTTGTTTGTTTGTTTGTGATTCTTTCACGTCGAAACAGTGATGGGTTGGCGTGATTTTTTGTGTGGAGATAATTGGAGGGCTGGAGAGTGACATAAGCTACAGCTTTTTACCGCGGGAGATCATTTTATTCCAACGATAAAACACGTTATATAATACAACTCACAACAACTTGTAGGTACATATTTATTTATAATATATAGTCATCTTTTATATATTAACCGTTAAAACGTCCCTAGGGACGAAGCCAAGCGAAGCGAGGGTGAGTCGCTAGTTTTATATTGTATTCAGCCCTTTTTATCGTCCCACTGCTGGGCACGGGCCTCCCTTCAATACGAGGGGGATCAGGCCATAGTCCACCACGCTGGCCAAGTGCGGGTTGGCGGACTTAACATATCTTTCGAAAACTTGCTAAGTTCCCTCACTATAAGGCAAGTGGTAATCATGTAAGAAATGATTCGCACATGAAATATCAGAGCCTTAGTTTTATATTAATTTGTCCTAAATAAGGAGTTTTTAAGTTAACTCAGCGTAATAGTACATGTTTTGAACTCTACATTACAGTTAAGACTCTATTATAGAGTCATGAGACTAAACAAACTTTTAATTAAAATGTGTCACGCTTGTTTTCAGTTGCAAAGTCTACGAACATTTGTACAAAGTAGTACAAATTGCGACATACCAAATTGAAGTGAGTGTTGCTTGCTACTTCTTGAAAAGCTAAACCAACCACATCTAATATTTGTTACTGAATAGATTTCAAAACTTCTACGATATTTTATTTTAAATTTTCTCTTTAAACGTGAAATAAGTTATATATATATATATATATATATATATATATATATATATATATATATATATATATGTATATAAAGAAAATAATTTTAGTCCTGCTTAGCTTTTTTTGCTAGTTCATCTAAGGAATGCTTGTTTTCTGAACTAGTGGTATACTCATGACGTCCAGTAACATTTTTAATAATTTAACTCTAAAATTCATTGGGTACCAATCTAGGCCTATAAAGTTAATCTGCTAATAATATATTAAAACGGTTAGTATAGATTTCTCAGAAATGAAATATTTTTCCACAGTATAAACCATCCTATATGTTGGATCCCGATGACCAGCTATCATAATACCAAATTTCATCAAAATCTGTCCGGAGGTTTTCTCGTGATGCGGTAACAGACAGGCAGACAAAAATTCTAAAAACTATTGATTCGGACTCTGTATCGATAATAGTGTCTATTTCAATTAGATTTTCCAAAAAAATTTTAATGTACAGATTCGACTTAGTTACAATTTTAATATATGTATAGATTAAAAAAATATTAGATTGTTTTTGCGTATTTTATTTTGCCAAAAATTTCTCTTCTCTTCAAAATAAATGTATAATTTTGTTGGTAGACGACGTCCTAAATCCTAATCCTAAATACTAATATTAAAAGAGACAGACTTTGTTTGTTGAAAAGCGCTAATCTTAGGAACTACTAATCTGATTTGAAAAAATATTTTTGCATTAGATATCCTGTTTATTGAGGAAGGCTATACATATACATATAGTAGTTTATCTGTTCCATACTTACTGTTAAAACTTACCGAGCGAAGCAAGAGTGAGTCGCTAGTAATAATTATACCAATATAATGTACGTATCGTTATACCAAATTGTATTCCACATTGTCTTTATATGCGATTTTTTGGATAATTTTGTGACGTATTAGTTAATGCTAGTTTTTTTTTAAATCAATTAAATAATGGACTATGACCATTAAAACCCAACGGAATAACTGAATAGTTGATATTATTCGAATTTTTAAAACAAATATCCGACGATTTTAAAGGGCTGGTTCATAACTGCCGATTACAGACAAGAATTTGTGTAAACTAAAACACTGGATGAAGTGTAATTAATTCATTTTTCATATTATCATCGGATTTGTATTCATTGATTGAAAAAGCGATTGGTTTGTTCCAGTTTCATATTCATTCAGTAACATTATGCAGTATGATACTCAGTTTTACATTTACATGAACGATGGTTTCAAGCAATCGCTTTAATCGGAAATGAAATAATTAAGCTATGACTGAGAATACACAAAACTACATCATGAAATATCCCATCAAACTACTAAATAGCAGTGGCGAAGTGTGAAATTTTAGCAGAGGTAAGCCGCTCCAAAAATATATAATTTTTATATACGTATTAATGCAGAAAAAAATAAAGCATTAGCTTTATTATTAAATAATATCTTCTTATATATATATATATATATATATATATATATATATATATATATATATATATATATATATATATATCCAAAAGAAGATATATACATTTAAAAAATTAAATGTATGTAAAATTATAGCAAAATAATTTTAAGGTAAGACGTCTTGTATGTACTCTTCGCTACTGCTAAATAGAATACCCTTAGTATACAGTAATATCGAACCCAGGCTGATGTTGACTATTTTGCCTGGTTTTTTATTCAGAGTATTTTGCTTAACCTCAGTAGCCGCTAGATGGCGATGATAATGGACTAGCAAGTAAGCATATATTTTCCTTTTTTTTTATAATTATGTATGTACTAAAATGTGTGAAATATAGCAAAATGCTCAAACAAAACAAATTTTCTGTGATCATGATCTCTTAAGTAGCAAAAGCGGCTCAGAATATGTAAACAGATGTATGAATGTAACAGTAACACTTGAGTATCAAAGTGAAGTGTAAATCCGGGTTTTGCGCTTCTGACATTTCTATGTGCAATTCACTTTTCAACATCATTACCACTTGCTGCACTGCACTTGGAGAGAAGAAAAGCACTCCAATAGTTTTCGAAAGACATGTGAAGCCCGCCAACCCGCCCTCAGACAGCGTGGTGGACTATGGCATGATTCGGCCATTACTGTTAGGTATGAACACTTAGTACTATCATATAATTGTAATTTCATTTTATCTTCGACATTCACTTTGAATTAGAATACACAATACACATACCTATATATTTAACATTTATTTAACATTTAGATATTTTAACTGCCTCGGTGGTGTAGAGGCTAGCATGTACGGCTGCACACTCGGAGGTACTGGGTTTGAGTCCCGGGTCGGGCCAAGTTTAGTTATTGAGTCTTTCTGTATAGTAAGTCTCAGTAACAGCCCGGAGTTGGGAAGTTGGCGGTGTTTCACCCCTGTGCCTCGGAGAACACGTTAAGCCGTCGGTCCTGCGCGTTAACTCTCACTGGTCGTGTCGAGCAGCCGTCCCACCGGAGTATGAGAGTGACAGGAATAGAGAGTGCACGTTGTGTCTGCGTGTACACTTGTGCACTATAATATCTCCTGCGTAGTTGGCTAGTCTCAATGAGATTGGCCGCCGTAGTCAGAATCGGCTAGGAGAACATCATTAACAATTAGATATGTTTTAACGTTTAGTATAGATTACTCAGGGAAGAGATATTTTACTGCAGTAAAATGTATCTTATATGTTGACTCGGATAACCAGCTATCATTATACCAAATTCTATCAAAATTTGTCCAATGGTTATCTCGTAATGTGGTCACAGACAGACCGACAGAAAAAAAAACTAAAAACTATAGACCGCTGTATCTACGAGTATAATGATGACTATTTGAATAAGATTTTCCAAAAAATATTTAATGTACAGATTCGACTCAGTTATAATTTTATTATATGTATAGATATTATAATTAGAATACACATTACACAAGTTATATAAGAATTTATTGTATTTCTGATTCAGTTATGTTGTTTTACATAATCATAATATCGCTGAATAAACTAGTTCATTACATTTTTGTATAACATTTTCAAACTAAAATATTACTCTTTGAAAATACTACCATACTTATTTCATGCACCTTGACTCACTTTCCACTCATTTAATAAAAACGCAATCTACTTAGTCTGAATACCGTTTACATTACGACATGGAAGTTGATGTTATGCAAAGCATTCTCTAACACAACACGGCTTTTCACTAAGAAATCAGAGGCTTTAAATAATAAATAATATAGAGAACTCAGAGAGATATTACGACGAATGAACGATTGTTTGATTTAAACGTATTATTAAAACTTGTAAATAAATATATATTATTGAAAAATTTTTTTTAGTCATTTTTTAATTATTAAATGGGGACGCTAGAAATATAGAAAAAACAGCCACACTTTTCAAAATGCTTTTTTCTAATAATCATATTAGAAATCATACTTTTTAAAATTTTATTCTGTCTGTCTGGGAACGCATAATGACAAAACCACTGGACAGATTTTTGTATGATGATGGCTGGTGGTATGTATTATGTATGTATGTATGTATGTGTGTGTATGAATGTATGTATGTATATATGTATGTATGTATGTATGTATGTATGTATGTATGTATGTATGTATGTATGTATGTATTTATGTATATCTGTATTTAGGATATGCAATTGTGTGTAGTAAGTACACCGCCTACCATTTCATATAATTTCTCCTACGCCCTAAGGTTGCCTGGAAAAGATCGCTTATAGCGATAAGGCCGCCTGCTGTGCATCATCTATTGTTTATATCTTCTTTTTGTATATTTATTTGTGGTGTACAATAAAGCATCTATCTATCTATCTGGTTATCCGGTTCAACATATAGGATACTTTCTACTGCGAGAAAATATCTCATCTCATGTCGTTAATAATATAGTTACAGCTTAAAAAAGTAAAGGAACGTGTTTGGCCAACTATTATTATGGATGAAGCTCATTAAAAATGAAATAAATGAGCCCAAATGCAAAGATTTTTGTCAAAGCTACTGAAAAATACACAATCCACTCCTTGGCTAGATCATTACATAGTACCAAACTCTTATGTTGACATCTAAATTTCACATAAGTACTTAAAAAAATGGATGAATTGAATGATTGAATTTGACGACCCGTTTGGCTTAGTGTGTAGTGACCCTACTTGCTGTGCCAGCGATCGCGGGTTCGAGTCCCGCTGGGGACATACATTTGTGTGATGAGCACAATTGTTTGTACTCCAGTCATGGGTGTTTATATTTATAATATGTATGTATTTCAAATTTCATAATATGTGTAGTAAAAAAATAGAAAAAGTAAAATTCAATTAAACTTATTCTGGTTAACAATTTATTAAATAAATCTAAACCAAAATACAGAGGTCTCAGGTAGTACTTAGTTTGCCAGTTATATATTTACTTTAATAATAATATGAGAAAACTGAAAGCTGAGTACCTACTCACAAGCACGATGTATTATAAATAATGAGGTGTAACATACGCCGTGTCAGTCTATAGCCCTGTCTTCATATAATTAAAAATGTTCCTTGAATATATTTTTTTAATTTTTATTACTTGTTGTTATAACGGCAATTGAAATACATACTCTGTGATAGTTTCAACTGTCAACCTATTACGGTACATGAGATACAGCACTCTGACAGACAGACGGACGGACAGCGGAGGTTTAGTAATAGAGTTCCGTTGGCACCCTTCGGGTACGGAACCCTAAGAAGCGGTAATATAACAAGAAATTACTTGTTAAATAAAAGGCAAAGTGACAGCAAGATAACTTAAAAGTAATTAATTTACACTTGAAACAACACAATGGTGTTTTTTTTTGTAATTTTATATGAGTTATCTATTCTAAAGAAAAAAAATATTAAAACCACTCCACATTAATTATTGTCGATGATATCTTGTAAATTAAGGCTGAATTATGAGTTGGCGGACTTCACATATATTTCGAAAACTGGCTAGGTCTTCTCAGACATGCAGGTTCCCTCACGATGTTTTCCTTCACCGTTAAGACAAGTGGTAATCATGTTGGAAATGATTCTCACATGAAATTATCAGAGGAGCAAGACCCGGAATTCGAACCTGCAACTATTTAAAAAAAAATATCGCCAAACAAATAAATTCCTTTTTGCATTATAATTGAATATCTATATTTTTTTATCACGTTGGTATCCTTAGGAGCGGAATATTGTACATGCTAGTATTCACCTAGTGGTCAAAATTGGACTATAACTTTTATTGAGAATTTCCAAATACTAAACAAAAAAAGAAAATTGGTTGACAAACAGAGGAGAAAAAGATACTGAACTGTTATATACTTGCCTATTTATATGTAGATATCAATTTATTTATTAATTTTATTTATAATAGCTTGCTTCCCAATGCAAACTTTCATCCCCATTTTTTCCCCTTTAAGGAATGATTTCCGGGATAAAAACTATCATATATCCACTTCAGGGTCTCAAACTATCTTCTTACTAAATTTCATCTAAATCGGTTCAATAGATCCAGAGATTACCCCCTACAACGTCACAAACTCACAATCTCACAAACTTTAACTCCTTATAATAAAATTTAATAGTATGTACATTATTTAATGAACTTAATGTGTATAAAACATAAATAGTTAAATAAAAATAGTTTTTAATGCTACTTGCATTCAGTACTTTCTCAAACCACGTTTTATTTATACTGGCAGTGTACATTGCACGAAGCGAAAGCCAAAAATCACTACCTTTTCTTTGTGTACTTTTAGCGGAAATGCTTTAAGTTTAAAAAGAGTATACAATCTGTTAAAATACTCGTCAGCTCTTCTCAAAAGAGAATGTGAAATTTATCAATCTGAACTCGTATTATCTTTTAAATATCTAAGCTTTTTAAATAGACTAGTGATGGTCTTGGGGTCGAAAATCGACAATAACTTATTCAATTCTAGCTCTTTACAATTATATTAATGTCATATTATATATAATCGATAATACTTCATTAAGTTTAAACTTATCGAGGTTATTTTATTGAAAGGAAACCTCAACTTCCACAAATGAGGACACAATAAAATGCAAAAATAACAATCTGAAGGTTATTAATATCTATGATCATGCTTTTTTGAATAAAACTATCTTTTCGGATTTTTTCGCCGATTTGTTTTATGGTTTGCGTCATTTTGAATGCTTTACCCCCCAAAGATATTAAATACTTATATACATACTTATATACTACAAAAGTATTCGCGTAAATCTAAGAGAGTATTAAAATATGACGCTGCTTCTCCAAGGGTATTTTAATTTTAATTACATATTATAATAAACTACGTGAATGAAGTCGCGTACAAAAGCAACACAACATGCTTTAACTTTCTATAATTTTTCTCCATGTAAGCTTTAACTATGCCAAAGTTCATACTCCTCCATAACGCAATATGCCTTAAAAGAAGTACAAAGATATTTATTTCTTCACGTATATAGAAGATACTCACTCATTCAGTTTTAAGCTTTTACTAGTTTAACGTTTAGTATAGTTTTCTCAGAAATTAGATATTTTCCCGCAGTAAAAAGAATCTTAAATGTTGACCCGGATAACCAGCTATCATCATACCAAATTTTATCTAAATATATCCGCCGGTTTTTCTCGTGATACGGTTACGGACAGACAGACAGACAAAAATTCTAAAAACTATAGATACGGCCTGTGTGTCGATAATAATGACTATTTCAATAAGATTTTCTAAAAAATATTTAATGTACAGATTCAACTCAGAATTTTAATATATGTATATTGCATAGATAAGTTTAGATTAAAAATAAATAAACAAACACATAGTCAATGAAAAGATATAACAAACTTGAAATAGCTTTTTGTTATACAATATTCCTTTTGTGTTGCAGATTCTTGTCTATTCATACAGCTTAATCTAGAGCTTGAAAGCTTAGTCGCGATCTTAGAATAGCGACCGAGAAACTAGGTATAAGTTACTAAATCGACGTACAATATATATATATATATTGTACGTCGTATATATATGTGTACATATATATATATATATATATGTATATATATATATATATATATATATATATATATATATATATATATATATATATATATATATATATATATATATATATATATTGTATACGAGTACGTCTGTCCTACTATTGTATTTTAAAACATTACTAGTACCTAGCAGTCACTTTGACACGTAACAAGTGCCAATTTTATAAAATCTATACATATAATAATGTTTTCAGTCCTCAGTGTGGATATGCCTTTTTAAACCGATCAATTCTCAATGTCTAATGTGTCTTCTCCTTTATACACGACATTGGCGAAGTAAATTGTGCACAAATGGCACACCTATAAGCCACAGAACAAAGAAAATTGAACATATAATAATAGTGTAACTGATAGCGATTTTTATTAATGCAATAGAATCCAAAACAATGATTTTTAGATTTTTTGTCTGTTGTTTGTCTGTGCGATTGCGCACGCTAATCTCAGAAATGGCTTAACCTATTTTGGTGCGGTTTTAAATAATATATTGTGGTAAGCTTCACTTAACATTTAGTGTTTGTTTTATTTCAATCAGTTGATAAAATAAAAAAAGTTATGTCAATTTAAAGAATAACCTAGGGACGAACCCGAGCGAAGCTAGGGCGAGTCACTAGTCCTAACTATGTTTAAATCTCTCTTTTCTCTTCTATTATCTACGTCATTTTTCTCTGATCTACTTCGATTTATCTACTATCCTCTAGTCTTACTAATATTATAAATGTGAAAGTTAAGATGGATATTTGGATATTTGTTTCTCAATAACGCCAGAACGGCTAAAAGGATCTGGATAAAATTTGGCACAGAGATATATTATAGTCTGAAATAGCACATTTACTACTTTTTATACCGGAAAAATGTACGGTTCCCGTGGGGTAGATATAGGTTTTGTTTTTAGTAAATAATAATGAAAATTTTTTGTCGGAAAAATTTCTTTTATCCTTTTCTATCCTTTTTCCCGGAATAAAAAGTAACCTAGGGGCTTACGGATCTACGGGATCTTACGGATAATAATATTATATAGCTATTTTAATATCACAAACAGACACTTTAATTTTATGTATGAACACAGCAATTTAGTCCCAAATCGATCTGAATCTATAAAGTAATGCAATAAAATTTTTAACGATTCATCAAATTTGTTTCATCAGAAACTTAAGCTCACATCACATTCATTTTACGAGGATTTCTAGTTATTGTGTGGAATTTATTGTAGCTGCGGAAATGACTCTTAAAATAACAGACTAACTATGCGCCTTTTGCCGTCCTTTCTCATCAACGTAATATATACATGAATATCTATACATATAATAAAATTGTAACTAAGCCGAATCTGTACATTAAATATTTTTTGGAAAATCTTATTGAAATAGACATTATTATCGATACAGAGGCCGAATCTATAGTTTTTAGAATTTTTGTCTGTCTGTCTGTTACCGCATCACAGAAAAACCATTGGAGGGATTTTCATGAAATTTGGTATGGTGATAGCTGGTTATCCGGGTCAACATATAGGATACTTTTTACCGCGGGAAAATATCTCATTTCTGAGAAAAAATACAAAAACTGCAATGTAAGAGTATACTAATATATTAAACCAAAGAATTTCGTTTTTGATCATCTGAACGTAATATACATGAATATGCAAAATATATTACAGCGGTCGGTTTAACCTAAATTTATGTTACTTTGAAAAAATGGTCTTAAAAATTTTATTCTCATCAATTTTTATGGTGATATACCTCTGTAAAACCACCATAAAAATTATTATTCCCTCTGTCATCTTCAGTCAAAAATTAATTATTTTTCCCTCTGGAATAATAATTCAGAATAATAAATAAATAATTATTTTTTGACTCAATTCTTTGCTATTTTCTTTGAATTTCTCTGTAGAACATATAGCCTTGACGACACGTTGACTCAGTTTGCAGTGTCTGTGTGTACTGCTGTGACAACGGTCGCGGGTTCAAGTCCCGCTGGGGGATTCATTTGTTGATGAGCACGATATTTGTACTCCAGTCATGAGTGTTTTTTTATATTTATAATATGTATGTATTTGTAGAGTGTCCACTATCTGGTATCCATAACACATGCTTCGTAACTTGCCATGGAACTAGATGGTTTGTGTTAATGTCCCAACATATTTAATAACTCTATTTATTAATAGAAGAATATCTGTTTAAAAATACACTCTACACATATTTTTTAAGCCCTACAGCTTAGGATGACTATAACGAATGACCAGTAAACGATCAGGTGAATGACTAATGGTATTTTCTTACTTAAGTCACATTTTATACAAATTTTTTTTCACATAACAACTTTTGGATTTAAAAACCATTGGAATATTAAAAAAAAATGTTTAGAGCTCGGTAGGTGAAGTTAATTTTTTTTGCATACCTGCACCTGAAAATGACTTCTTTTACATAAGAAAATAAAAAAAATGCAGATAGTCGTACAAACTGACAACAGTCAGACGAACACCAACAGCCTTTATATATATATATCCATCATAAATTGTCTCAAACCTATGACCTGATACAATATTAAACTTAATTTTCTAAGCCAAATACCTTTCACAATATCAGCACAAAAAATAATACTGCGACTGAGAGACTAAAGAAGCCAATAACTTTTTGTTTTTATATAAACATCTTAGCCAAAGATTGCTCAAGGATACCAAACAAAGGATCATAGCTATAAGTATTTAAGAGAAATTGTGTTATTTGCAAACACAAACTTGAATAAGCTAATATTGTGAAGTCAGTTTACATAGGACTGTTGGTTTATGTGCAGACGATAAAAGTGGAGTGTTGGTTACAGTACTTCGGAAATGGTCGAGTCAGCAAAATGTTGGGAGCAGTATTAAATGCCTAAATCTTTGTTTACTATGTGGCTTTAAAGGATGCTGTGCTTATCTCTAATATTCAAATAGGTTTAATCTCAAACAAACGAACTGTGGCTAAGAATTTTGACAATTTATGTTTTTACATCATTTTAAAGGTTTAACGAGCTTTTTTGAGGTTAAAGCTTTTTATTTACAAGCTTCGTATAAAGGAGTTTGTGACTGAATATTCAACTATTTAGATTTTTGATTAAATTACATAGTGTAAGAAATCAGTTTTTTCTTATGCCAAGATCAAGAAGAGATATTTCTCAAAGCCCAGCCAAAAGTTAAAGACAACTTTGGTTTATATTTTACATTTATGTTTTTCTATGTAACAACCTATAATAAAATTCTAACTGAATCGAATCTGTACATTGAATATGTTTTGGAAAATCTTATTGAAATAGTTATTATTGTCGATACTGACTGAGGCCGAATCTATATTTTTGTTAATTTTTGTTTATCTGTTTCTCTGGGAATGCATCACGAGAAAACCACTGGACTGATTTAGATGAAATTTGGTATGATGATAGCTGGTTATCCGAATCAACATAAAGGATACGTTTTACTGCGGGAAAATATTTCCTCTCTGAGAAATCTATACTAAACGTTAAAACGTAAGTTAATCAAAATATGTATATCTAGTTTTAAACATTAATCAAAGACATATTTACTTAATGTTTAAGCACTACACTACCTATTCAGTAATTCACATAATTCTGAGGATGACGTGGGACCGGCTTAAGCAGGTTTAAACAGTAACCCCAAAGGGAAGATTAGTCTATATCAACTATCTAATACCATATCGATTGTCTTACAAAGTACATATATCAAACACTCACAGAATATAACACTCAATAACGATGTGATACTATAATCTGATATTTTGTGACATTTAGCTGTATAGTTTCGTATGAATGAATTTGTCTGTTGATTTGTTATATATAATATATTAAAAAAGTACGTTTTTAATGGTTAGTATGGAATAGAAAAACTCTGTGAAAAATAACAATAAAACTATCCCACGGGAACCGTACATTTTTCCGGGATAAAAAGTAACGTATGCACTATTCCAGACTATAATCCATCTTTGTGCCAAATTTCATCCAGATCCGTTCAGCCATTCTGGCGTTATTGAGTAACAAACATCTATCCATCCAAATTTTCGCATTTATAATACATACGAGATGTTATAATGGGATGTGATGAAAAAACAATAGCTAGGAGTAGGTTAACATTTTATTACCTATGCAAAGTTTGGCACTAAACGGGTATCTAAACAAGCATTTAATTTAAAATATTTGCAAATATAATTTACTATGGCCTTGTATAAGTGGCTTAGATGCCATTCATACATCGAAGGTTTTGAAAGAAACATATTTAAATGGTCGGATAGAACGTCAATTTATTTATTAACTAGCTATTAACCCTGCTTCATTTCTAAGGTTTATACATATATATAAATAAAATATATAATCGGCTTTCTTACAGTAAAATGTTTATTTAATAAAGAATTTATGTTTAAAAGACAATAATTATGTATTAAAAACTTACGGTAAAATAGTCGTAAATATGCACTAAATTGACGATATACTAAAATACAATACAGAAATATTCTAATGAATGACACGTTTGGCTCGGTTTGTAGCGACCCTACTTGTTGTGCCAGCGGTCGAGGGTTCGAGTCCCGCTGGGGTCATTCATCTGTGTGATGAGCACGATGTGTATTTGTACTCTAGTCATGGGTGCTTATATTTATAATATATATGTATTTAAAGTTATATATGTGTAGTGTATCAACTATCTGGTATCCATAACACAAGCCTGGTAGCTTACCATGGAACTATGTAGATGGTACTGTTAGTTAATGTCCCAACATATTTATTTATTTATTCATTTATTCTAATGTAGTATATATTTTGATGCAGTTTCATTAAAATACATTTAGTAGAACTAGCGGCTAACCCTCTCTTTGCTCGGATTCGCCTCTAGACAAACAAAAATAAATCTATCCCACGGTAACCGTACAATTTTCCGTGATAGAAAGTAACCTATTTGTTATTCTGAGGTATGAACTTATATTATCGTAAAGTTTCATTAAAATCCATTTAGTAGTTTTTGCGTGAAAGAGTAACAAACATCCATACATCTATACATCCAGACTTTCATATATCCATACATCGTCACAAACTTTCGCATTTATAATATTAGTAGAAGTAGGATAAATTCTATTACCTTCTGGAACAGCAAGGGATGTGAGAAGAAAATGAACACACGCAGCACCAGTCCCGTGACCCATGAGGGTCACATTCGTGGGGTCTCCTCCAAAGACCGCAACATTTTCTTTTATCCAATGCAAAGCGGCGATTTGATCCATCAACCCATAGTTCGCGGGGGATCGAGGGAACTCATCTGATCGGGGATTCAGAAAACCTGCGAAAAAAAGAAATATTATTAAAATTAAACGTAAAATCCATATATACATATAATAGCCTATATCTATACATACGAGTATAATAAAATTCTAAGTGAGTCGAATCTGTACATTAAATATTTTTTTGGAAAATCTTACTGAAATAGTCATTGTTTTCGATATCGAGGCCAAATCTATAGTTTTTAGAATTTTTGTCTGTCAGACTGTCTATCTATCTATTTGGGAACGCATCACGAAAAACCACTGGACAGATTTTGATGAAATTGGGTATGATGATAGCTGGTTATCCGGGTCAAAATATACTTTTTACTGCGGGAAAATATTTCATCTCTGAGAAATCTTTACTAACCGTTAAATCTAAATCTGAGAAATCTATACTGACCGATATATAAAAACAAAGACTTCATTTCCTAACAAATATATTTTCAAATAGTGGCGTCGACATGTAACATTAAGTCAAACCAAAGAATAAAATTCAAAATCGAAAGTTGTAATTGTCTAAGCAAAAGACGTGCGTAAGTTAGACTTACGCACGTCACATAAAGTAGTTTTTTAAACGAAACAACGTGCATTTTAATTTTGTCATCCGTTAAGTAATGAGCAAAAGTGATTTGAAAAAAAGTAATTCAATTTCTTTTTGAAGTCACTTTTGAGACGCTAATTGTGTATCTTGAGTTTGTGTATCGAAACCATATAATTTTACCATTGATGGTAAAATTATATGGATTAGACCTCACTTTAAGTATTATTCCACTATTGCAGGACGATATTATTTCTTATATGAACTCGAAAATGTTCAACCCTTAATTACATATTGTGTGGACTGCTACCCCTATTTTATTTTTCGTAATTTGACTAGATACATAATTATCTAGCGGTTCACCCGAGAAACCTAACAGAATTTAATAATATAGCTCCAATAGTTTCTGAGTAAAACTATTAATACACGCGGATAGACAGATAGACAGGCGACACATTAAAATTATAAGTAGAAACAAGACAACCCTAAAACCAATTAAGAACAATTCTCATAATATTATAATATAACAAAAAAAACTACATTCAAATTGTGTAATTTAATTTTAGCCAAAAAGTGACTTACCATTAAATTAATACCAGACAGAAAAAATTAAGTTAAAAGTCCGCAGAAGAAATTTTTTGAGTTCTCTTTAATAAAAATAGTGTTAAGCGAGGAAGGTTTGTTGATATATTTTGTAAATATTATGTACAAAATTACTGATCCAAGACGGTGTTTCGTTAAAAAAAAACTGGGTAACACTGGCTAAACCTTTGAGATACATCAAAACAATGTACTAGAAAATTGTAGGTTTTAAAGAGGCCTACAGAAAAGTTTCCGATAGCATTTATGTATCTCCTAAGATACGCCCACAATAACTATTTTTATATATATAGAATGTATCTAAGGACGCACTCAAGCGAAGTGAGAGTAAGTCGCTAGTATACTAGCTTAATAAAATCAAATTATTTCCAATTAACTTATATTACTATATTATTGCCTAGTAAGTTATAAGATCATATTAAATAACGCTCAAACACTCATAACGTTATTAATATTTTAGATCCTATTAATAAATATTGACAGTATAATTGAAAGAGATTTTTCTGATATCTTTCATATTATAAAAGATATCGATATTAATTATCCACAATTACAAAGACGTACTTGGTCAATGCTTAATTATATATATTTCATCACAACGCGTTCATTATCAATCGAAATTCCCATTTTTATTAATTAAACTAGCGAATCACCCTCACTTGGCTCGGGTTTATTCCTAGTTACATTGTAACATTTAGTATAGATTTCTCAGAGATTAGTATAGACTTTCTGCAGTAAAAAGTATCCTATATGTTGACCCCGATAACCAGCTATCATCATACCAAATTTCATCAAAATTTATCCAGTGTTTTTCTTGTGATACGTTCCTAAATAGACCGATAGACAAAAATTCCAAAAACTATAGATTCAATCTCTGTATCGATGATAATGACTATACAGTAAGGTTTTCCAAAAAAATATTCAATGTACAGATTCGACTCAATTACAATTTTATTATATGTATAAGATATCCTGCGCAGATCCCTAGTTTGGCTGAGATTAACCACCGTAGCCGAAATCGGATAGGGCATTTCAATTCAACCCGAAATTCTCTACCTAATAAAAGAGACTAGTAAAATCTCACGTTAGAATTAACTTGCAATGTAAAGGGTCCCCCACGGTATAGCCGGGTTAACGATAATCGGAAAGTTTTCTACAATTTAGGCTATTGTTGTTCGTTGCCTTCCAACTCCGCTGCATGTTTTGACTAAAACAATCTAAAACATAAATGTTATCCAGATTGCTTAAAACTATTTTAATTTCATAAATTTTAGTGGAACTATTGCAGTACTGTTCTTTGTTTGGGATTACTGAAGCTAGAAATCAGGCCGGAACAAACAAATGGAAAATCTATACTAATATTATAGAGGCAGAGTTTGTTTGTTTCTTTGTTCGTTTGTTAGTTTGTACGCGCTGATCTCAGAAACTAGTAATCCGGTTTGAAAAATTCTTTTTGCATTAGAAAGTCCGTTTACTGAGGAAGTCTATAGGCTATATATCATCATGCTACTACCTAAAGAAGCAGAGCAGTAATCATAAATGTTACTAAATCAGACAGAGTTCCATATATTATTGTAAAACTGTTTATAATCAAATATAGAGTAATTAAGTAAATAGTATACATAGAGTAGTAAGATCTTAAGTTTCTCTTGCTTCGCTTGGATGCGTCCATAAAGTAATTTACGCATTGCTATAAGAACATGAACTAGTCTGTACCTATATACCTAATATTTTAATGTACATACCTATTATTTATTAATATTTTGGCTAACGCCATCCTATGGAAAATTTTATGACTTACAGTACCTATGGGTTAATCTATAATTATAGTTTATCATAGAACTAAGCTTTATCAGAATCTACCCAGCTGTCTCAGTTGGGAGGAGTAACAAATATATACACACATACAGACTTTCACATTCCATTATATTTATGGCTAACGACTCATTCTCGCTCCGCTCAGGTTCGTTCCCAGTTATGTTTTAAGGTTTAATGTAGATTTATCATCTATATGAGATATTTTCCTGCAGTAAAAAGTATCCTATATGTTGACCCGGATAACCTATCATCATACCAAATTTAATCAAAATTTGTCCAGTGATTTTCTCGTGATGCGTTCCCACATAAACAGATGGACAAACCGACAAAAATTTCTAAAAACTATAGATTCGGCCTCTGTATTGATAATAATGTATAGATGTCACATATTCGCGTAAATCTAAGAAAGTATTATTATTGATTCAGTAGTCCTAGAAATTCTCTTTTACACACAAACCAATATTACTGTTACCTGTTTATCATAATTATGGAGCATACGTATGCGCGTAGTTTTACTGTAATATTATAAATCACCTACAATCTAATACAAAAACTTCTCGCATATTCACATTTCATTTACTTACTACACCATTGCCTTTTACACATTATTTCAACGTTAAAAGTTACTAGTATATGAAATACTTGGCATTGTAAAGCGTGTCGTAATGTGCATGAGTTAGACGAAATTTTGATACAAGTTTTCCCTTTATGTCAAAAGGATGCCAAGAAAGAATTGAATTGTTCATAACAGGGGTCGCTATTTTATAAAATACCTTAGATTCCATAGAAATATTTCTCAGATGTGTCTATAGGAAATGTACATACTTAAGTAAAAAAATTTTTGACAATTTCGTTATCACTCAATTTGGGTTTTATATGAGAAACCCTGACTTAGTGAGTGAAAAATGAAACCGATGGCATTTAAATAAAAAAGCAGTTCTAAATAAATCTAATATATTTAAACGAGCAATTATTGTATATATATATCAATATATAATCTGAATCTCGAAACGGCTCCAACGATTTTCATGAAATTTAGTATACAGGAGGTTTCGGGGGCGATATATCGATCTAGATTAGTCTTATGTCGAGGAAATCACGTGTTTTTGAATTTTCATGCGGTTTTCTTTTGCATTATTCCACGCATCACAATCTCGATCACGAATCTCGGTCGCATACAAAGTTTTTACTTTTGTTTTTTTTAAATGTATTCAAGTTTTTTTAGTGAAATGTACTTAAAAACAACTCGCTGTCCTCAAAATATTTAAAATAAGTGTGGAAGTCATCGATGGGATAGCCGGTATTATTATGGTAATGTAATTTGATGCCTTAACATTGTTAATTTCAATAAAATTGGTATAAATTGTAAAAGATTTATGTGTACTTAATACTAATATAAAATTTATTATTTATTTAGTCCTACTATTACCTACTTAGTACTACTGCTACTAATATTATGTATAACAAAGTTTGTTAAATAAGTAAATCTATTTTGTGTTAAATAAATAAACTCTAGTTCCACGGTAAGCTACGAGGCTTGTGTTATGGATACCGGATAGTTGATAAAGTACTCATTATTATATAGCTTTAGATACATATATATTATAAATATAAACACCCATGACTGGAGTACAAACATTCGTGCTAATCACACAAATGAATGGCCCCAGCGGGACTCGAACGCGACCCTTGGCGCAGCAAGTAGGGTCACAACAAACTCAGCCAAACGTTTCTTCCAACGTCGTGTCAGTATTATTATGGTAATAAATATGTTTGTTATTTTTTTCTCTTCTTCTCAACGGATTTTATTGAAACCTGACATAGATATAGCTTTCATCCTGGACACATAAGCTACTTTGTATCGACGTTTCCACGACGAGCGAAGCCGCGGGAAAAAACTTAGTAAAAATATTAATAATAACTCTTTATTGGCTCACATAAAAAGAAGATAAATAGAGTGGTTGGAAAATGTATAAGAGATAGTCTTATCGCTAAAATAGCTATTTATTCCAGGCGACCTTTACGTACAGAAAAAAGTCATCTGTAAGATAGAAGTGGTTTGAATATTAGATATATTTATATAACAACAAAGGAAAATATATGCTTATACATATATTTGGTATAAATATATTTAGTAAATACAGTCTAAATACATAAAATTCCCATGTCACGATGTTTGTCCGCGATGAATTCAGAAACTACTTATCCGATCTTAACGTATTTTTTTTCCAAATGTGTGTTTTGTTTTAACTTAAGAGATACGATAGTTTTTATCCTGATTACCTATTTTGTTTTTTTATTACAAAATTAATGATTTTCTTACGTGTTCCACGGCAACGCGTGGCTGGGACGGCTAGTATTATATATGTATAAGTTGATATCAAGCAATAAAATTATTATGAAACTTAATGAAACTTGACAAGAAAGGCAAGATGTAAGAGTCAATTAAATTCTAACAATAAATACAAAATTTACATGAAAATTGTTCCAGTAACTTTGTGCAAATTATAACGAACTGTAGTTAATATAAATTGCTTCAAAGAAAACTTTTCTTGGATAGAAAGCCAATTTGGAACTTGATGCGTTATTGACCTTAAATATTTCCCTTATATTTGTAAAAATACGTTTATAACTATAAGAATAAAATTATAAAAGTTCGTTTGTGTATCCCCAATTTTCCGTAATTTTTTGACGAATTGCTTTGAAATTGATAGATATTTTAAAATGAGACGTTTTTATGATTTTTATTCTGCTTTAACTTGCCACTAAATGGCTCTGCATCTAAGCTGTACCTAACATTAATAACTAAAATATTGCCTAGCAGTAGCTTATGTGTTACCCCAGGTAATAGTTTAGCGGTCCTCCTTAACGTGCATTCACCATAACGTGATGTGGGGAGAGGGAGGGGGAGGGCGGATGGTTCTCATTAGCGTCCTGCAATCCAGCCGAGCACGAAACCAAGAAACATACTGGGAGGCGGCCCACCTCAGTGGGTTGCTCCTGGCACTTCTCTGATAGCGGAGTGGACCGTTGGAGCATACCCATGGTTGTTGTGGTCTGCTTTGGCAGACCTGCCGTTAGAGCGTAAATAATTTTACCATGCCCCATTAAAACGGGGGAGGTTTTAGTGGGTAATACTGGCTTTTCTAGCCGGCGAGTGCCACATAACCACCTGTATATATACAGGTGGTATGTGTAATGCATTCCCAACATTAAAAAAGGTCATAGTCTAGCGGTACACTGAATTTCATTCCAATCCGTCCAGTCGTTTCAGCCTGAAAAAGTAACAAACATACACATTACACACATACAAACTTTCGCATTTAAAATGATAGTCTAATTTAAATGAGCATAGCACAAGGAAAAAGTTAGCAATATTTTGTGCAGTTATATAATGTTCGAACGAGTTCGATTCGCACTTGAATGATTTTTCTACAAAGTGAGATACTAAAAAAAATTCCGTCATCACTTCTGATATACATTATATGAATGTATACACTTTCACGACAATGTCTAAACTAACTTGAAGTTTTTGACACAATATGTAAATTTGTTCGACGATCTACATGATTGGGTATCATGTTATGAAATTATTATAATTTAGGCAAGTTTTTGATGTTTCAACAATTAAGATACTACGAGTAGGGAGTAGTTAACAAACTAAATGATCTGCTTCATGTATCAGAAAGTTTCATGAAAGCCTAATATGATGATTTCAATATATTGTATATACCTAATAATATTTAATATAATATTAACGTCTTGGATAACTTTGCGTTGAAACTTTACTAAGAAAATTGCGTTTTATTTAAAACTAGCGGCTCGGCATCGCTTCGCTCGTGTTCGCCTCTAGAATTACAAAAACAAAACTATCCCATGGAAACCGTATTTTTTAACGGAATAAGCCTTGTGCTATTCCAGACTATAACCTATCTCTGTGCCAAATTTAATCCAGATCCGTTCAGCCTTTCTGGCGTGATTGAGTAACAAACATCCAAACATCTAAACTTTTACATTTATTAGTAAGATTTTCATTATCTCCTTAACTATATAGCCAAATAAAATACTGTAGATTTTATTTCTACTAATTGTACATAATTAAATAAGCAAATAGAAAAATAATAAAAATGTCAGTATTAATATATTCAATTACGATTAATATAAAAATATATAACTACTGGTTAAGAAAAAAAGAAAAAGCTATAAAGCCGAAGCTATAATAAAAGTTCTTCTCGAGTTATTAACACGCACATACGTACAAATAGACGTTCGGTGGTGACTTCTTTTTATGTATAAGGATTAATATCGGGCTCCACATTAACTATAAAATATTTTATATCAAATTAGATTGAAGAAATTCTACACATATAATAAAATTGTAACTAAGCGTAATCTGTACATTAAATATTTTTTTTTTAAATCTTATTGAAATTGACGATATTATCGATACTGATGCCGAATTTATAGTTTTCAGAATTTTTGTCTGTCTGTCTGTCTGTAACCGTATCACGGGAAAACCACTGGAGGCTAATTTTGATGAAATTTGGTATGATGACAGTTGGTTATCCGTATCAACATATAAGATACTTATTACTGCAGAAAAATATCTCATCTCTAAAAAATCTGTACTAAACGCTATGACATGACGGATGAAATAGGGACGAACCCAAGCGGAGCGAGTGTGAGTCGCTAGTTATATTATATATTCCTTGTCAGATTGGGGAAAATATAAAAACTGTGGTTTTATTAGAGCGTTTGTTTCACTTTATTTACTCCAACTATATTCCCGAAATGTGGTAGGACGATTCGTAGGTTTATTTGGTACAATAAACTAAAAACAAATGTTGGCGCCAGACTACACTTGAAATATATTAAAGTAACAAAAAAATTAATAAAAAAAAATTAGAAACTGACTGAATAAAAAGATAGGTACTTCTTTATTTTAAAAAGCAAAATAGTTATGTCTCTGTGTTAAAGGTGTTTGAATTAAAAAAAATGCATAAAAATTTAAAATAATATACCTATATAACATATATATGTATATATAAAACAAATTCGGGTTTGTTTTATAACGTAAGTGTTATCACTTATAACTCGAGAACTGCTGAATCGATTTTTATGATCTTTGATTTATTGGATTTGTCTTCACCCCGAATAGCAGAGTAACTATTAAAACATCGGAAAAATTCACGATTTTATTTTAAATAATCTACATATATAGGATACTAAGCGTTAAGAAATATCTAGGGATGAACCTGAGCGAAGTGAGGGTGAGTCGCTAGTTATACAATATTTCGACGTGAGCTATTTTTACCAGATGTTATTTTTAATAAAATAAAAAAATATCTTATGTATATAAATAAAAAATAAATGCAGTTCGTTGGTAAATGCATCATTTGAAAATAGCTGGATCGATAATAAATAAATCAATAAAAAAATATACTGGTAAAGTTTAAGTTTTAAGGTTTTTTTTTTAAATAAAAAGTTACCTTAGCGGATTCGGCAAAAACTGTCTAAACAATCTCTGCAGATTATGCCAAATGTTATATAAACATATTATGTACATACATACATTCAAAACTCATTACCCTCATTTTGACTCTGTAGGATAAAACAAGACTCGATATTAAGTTTTACCAATCCAAGCTGTGAGCTCAACCATTGGCCCAAATGTCACATTCACTTAAAGTAACATGACATTGATAGTTTCATAAATAAAGGTATATTTCCGAAGTAGTCTCATAGAAAGCCCGAGAACTAAGATGTGATAGCGTCTTTCTTTGGCAACGTAATACAAATAAATTCAGGGATAAGATGTAATAAACGGATTGTTCTATTATCTACCTACCATGTTCTTTTAGAAATAAATAGATACTCCACTACATTGTATTGCCCCTAATATTAAAAGTTAGAATTTTGCTTTTAATTTAGTTCAAAAAATACTGTTGTCAAATAATTCTTTAATTTTTGATTCAGCTCAAAATGGTGTTATATGAGAAAAGAAATATCACTTGATCTACAAAAAATACTTTTAATTATGGCTACTCAACTTTGGCTAACGCTTTATTTTCAAATCCCAAATAAATATTAAAAAAAAACTATATATTAGCGATACAAGTGTCTGATTTAAATATTATTTTAACAAGTGAACTGATTTCATGGCACTGTTTTTTTTAATGATCCGAAAAATGATTTTTATCAGTTCATGAGTCATTTTATTAGGAAAATATTTTATATTTCAAATAACATAAACATTGAGCAATATGTTACAAACAGATTGCCCAGTGGAAAATAATTAGGATCTATGAAGCAAAAGTAAAATTACTAGTACGGACTTTGGCTCTGGAACAACCGTCACTCTTCAGCCGAATATAAAGACATGGTATGTAGGGGAAGATAAAAATACGCTAATGTCGTAAAAAACTTTAACAAAGAATATTTTAAGCAAGCAGCGAAGTGAAATTGCCCAAGCTTAACACAATATTAGCCTTTGATATGAAAATTTGAAAAAAAACTTTTTATAAGAGACCAAGTTGGCAAGTTAAGAACTTCGCAACTCCTGTCGTTACAAAAATATTAAAATACTTAATTTATCTTTATTGTTGTTATAAGAAACATTGCCATAACTGCCAATTTATCATGGGTGGGGCTTTTATATTTATTTACTGTTAAAAAAGTATTAGGTATGGAAAAAGACGTGATGGCGGAAGAGTGTTCTTGGGTATACCATGACGCGGACGATGTAAATGTAATAATAGTAGTACTAACACGAGGATATTATTAGTTATTTGTATGTTGTCGAACCAGTTTGTACTCGTACATTTTCTTAATTATATCAGCAGATATTCCCCCTCACATTAGCACTTTCCTATCGGCTAATTATAATGATAATCATAAATCATGTCGTTGTTCATCACATTTAGAAAAGAAATATGTTTTTTATTTACAAATTGAGAAATTGCTTCGTATAGGAATCGAATCCAAAATATTTAGCTCAGCGATACCCGAACTGAGATATAACACTCATCGTTTGCCATATTACAATACTCGAAAGATATGTTTTTATAGGTTAGTGGGACATATGAAATTAATTATTGATTTTATTTCACTCTATTTTAAGGTTCGAAAAGTTACGAAGATTTGTTTATAATTTTAAATTCATACTTCATATTACAAATAAACATTCTGCTTTTTAAAAACGAGGATATACTTCGCCATTTAAATTTATGCTTTATTCTTTTTGTAGTGCTTTCACTACACTGGCCCCACGTAAGTTTCATGAACCTAGCCCTAAATAAGAAAAGCTTACGCTTATTAGGAAGAGTTCTCGCAGGACACTGCTGCTTAACACCTCCAGGTAAATTTCTAAGAAATTAATTAAATTTCTAAGAAATCTATTGTTAACTGTAACGCCGGCGTGTCCGCGGTCGTTGATGGAATAAACAAACACATGTTCAATAGGATTGAGTGATGCACAAACCTGTAGAAGATGTATATGGAGGCAGATGAAACGCCACTCCATCTTCTAGGGGAGTTTGGACCTATGATACACGAGCGCAGTCTTCATTTTGGGAAATAGTTATAAGCCCCATATAAAATTATGGACCTATTCCTAAGCCAATCGTACAATTTAGTACAGCGGAAGGGCTTAGTGGATTACTGTATTCTAATATTCGGTGATCACAATAGATGAGAAATTGTCAAACTACTACTTATAGCCGCAAAAAAATATAAAAAACATATAAAGAAAATAATTGTCAACCCCTAATAGTAAAATAATTACTTTTAATCTGATTTTGAAGCAGTTAAAAAATAATTATCCTATATTAAATTAAAAAATGTAAGGGTTGTTTAGATGATACAAATCAACGCCGATTTCGAACTAGAAACAAACTGGCTATTCATTTAATTAACTGTATATGAAATAAGCTCGATGTTGATAACCCGCTCGTAAAAGCCAATGAAATGTGACCATAGCTGGCAGTAAACGTCTTTTGATATGCATAATATAATAGTTTATAGCAACATTTGCTCGTTTGAACAAAATTAGAGATATCATATTATTTGATTTTTGTTATTACTGTATTGTATCTAATTATATTTTTGTTCTTGCTAATGTTCGAAAGTGGTCGATATTAGACCATAATCTTTTTTATTAAATTATTTTTATTGATAGCACTAAAGCTCGTCTAAGCTAAGCTACTAAATACAAAAATCGGTTAATAAGCGAACGGGAAAACGGTATGCACTGATGTTACAATTAAATTATAAAATCTATACATATAATAAAATTCTGAATCAAATCTGTACATTAAATATTTTTGTAAAATCTTTTCGATATAGACATTATTATCGATATAAAAGCTGAATCTATAGTATTAAAAATTTTTGTCCTTCTATCTGCCTCTCTGTTTGTTTGGGAATGCATCACGATGAAACCACTGGAACAGATTTTGATGAAATTTGGTATCATCATACCAAATAAATAAGCAGCTAATAATCTATGATCCGGGTCAACATATAGGATACTTTTTACTTCGGGAATATATCTCATTTCTGAGAAATATATACTAAACGTTAAAAACTATGGACAAACCCGAGCGAAGCGATGATGAGTCGCTATATATAATAATGTATATATATAATTTTACATATGTTACTGCAGTTATTTCAACATATTAAGATACAAAAATAAGTGATTTTTTTTCCTGGCAGTTAGAAGAAATTATGATTCAAAAACTTGATCATAATCTAACCTGTTACGTCTTGATTTTATAGCTATTTCAGACAGTTTGTAATTTCTATATCTATAAAAATTTACGCTGTACTTGCGTTAAACGCAACTCAATTTTCGGAATATTACTTTTTTATTACGGACAAAATCATTTAAAATATACATACCCAATATGCCCAATCTATAGTTGATGGTGACTACCACAAGTCCTGCGTGAGATGATAAGACTGTCCCATCATATGGATTTCCAGAGCTCCACTCGTAGCTTTCACCATGAACAAATACCAGCACGGGGTATCTCGCCACTGCGTCCCGTACACCTGCTATATAAAAATAAACCTTAATATACAGTACATAAAATTGAGTTTCGCACTATTATTGGGACGTTTATTGTGTCAAAAATATACTTTTTTTTCGTTTAATATATAAAAATCAATCGCGACAGACGAAGAATATGGATAGACGCTAGTAATCGTTAAAGAGTTAAATTTTTATTTTACAACGTATTTCGTATCATGAAACCTAAAAAATATCTAAAAGCTTACTACATATGGTAGGAATAATTTCTTTGTAACTAATGATAATATAAATATATAAATTATAATGATACATTACTACATAAATTTTATTTAAATTATTCTACACCTAGATATTCTAAAATATATATAAATTTGCTTAGCCTTAGTACTTCTTCACAGCTTAGACCAAAGCTACAGCATTAAAATTGTTTATTAACGCTAAGAAAAAATAACTTTTGTATGGAAAATAAAATTTTATGGTATCAAATAAAAAATACCAACCCCTAAAGACCCAGCCATGTCGTTATTATACAGTACAAATTCACCTTTCACACTGAGTCAATAATAACATTACTTTTATGTATAGCGTGACATGGAATCATTATGTTTTATAATTACCTATCATATTTTATTTATTAGGGGAGTGATATACATCAGCTGTTATGAATTTTAACACTTCAAAAATGGATGAGTGAACTATACATGGACCTCCTTTCAATATGGGAGAATCAGGCCATAATCCACCACGCTGGCCAGATGCGGGTTGGCGGACTACACATTTTTTGATTGATGTGAAGTGAAGTAATTCGCACTTGAGAATATCAGGTGCGAGATCCAGGATTTAAGCCCGCTTCTTCTATCTATTCCGATGTGACTAATTTTTATTTTAAAATATTCATAAAATGGTCAGGATAAGGTTTTAGGTGAAAAAATATATTGGAAAAGAGGTTTAAAAACTTTCCCGAGTTCAAAAGAAAATTCGGAAAGAATCGAATGTACTTTTTTCAATAGGATATTTCTATAAACGAAACCCAAAGTTGTGGACAACACAAGATCTGGCAGAAAAGCTAGTATGTAATAAAAAAATTATAATAACTGTACTAAAAATGCTAATGCGAGAGGTTCTTTGAATTTATTCTCGAGTTGAAGTTGTTATTCTTGAGCAATATTTCCAAGTACCAACAAATTGAAAACTAGGTGTTCTTAAGCATGACAATTCCACCGATTATTCCATTTTCATAGCTTATAATAAAAGCGAAACATAACTTTAAAAAATACGCGAATATAAAAATAATCATCTAAAATGAACGTTCTTAGAAAGTAATATAGCTAAATCACAGCGTCAATGACCAACAATATAAAAAGAGAATGGCGAGCGTATGATCCCATTTCGGTAAATGGGGACTTTAATAAAACGGTCTCCTGCCGTCACTACGTACATTTTTTACATTTAATACGTCATATCCACTTTTATATTCAAGTAAATTATTATTCTGCCTTCTATGGTATTGAACAATGAATAACATTGTTCTAGAAACTAGCTGTAGTAGTAGTGTACGGCTGTAGATCCGTTTCTGTCCTGGAATCAAGTCCAGGGTTAGGTGTGTTGTTACATTCGTACGCCTTGAAGCACATAAAGATACCGCTTTGCGCCTGATCTCTCACCGGAATATAAGAGTGACGGGAATAGAGATAGCACTTGTGTTTAATATGTGTCGGCTCCATAGACCATCTGTGTGTCTGGTATTTTGGCTGGCTTATTTCAACTTTGGCGTACAAATTCTGTACCCAATATCGGTTATTTTAGTTCTTTATCGAATTACTTCATTGCGAATTCTATTTGCCAGTGATATTATTAATTATTATACGATTATATTATAATCCGTATTACTAACTACGTTTTATTGCTCGCTAAGGGATCTTGAATTCAATGAATCAGACCTAAGTGAGCGGTCAAGTTTCGGCTTCGTATGTCATTACTGGTAGGACGCACTGGTTAATGACCCTGGTCTTAAGGGAATGTGGGATGAACGACACAAATATATGACGCAGTCTCCTAAAGGCCGGCTAGTCGAAGCGTATTCTTCTGTTAGCCTTCTTGTTAAAATTGTACGGACCAAGCTGCATGGTCTGACCCAGAAATACGTATCCCTGCACAACTCTGAGAGCAGAGTCATTTATGACCACCGATGACTTACGACTTATCAAGATTCATCCCGAGACCCACCTGTCTTGAATAATCACTCAGGCCTCTGAATATTTTACTGCAGGCATAGGCTACATGTATTTCTTAAATTTCTTGGCTATAAAATGGCAAATTCAGAGTTTAGATAGTACAGTCAAACAAATATCACGTCAGTATAGTGTCAATGTCAGTATAGATTAAATTATGAAAAGTGAGAAGAGATACATAAATACTATTACAACCAAGAAAAAAAATTAATAACAGAAGAAAAAAATATTATATAGGTAAATATTGTACACTTATATGAAAATGAAAAATTAAAATGCGTGTACCTGAACATGACAGGTAATTAGACTGATTTTTTCTTTTGTAGGCTAATATTTATATCTACTGTCTCGACATTTTTTGATTTATAATGTAAGGTAGTTCAAAATTTGCGCAATCTCCGAAATGGTGTGGCCGATTTTGATGGGACTTTCAATGGCAGGTAGTTGAAGTTATAAGGAGTAACTTAAGATACTCTAATTTCAGTAAAAGAATTAGGGTTCCGCTCAATAAAATTAAAATGTACCTAGGGACGAACTAGAGCGAAGTAAGGATGAGTCGCTAGTAAATAATAAAATAAGCGAGGCCTACAGATCAGTATGTATCTCTACCACATTCTTCCTACTACAGTTCCTCGTCCCATTAATGTTAATTGTTTGTTAATGTTTGTGCTTAGTCCATTATGTAGATTTCTGTATAGATAATATATTAAAAGTAATGAAATTAAATTGTCGTCATTATTAGATTATTATTAGAACTAACAACTAACCTGATGGACATTTTTTCCGAACTATTGGTTCTTAGCAAAACATAAGTGTATTTTTCCATTAAAATTATAATTGAATATCGAAATTGAATATACTTTATCAATTGTACTTAGTTCTGAATTAAATGAAAGTAGATTGTTACTGAATAATAAAATAAGAAACGTTTCAAGTCCCATCACTCAACCAAAATATATCACATAATAAAACAAATCTCAGACAATAACTAACACTAGTATAGTTCTGAACAATCAAAGTCAATTTTTGTATACGTCAGAAGCAATAAACGATAACCAATAAAACTAACTAGAGAACAATTTATGAAACTTCTGCTGTAACTAATATTGGACATTTATTGGAAAACTCATATGTTTGGAGAGGCAATGACATTGTTTTAATATGAGGCTATCTGCACATTGTAGCAAAATATCATGCTTTCATAACATATGCTACAGTTGTTATTACTTTTGAAAATTAGAAAATTAATCATTTTTTGGTACTCTTTGGAAGTTTACAAGGCTTCCTGGGTGTTCCCGGAAGATTTAGAATTTGGTTCTTTTATTTGATTTCCACTTGATATTTTAGAAATTTTATCTTGCTACCTTGTATTATTCTGCCAATTTTAATTTATTTCTTTATCGTCTGTCTAGTTGGCCTGCTAAGTCCGTTTTTGACCAATTTTTCTTTTTACGCCGGTTAAAAAGTTCAGACGATTATCTACTTTATGTTAAAGGAATAACGACGATTTTAATATAGAAAAGTTAGAAAAATATTAAGGTACCAACGGTATTTTCTGAATTTCGATTTCTAAAAATGAAATGATATAATTCAGTTTTTTCTGCGTCTTGTAAAATATGCACTTATCAGGTTAACGAATTAGGCCGACGATATGTAACTTTTTCATTTGGAAAAAATGCCATAGCCGAGTTGCAAAACTTTAATTTAAGTGCTGCCTTTTAAAATATATGTCAAAAAATCTAATTTCAAATTTTTTACAAACTAGAATAAAACATTATATAGGTTTTGGATGCCTTCTCGTTTGTGACCAACTTCAAAATAGATATATCCAAGTTGGCTACAAGCGTTTGTATGTATGTATATATGTATCGCATACACAAAAAAACGTATACTTGAATTTTCACCAATTGGTTCCGAGTTTCAAAATTTTATTTTTTTATAAATAAGTTATACCCATTTTACCCCACTATAACTTCAAGAGCACTTAAGATATTACCATAATTATAAAGCCGATTTGAAGTCGGTTTAATTTTTGAATTACAAAGTGTAGTAATTAGTTAGCTAGTTTTTGATATGTGTATTATTAATGTTTTTTTCCTACATATAAAAAAAAATATTTTTCCTCTTTTTCTCAGTTTTATTTTATTTTTTTGTTCCTGACATTTCTAATACCTGATATCAAAAAAAATATTCTATATATAATTTAGTTAGTATCTCTTCTATAAATATAAATGTCCTCGTTTCATCCCATTTCATTAATCAGATAAGCTTCTTAGAGACACATCGAATGAGCATTTGATTTTATTATTGTTTACCAAACGCTCATGGAAATAATATATTGATATTTCTTGGCAGCAACAAAGATAGCGAAAGAGTTTCGATTTTTTACTTTACGAGCGACTTACCCTCGCTTTGCTTAGGTACATGCATCCCTATGTGCCTTTTGCATTTATTATATCATTAGCGACTCACCCTCGATACGCTCGGGTTCGTTCCTAGTTACGTTTTAATGTTTAGTATAGATTTCTCAGATATGATATATTTTCCCACAGTAAAAAGTATCCTATATGTTGACCCGGATAACCAGCTATCATCATAGCAAATTTCATCTCAAAATCTGTGCAGTCTTTTTTCGTGATGTTGTCACAGACAGACAGATAGACGAAAATTCTAAAAACTAGATTAGGCCTCTGTATCGATAATAATGTCTATTTCAATAAGATTCTCCAAAAAAATATTTAATATACAGATTTGGCTTAGTTTGCTTATTATATGTATACTGTATAGATATACAAGTAGCGCCATATTTTGGCTTATTTTATAACTAGCAGTAGCATATATGTGTTACTCTAGGTACTATCTATCTTTGTACAAAATTTCATCCAAATCTGTGTAGCCGTTTCAGAATGAAGTAATATATTCTTAAAATAAAATATATTGGAGTTACATCCCTGAAACATAGTTTGATTATGAGTAACAGCCATGACAATATTAGAAAATTTATTGTAATATGCCCGGCCATATTGGACACTTTCCCAAAGAATTTGTAAGTTAAGTGTACTTTTGATCTAAATCGGGACTCGAGCTCTATGCCTCCGGATCTGTAGCTGTATAAGTTAGTCTTTAGCGAATGAGTCATGTTATATAAGCAATATATTGACGACACGTTTGGCTCAGTTTGTAGTGATCCTACTTGCTGTGCCAGCGGTCGCGGGTTCGAGTCCCGCTAGGGGCATTCGTTTGATAAGCACGAATGTTTGTACTCTAGTTATCTGTTTCTATTTATAATATGTATGTATTTAAAGTTATATGTGTGCAGTGTATCAACTATCTGGTATCCATAACACAAGTCTCGTAGCTTACCATGGAACTAGATTGTGCTGTGTCTTAATGTCCCAACATATTTATAACATACGCCTCGAAATTTACCATGGAACTAGATGGTGATGTGTGTTAATGTCCCAATATTAATTTACTATTTATTTATTTAATGAAAAGCCTCTAAATAACAATTGAATTCGTGAAATCGGCGTAAATAAAACAGATGTTTATTTAACTAATAGATTAAATTTTACCAAGAACTAATACAAAGTATTAAAACATTTCGGATCTATATTAGATTAAATAATAAATTAATTTGTTATATTCTAGATACGAAATTTAAAATAAATTCCCAATTAAAACGATTGGCGTTAGCTAACACCTTTAACACCTTAAAGTAAACAAAGTAAAGTAATAATTGTTGAATCATTTTCAAACTCTATTTTATAATTGGAAAATCTCCCATTTATTATTTACGATCCAATTATGATATCGTAGATATTTAAGTTCTAAAAGTATAGTGGTAGAGTTAAAGCAAATATGCTAAAACTGATTACAGTTATCTTCCTATTATAGTAAAAAAGATAGTATTCAACCTTTGTTAACATCCCACTTCTGGGCATGGGTTCCATGGTATCAGGTAATAGTTCATTATGCTGGCTTAAAGCGGGTTAGCTGACTTAACATTAGGGTGGAGTGAAAAAAAAACCTTTTCTTTCTTAACTTGGGGGTAGAATTTGCAGCTTATAAAAAACAAATAAGTAAAAAATTTTTTACTCAACATTTTGAGGTGGCCCATTAATTTTTAAAATAAATTATTAATTTAATTTTTTAAAATTAAAAAAATCTTTAAATTGTTTTAGAATGCATAGTGTCTTCTTTAAAGTCAATTAAAGTAAATAAACGAAAAAAAAAAACAAAAATTAACATGCTACTTTTTTTGTATTATAAGTTTTGTGTTATAAGTTGAGTATAAAATGACCATATTCGTCAATTTTTGAACGTTTTTAAAGTTCACTCAAAAAAAAAATCATTCAGACCAAAAATTGAAATTATTTATTAATTATTTATTTTAGAAATTAGTGGGCCACTTGAAAATGTTGAGTAATTTTTTTCTTTTTCAATAATTTTATTTTTTATAAGCTAGAAAATTCCACCCCTAAGCTATGAAAAAAAAATTCTTTTTCGCTCCATCTTACATGTCTCTCGAAAAATTGTTAGGTTATTATAGACATGAGGTGTACCTCTCGATGTTTTCCTTCACCATATGACAAGTGGTAATCATGTTGGAAATGATTTGCACTTAAAAATATCAAAGGTGCGAGGCACGGGATTCGAACTCGCTTCACTCGGAAAAAAGTGGACAAAAATAGATCTTTTCATTATTGTAATGTTTTATTTCTTGGCTGTCTTTATATTTAGAAATGATATTTCAAATAACAAAAAATAATAGTGTCTATATATATATGTAAACGACAAAAATTCAACCAAATAGAACATACAGTTATGGAAGTGATCGAAACGCTTGCATTTTTTGTTCTAAACGTTTTGTAGGGAGAATTACATGAATTTATTTGTACAAAATTATGCAAAGCTATCATTCGAAATTAGTAAATTTCTGATTATACATACTTGACAATGTAGTTTGAATGTTAGTTATTTTCATATGAAATCGAGTTAAAATTCATTCACTAACTACATTCGAAGGCAAAATTCTTTCATATCAATATATTCAACCAGTTCTAATATCATTAAAACTTATGAAAAAAAAAACTTACATGCACGTAAAAATCTAGAATAGGAAAACTCGTATTTCATATATTTGAATCGGAATATTCGAAACTAAATATTATCACAGCATTTTCTATGCATTCAAAATGTTCAAATTCAATTTCCAACGAACAATTCTTTTTATTTCAACTGAAAAATATAGAAATGCATTGATAACTTCGTATCTTTGATTTAAATGCGTAACAAAAAGCGTATCTTAGAGTTGGCATTACCAAGGCTTATCCAGAGGATAGATCGGGCAAAAGGATAAATCAAGTTTTTGCAACATTTTAAAGGGAATGAATCGGAAACCATTTTTTTTGTAAACTTTACAAATCTTGGCACGAACGCTGGTTTAAGATAAAAACGACGAGATCTTTGTACAAAGTAACTTTGTTTGGAACCGAGTAGCAAAAGCTTTCGATATTATGTAACTCCGTCGAATTTTATCGCGCTGGTTATAATATATAATTTGTTTGAACGCTCTTATATCTGAAAGAGCTACGAAAAAAAGGCTGAATACAGCCTTTTTTATGATCCCACTGCTAGACACAGAACTCCCTTCAATGCGAGGGTGGTCAGGCCATAGCTCACCATGCTGGCCAAGTGCGGTTTGGCGGAATTCACATGTCTTTCAAAAACTTGCTGGGTTCAGTCAGACATGAAGATTTCTTCACGATGTTTTCCTTTACCGTAGGACAAGTGGTAGCCATTTTGGTTGGTAGAAATTATTCGTACATGAAAATATCAGAGGTGTGAGACCCGTGATTTGAATCTGGGTCACTCTGTTTCCCAAGGAGCGTGTTGCAACTGGGCTATCTGTCTGCCTACACTGCCTTCCAAAGAACGAAGTACTTGTAAAATCCTTTTACATTTTATAGTCTACCATCGTTTTACTCGGGTGCTTCTCAATAATTGCTTATGTGTTATTCTAGTAACATCATCCGTATACATGAGTAAATTACACGAGTGAAATCAAAGCCAAAAGCAAGTTAATTAGAACTAATAATTATTTATAAGATTATGACTTTCAATTGCAGATACAAATATCACGGGAGATAATATGTAAGCTACTTTTATGTGGAAAAAAAAGAATTCTCGATTTTATTGACAGTTTTTGAATCACAGCTTTTTATTGTCGTAACAAAAGCAGAAGCACCAGTAAAATCTTCTTCTTGTCTTAACTTTTATTGATATAAATAAAAATCAAATGCCATAAGTTGATAAGCGCACAGCTTCAGATTCGTCTATGGGTTTTTATTATCATAACCCTAATAGTTTTAATGAAATTTTAAGGCGAAAAATAGAGAAGTTGCCGAGAAAACCGTTCAGAAAAAACTGTATGTGCTTATTTCTATAGCATTCTTGTGAGCTTAAAAATCACTAACAAAGAAATTAGCAAAAAACGATGTCTGTTAAGTTATCTAGTTGAAAAAAAATCTTTATATTTCATTTTCATTTGCTATTTAACTAACAATGAAACAGTTGAATTTTAAAACGTTATATCGTAAACGAAAGCAAAACTGATTGCCATCAATTACAAATTGCCAAATATGTTCGATGCGTTTGGCGTTGGCATTAATCAAACAAGGGTTGGGCCAAGTAGGTCAGTAAGCAAGTCAATACGTTTACAGAACAAAAACCCCAAAGGTAATGCATTACACTGCGAAATATAATAATATATTCCAAATTCTTTGACAAATGTAACTGATTTCTATTGTTCAGAATCTCTCTGAATATACATAATTTAGTTATTTGTTGAGGAAATTTTTGATTAACAAGATATTGTGAATCTGTACTAATATTATAAATAGGAAAGATTTTTTTTGTTTGTTTGTTTGTATCGAGTAAGCTCCGAAACGAGTGGACTGATTTAGATGAAATTTGGTAAAAAGATAGTTTGAGACCCTGGGAATTACATAGAACAGTTGTTATTCCAGGTTTTTTAGAAACATTTCTTTGGTTTATTTCGGGTGATTAAATTTAATTCTTTTAAGTCCTTGATATTCTTATATTTAATAAGAAGCCATTATCATAACGCTGTAAGATAGTCTAAAGACAGAAGCTTAACTATTATATTTTGTGACATATTTGTTAAAAGATGATCAATGTAATGTGATCATAGAACTTAATGATAGTTTATCATCAAATCTTTGCCTTTCTATATATATAACCGTAAGAGGTGTTTTAAGATATCAAGAGACAATAGTACTCGGAACTTATTCCGAGTATTGTTAAAGATGTCGTTAGTAGTAAGTGACATTTAAAATCATTTAAAAATGTTGTTGGCAAATGAAAGCTTCACATAATATTTTCTTAGATTTTCGTGAATATGTGACATTTCAAATAAAACTATTTATTTGTCTTCTGTGACTATCTTTATTGTAAAGCATTCGTAACATGAATATAAAAGTAAAATCAAATCGTGACACATCCAAAAAAATATTTTTATTTAAAATGTAAGTTAGGTTTTATTAACATTCCCGAGAGTCCATGTATGATGGAATATTAAATACTAAATTTAAAAATGGCATATTCATTCAAGTGACTTTTTATTTTTATTGATCTAAGCTCTAATCGTTAAAGTAAAACAATAAGATATTTCAAACCCTTTTTTAACGAGGGACGTTGTTCGGCACGGGCCTTACTTCAATATGAAGGGGATCAGGCCACAGCCATAGCCGTAGGCCATAGGCCACGCTGCCCAAGTGTGGGTTAGCGGACTTCACATAATATTTATAGAGAACTTGTTAGTTGAAGATCTCCTAACCACTGTTTCTTTCATCGTAAGACAAGTGCTGAGTCATGGTAGTCATGTTAAAAATTATTTGCACATGAAAATATCAGAGGTATCAGACCCGGGATTTGAACCCGATTCATTTTCCCTGTTTTTCAAGCAAGTGAATTACTACTAGATTAGCACTGGACTACCACGATGGTTATAATATAAAAATAATAAAAAACGATCAACTATCATAAAATGCGCGCACAAATGTGCATATAGCCTATATAGCCTAATACAAAGCCTATATAGAAATAAATCTCAATCTTCGAATCCTTTATAACTTTGTATTGTGACGTCACCAAAAATATATGTAAATACCTAATTGATTGGTGGATACGAACCGACGGAATAAATTACCGCTCTGTTTTGTTTGTGGAACTCATTTATTTGGATTTATGCTGCGACGTGACTAATGCACGCAAGCGTTTATTCTCTCTAACGAGGTATTACATTATGAAATTAGGCATGAATTTGGTATTTTATTTGATAGATTATATTCATATTTTCAGCTTCACAGCAGTTATGGGATGATTCTAGTCTTGTGCGGAGAAAATGTTTGTGAATATTTTATGATTAATAATGAAGCTTATTTTCGCATTTAACTTTTATAGTATTATTCGCCCAATGGTCGAAATTCGGTTTAAATTAATAATTTTATTGATTTTTTAATGATAACACTAAAACTCATCTATAAGCAGAAAAAGGCACTGAACGGCCTCTGTATCGATAATAATGTCTATTTCAATAAGATTTTCCAAAAAATATTTAATGTACACAAACAACAACAATGTGACACTTCTACTATATGAAACTCTTCACAAAGACACGTTCAATCCTTGTTATTTTCCTATTTTTAAGGATTACTAAGAAAAATCACGGAACTGTCGAAGCAAGAGTCCGACCCATTTTGATCGATTTTAAAGTATATCTGAAACAAAGCATGTCAGTTGTCTAGACGCTTTTCAATTTTTTCCCCTAAAAGCTTTCTAAAATTACCTCTACTTTAAACTTTAAGTCAAAAACTTATAGCGAGTGACATTTTCTTTAGTAATATCGAAAGTTTTTATTCTTTTTTAGTTTACCTTTTAAGTTAGCTGTGGAACATATTGACACTTAATTCCGTTTTGAGCATCCTGCCAACGCGATATCTACACGATGGGTGGGTGTTTACTGCAGTAATATAGAAATTTCAACGCTCTTGTAGATGATGACAGCATGAAAGCTTAAAAAGTTACCTACTATATTTTAAACCTAGTAAACCGAGTGAGGCGGGTTCGAGTACCGAGCCTCACAGTTCTGATATTTTCATTTGTGAATCATTTTCAAACATGATTAGCACTTGTCTAACAAATATGGTAAGAAAATCTACATGTCTGAGAAAATCTAGCAAGATTTCGAAAAACATGCGAGGTCGCCAACCGAAACTTGGCCAGCTTCTTGGGCTATGGTCTGAGCCACCTCGTATTGAAAGGAGATCCTTGCCCAGCATTTGGAAGTCAAAAAGGGCAGAGTACATACAATATAATACATAAAATTAAGATTCATGTTATATAAAGTATTCGTAAACAAAGCAGCGCCTACATTTTGCTATAAACACTTCAACTCTCTACCGAAGTTATGAAACTTTTCGAGTTTTACATAAATTCAACCTATTTATAGTTTAAAAAGTATACTAAAGAGCTGAGATTTCTCAAGCTACCAGATTATGAGATTGAGTAACATTATTTTAAGGAAATATAAAAATATTTATACAATATCCTATGAAAATATTCAATAGACTTTAAAATTGTTTCACAAATACTACGTTTTATTTTGAACATTATGTTCTTTATTGACATAACATGGAAATGTAGCTGTATGTAAAAGCTAATTTATACTATAATAAGTTTCTGAGTCGAATCTGTACATTAATTTTTTTTTGGAAATCTTATTTTATTAGTCATTATTTATATTTCAATCTCAGCTCCCACAATATATTTTGGAAAATAACCAATTTAATAACGTTTAATATACATACATCCGAAACTATAGTTATTATTATTAATATTAATTATTATTATTAATTAATATAATTCTTAGGATATACCCTATCTCTTTAACTGAGTACCTACTTATGTGGCGACCATTTGCATATTTTTTACTTTAACTTTAAGTGACTTTCTCTTTTTGAGAATAAAATTCTTTAAACTTAAACTTAATATTACTATAGATACAGAGGCCGAATCTATAGTTTTTAGAATTTTTGTCAGTCTGTCTGTGACGGCATCAAGGAAAAACAAATAATAATGGTTTTTGTTATTACGTCTTTTGATTTACTATTATATTGCAACAAAATTTTAGGCGTTGGCTCAAGAAGCATACTTTTTTATCATTACTTCCTTTATAAAACCATGGATACTGACAGAATTTTGAAATATTCGTTCCGTATGGAGTTAAATAGGACATTATATGGAATAACTGCATTTTTAAAGTGTGAAATATAGAAGTTTAGTATTAGGCTTCTGTTTATATAGCCGGAGAGAAATCCCATCGTACTTGTACTCCTATCGTTTCTCTTTAAATAAATATAGAATGAAGATATTTTTACAATTATGTTCTAATAGGACAATGTAAAATATTATAATACTCAATTTTTTTACATAATATGTCGCATTGAAATTTTACTTTAACAAAATATCTCACGTATTCCTCTGAGTCATCGAACAAAGCAATCTTTTGCGCCAATCGAAAAAAGTTACAAAAAAACAAGCAACGCCCGAACGTATTCGTTTCAACGTAATATTGAAGAGCGTGATGTCTTTTTTGGTGCTAGCTCGCCTTTATGACGATACGGTGCTTAGCATTGTTGCATTTAGGATCGATACTTAGAATTTGGGGGATTAAAAGTTGAAAGGGTTGAATGGAAAAATGATAGTCTATGTACTGCCCGTGATTTTAGATACTGATTGTGGGAGATTTTTTTCATTTGCACGTTCTGTTATTGAACTGTTAAGTTTGAAAGATTAGATATTTCTGATGATACCGGTGTTATATTTTTTGCATTACAAATCAGAAAATATTTTTCAATAAAGAAAAAATAATAATATAGAAAACAATGATTTTTAGAATTTTTGTCCGTTTGTCTGTACGTTTGGCGCGCTAATCTCAGAAACGGCTTCACTTAACATTTAGTAGTTGTTTTATTTAAATTAGTACATAAATAAGAAAGTTATGTCAATTTAAAGAATCAAAAATATATTACCATTCATTAGAATGCATAAATATAAAAAAAAATTACTATGTTCTAAATTCTTATAACATTCAACATTCATAATATTTTTATTTGCTTTATCAAATTGTTACCTGTATTTAGTTGAAAGAGTATTTCAAGGTATTGAATACTTTTCCAACTTAAAAGTACCTATTTAAAGGTAATTGGTAAAGTATTTAAACGTATTAAAAACTTTTCAAACTTAAATATTTAACTCATAAATATTCAGTACAAAAAACCTAAATACAAAGTATTAAACTTTGGTTCCTCCATCAATTTGATTAACATAAACTATCTTTTTTTTAACTTCACACAACATTACACCAAAAGTCTTCTATTTTAGTACCTATGTATTTTCTTAATTTATTTAAATTGGAACACCGAAGTAAAAACTAAATTGCAAGATTCAATTCATTAAAACGCTAATGCATCTTTATTTGTTTGCCTAATTAGGTGTCCACGAATTGTGAAACACACCCGCTCGCTTTTAATTCAACCAAATTCCCGACCTGTTTCCGATTCACTTGAAATGCGATTTCCTCTTAAGGGTAAAATTACTTTTCGAATTATTTTTCTACGCTTCACCTTTTTAATTATAAATTAGATCCAAAAGCTATGCTATTATACTTAAAATGTTGATATTTTATAATATTTTTAATATTATTTTCGAAATCTAATTTAAAATTATAATTAAAAACGATGAAATTTAAGCGCAATTGCTTAGATTCAAAGAATGCTCTGAAATATTTAAGAATAACCGTTCTTATATTTTATATAATGTAGAAAAATTAATTAATATAGAGTTACCTTGAGCTGGAGCGTAGATATTCAAATACAGGCAATCTTCAGACTGATTAGTCAAAAATGGTAATATTCTCTTCAAATATTCAAGTCTTCCTTTGGAAATTCTTTTTAGGACTGCTGTTTCATTTCTTATATCTGGAAGGACTTGTGGACAGACTGGACTGAATTCTTCAGCAATTTTGACACCAGACCACTGAGCTCCCGAGACTGGAGGCATAAACCTTAGGGAACCTATAGGAGGCGATGCATAGGGTACTCCTCTAAACACTTCGACTGGTTCAAGAAACCTTGACTCAGGAGTTATTATAAAACCTCGTATGTCACCATATTTAGTCCGAACTACACGTGAACTTATCACAGGTAAATTCTTATCTTCCATTGTAGATTCTCCTCTGACTGTTTTGGATGTCAGTGCAGGTAGAGTGATGAAATGAACTATTATAAGTATTAACATTTTTCCGCTTACACCGTCCGTGGACGTAAGATATCAGGTGGTGCTATAAGTCGATCATCTTGTGATTTGGATCTTCTACACCAAAACATTTACCGATTTATCTGTAACAAAATGGAAATGCTTAACCCATTGAATTAAGTTATTATTGCTGTTAGCTAAATTAATTTTGGATGGATAGTTAAGTTACTTGTGAGCTTATAAGCCAAAGTGGAATTAAAGTTACTGAAATATAATTGACTAAATAATGACTTAAAAAAAAAAAAAATACTATATTTAATTTTCAGCGAATGCTGCCTGAAAATAGGATAATTAAAGCGGACGTTAGGACATGTTATACGAGTTAAATATTTTAAAAACATTTTGGGCTTCAAAAGAACGTTCAGCTCTTTGCCAGCATTTCTGAAACAGTCAGCCATCATGTTGTGACCCACTTTCATGTCAAATTGCTTTCGAAATCCATCGCATGTAGGTCTTGTTTCCGCGTTGCGACCTCAAAACGTAAATGTACAATTTGAAATAACATAAAACTGTCAAGAGGGGATCGAGTCAAGCCAAATGAACGCTTAAAATATTTATTTGATGTTTTATTTAAGATTTCATTTTGCAAATGAAAAAAAAAATATTTGCTTTTTATAGATAGTACTCAAAGATAGCTAGGAAATATAAGATAACATAAATAATCTGAGTAAAGTCACACATGTACATTAATATTTCTGCTTTTTACATCCATATGAATATGTATAATAATAGATTGAATACTCTTCTTCAGTCCATTTGAGTAAGTTTTATCATTATTTTTGACCGACTAAAAAAAGGAGAAAGTATTCGATTCGATTTCTTATTTTTTAAGTATTTATTATATATTTTAAACGGATTTTCATAAATAGTTAAATAAACATTAATTGAGGTAAATAAAAATATCGCGAGGAAACCTACATATTTGAGGAAACCTATGTTAGTTTTTCGAAAGACATGAGGAGTTCGCCGCAGTGTAGTGCAGTGGCCTGATCCCCGTTGCACTGAGAGAAGGCTCATGCCTTATAAATTTCAAAAAAATAAATTAAAATAATAATACATTATTTTAAATAGAAGAATAGAATAAGAAAAGAATTGAAGTCGGTGTACCTGCTTTTTTTATTCAAAAATTAATTATTAATATTAAAACGACAGTATGTTTTACGGTTATTTAAAAATAAAATTATAGAGATAGTTGTGCTCGATATTTAAATTACGAAGGGATGAAGTGAAAAGGGGTGTGGATGTTTGTATGGGGAATCAATCATTTCTCAGGTAATGGATATAATTTTTTTAATTTTTTATAGGAGGTACTTACCTCCTTTTTTTTATATATACCTGCTCGTACGTATATTTAGTCTATCTATTCCATACTAAGCGTCAAAACGTACCTATGGGCGAACACGAGCGGGGCAAGGGTGACTTGCTAGTTAATTATAATATACAAAAAATATTGAAAAATGTACAACATAAAACATGTTTTAAGCATTAGATTGCACATTATCTGGGTCACATCTACCTATGTATTATTCACACTCGGTTGGCACCTTGTAACGGTAAATATATGCACTATTTATCATCGAATATACCATGAAAGATGACTAAGCGTTGCTGGCAAGAATATTGAAGTTAAAACTTGCAATTTTTAAATTTCGACTTCAATTCTGGAGAATGTTTAACGATAAACGGTTTATGTTTGGTGACATAAGTATTTTGCTGTTGCCGTGATATATCTGGGAAAATTTTCTTGAAAGTTTGGCTATTCTTATATATATATAAGATGGGAATTTGAAAATGCTATGTAGCTTTTATTGAATAGTTGCCTGACTTGTTTGATTCTGAAGAGAAAATATTCAGTCGCTGCTTATAGTGTTTTTAACAAGTAGTATCTGGGCTACCAAGCTTTGCTCGGAGTTTTTGGCCTAAAGTACAATTTTCTTACTTTTTTAACTAAAAACTTGAATAAATATAAAAAAAAACAAAAGTAAAAACTTTGGAACTTTTTAAAAAAAATATAAGATAAATAAATCTATACATATAATAAAATTCTGAGTCGAATCTGCTTATATTAAATATGGTTTGGAAATTCTTATTGAAATAGTCATTATTAACAATTCTGAGACCGAATCTATAGTTTTTAGATTTTTTGTCTGTCTGTCTATCTGTCTGGGAACGCATCACGAGAAAACTAAACTAAACTGAATATTGGCTGTATTATCAAAATATCCTGAAATTATTATAAATAACTTTTTAACTTTTAGCGGTTATTATGGGATGATAGACTATATTTTATATACATTATACAAGATGAGTTGTTGTGGATTGTATTGTAACGTGTTTTTCCGTGGGAATGACATAATCTCACGTAGTAAAAAGTAGGTTATGTCACTCTCCAGACCTCCAACTATCTCCACACAAAAAAATCACGCCAATCCGTCACTCTGTTTCGACGTGAAAGAAGGACAAACAGACAATCATACTCACATTAATAATATTAAGAATATGGATATTTTTTTTAATTTATTTAATCATTTATTTCAGGCAATATTAACAAAAGGATTTTAAATATGTAAACAGAGGCCCATAGCATAGTATTTACCTTAAAACTAACATATATATTAATTATAAAACTTAAAAATTAATTATAAAATTTAAAAATTATTATAACAATTAGTCAACTATAAGTTAAACAATCTTTAGAAAATGTGGAATATAGTAGTCACCAATTTTCTTTAGATTCATCAAACATTGTAATTTAGTTAATTTAGTACTTACATGTCTTAAACCTAGAACATATGGCCTCAAAGATAAGGAGGAAGAATCGTATCGACATGTCGAGTTATTGGCGCAATAAATTTAGTGGAGATAAATATACACCGTCGTAAAACCCTGCAAGGGAACTTTGAATGTGGACATAAAACTGAAGATACGGTTTCTGAATATTTATTCTGTGGACGAACAAACAACATTGATACGATAACTGGATTATTTCTAAATAATACATAATGTTGTTTTATTCATATTTTTAATAAAAGAGAAAAAAAGGTACTCAAAAAGAACGTGTAAGGAAAAAATCTACTTTAAAGACAAAAGGATGGACTTTACAAGAAAGACATGGCTTTAAAAACAGTATTCAATATAAACTTTAGAGTTTATCTTAAAAAAATATTTTTTCCACTTTTTCTTTAACAAATTTTTCTTTCAATAGATTCGTTTAAAAGATAAAAGGTAGTAGAACAAGTTAATCTCATCCGAAATAAGATAAAAATAATAAATAACGATAGAAATGCGTTACTAAGGAATAATACTACAAAAACTACGATTTCAAGCTAAATTGTATCATCCCTATACGCACGAATGGGTGCTACGTGAGATGTTCTGATACATATGCGAAAAGATCGTGTAAGAAGAAATCTACGCATAGCAACCGATTTAACACTTCAAAGATTCTTATTTTAATATAAACTAGCGACTCAGCCTCGTTCCGCTCGAGTTCGTCCCTAGTTACGTTTTAGCGTTTAGTATAGATTTCTCAGAGATAAGATATTTTCCCGTAGTAAAATGTATCCTATATGTTGACCCAGATAACCAGCTATTATAATATCAAATTTCATAAAAATCTGTGTATTTTCTCGTGATGCATGCCCAGACAGAGTGTCAGACAAACATACTAAAATTAAAGATTCGGCCTCTGTATCGATAATAATGACTATTTCAATATGATTTTCCAAAAAATATATACAGATTCGACTCAGTTAGAATTTTATTATATGTGCTTATCTGATATAATACATATATCTCAGATTTTGCACGTATTAATTTTAATGTACTTGAAAGATTATTGGTCTTCATTGAAATCTGCTCGGCTTTTCAATATGTCAATAAAATTGGCATTAAAGTTAAAATTTTAAAAGAAATAATTGGAGCTGTTATAGCTATACAAATTAGAATTATTTTATTTGTGTTACCATTATTATTACCCTTAAGGTTTAAAAAAATATAATTTCCATTTAGGGTTACTATATTTGTACAATTTAAAAATATTTACTACTTTTGAAGCTTTTTTTACTTGAAAGACGTGTTTATTAACCTCACTTCCTTTGAGTACGTCTCGATGCCTAATAGTAGCCTATGTGTTGCTCTGTATCATAGTCTGTATGTACACTAAATGTCATCTTAAACCGTCCAGCCGTTTTGACATAAAGGCGTAATAAACAAACACTATACACTTTCACATTTAGACCAATCGGAATTCGTTTTTTTTAAGAGAAAAAAGAATTAAAACCTGAAGTTTTATGGTTTAAAAACGTTAGCAGGTTTATAAGGAATAGAAATTCGTAAAATGTAAATTTATAATACTTGTCTAATTAATATAAATTATGTCGAAAATAATATTCACGTGAAACCTCTAATGTACATAGCCCAGGGATCAAACCCACTTCACTTGGCTTTCCAAGCGAGTACAATATCAATTAATTGATATTTTGCTCTTGCTAAATAAGACAAATCGGCAAAAAATTTGGTCCACATCAGTGGATTTTTGTTCTATCTCATCTCAAACACTGACTGATGACGAACGTTTAAAGTCATTAATCGCAAACGTATTCAAGCTCTACATACAGTCTGATATCATTTGCATTACAACTGGGGGATTTAACGGGTAACTCCAAACCTTTCAGTATCTGCCTCGGTTAATACACAGCTAATAATGTGCTGTGAGTTTGTGGGAGAGCTCGTAAATTGATGATTTGGTTGGTTTATATATAGGGTTTATGTATTGGAAAATATTGTTAGAAAATTGTATTTTATCTACAAGCATATATTTTGTTTGTATGCCTTTATTTCTGGAACTACGAGTCCGGTTTGCGTACCATATTTAAATATTATATGTTTTCTACCCTATATCACTTTACTATAATCAACATATAACAAAAAAATAAATAAAAAATAAACTATTATTCTCAACTTTTTTTCATATTTTTAGTTCGCTTTTTATGCAGTATGTTTTTTTTTATTTTTATAATCTATTTTTTCTTTACTGCTTTTTAGTTTTGTCATCCCTCTCGGTAGGTTGGAAGAAAAAATTTTTTTCAAACACAATTTCGTCACCTGAGATCCTCAATTTTGAATTGTAATGATATCCATTTAGCGCACGGTACTCGCATTATCATGACTTAGGTATCTGACGACGTATGAAACATTAAAATCAGTAAGCGGTTTAGTAATTACGAGGGAACATAAGATCGGACATATGTACATACAAACAGGTATACCTACAGGTCAAACACATAACCCTCCATTTGGGTAAAAATATGTACAACGCAGCTTGGTAATAAATTGTTAAACGATCATAAATATCAAAAAATCCATTTAAATAGCACTAAATCAAACAAATCAATATCACAAAAAGAACTATTGCAAATAACACATGCAACTAGAGTAGTAATTTGTCAGTCGCATTCAGACCTATAACGTAAAGGAAAACTGCGTCTGTGGGAAATTGTAGGTGCTATTCTGTGTGGCCAATTGTTCGCTTTATGTACCAAGTGTTGTATTTTATATGATTCTCTGTTTACTTCATCTATTTTTATCTATACATATAAAATTCTGAGTTGAATCTGTACATTAAATATTTTTTGGAAAATTTTATTGAAATAGTCATTATTATCGATACAGAAGCCGAATCTATAGTTTTTAGAATTTTTATCTGTCTGTCTGGGAACGCATCACGAGAATATAACTTGACAGATTTTGATGAAATTTGGTATGATGATAGCTGGTTATCCGGGTCAATATGTAGGATAATTTTTACTGCGAGAAAGTACGAGTAAACGTTAAAACGTAACTAGTAACGAACCCGAACGGAGCGAGGGTGAGTCGCTAGTTCCATACATTTTAGCTATTTTTTTTTAAAGATAAATATGAATTTTATAGAAAAGAGTGGATCTTGGTTTAAAAGGCTTCTAATCAATACTTTTAATGCCTCACTTACTTTAAAACAAGCCGCTTTGAAAATTCTATAGTTAATTGCTTAGTAATTATTAAATTCCACGCTAAAATATTATGGCTGGAAGAGAATGTTCATACACCAGGCCGTATATTTTATCCTTTGATATTATACTTTACTCTCAACATTTATTTTCAACTTACTTGGTATAAGACTCACAGACCTGCTAATGTAGTTTATTTATGTACATATAATATAATTATTATATAATTTAACTGCTTTACGATCAGTGGCTATTATGTACGGCAGCAGATTCGAAGGTGTCGAAAGAAGTTCGTGTCCCGGGTCGGGCTTAGTTTAGTTACTGAGTTTTTCTGTTAAGGATTTCTGAGTAACAGCTCGAAGTTGGAAAATATGATGATTTATGTCATTTCAATACAATTTTTAAAATTTTGTATTTTTCAACGTAATATTATTATGTAGATTTAGACTTAATATAGATAGTAACTTTACATATTACTAAAGTTAAATCGAACGTTAAGAAAGTTTTACTTTATTTATTTGTTTGTACGTTGTTTCTTTGCTAACTTACTTTAAATTTCTATTAAGCTTTGAATACATGTACGAATATAAAATCAATATCTACAAAGATTGATCGAATTTCTTAAGCTTACACGAATATGTAACATTCTAAATAAAACTATCTTTTCGGATTATTTCGCGGATTTATTTAGATTTTTGGTTCCCGACGCTTCGAATGCTTTACAGCAATCATGGTCTCTGTCTGTAACCAAAATAAATCCGCGAAAAAAAAACAAAAATATATTTTATATTTTATTTCAAATATTGTAGCTCTGAATTAAAACTTTTGGTATAATGCATAATTAATTTCTTTTTTTAATTTATCTCATACTCATATTTATCTCATACAAATACATAATAATGTTATTATTAAAGCCTAATTTGCAAAACCAGATAAAATTCTAATAAATTTTATAATATTTTACCTACGTTTCTTTATAACCTACGTTTTAACGGTTAGTATGGAATAGATAGACACTATATATTGTATGATCTATAGCTTATAGCCTTTCTCAATAAATGGGCTATCTGATGCAAAAAGATTTTTTCAAATCTGATCAGTAGTTTCTGAGATTAGCGCGTTCAAACCAACAAACAAACTCTGCCTCTTTATAATATTAGTATAGATCTACATATATAGACTATATTATAAAACGTTCCATCTATTAATCCGATATGGTTCTTACAGTGAAACGGATATAAAAATAAATAGGATTGTGTGAAATTTTCCTCCATTACAGCCCGCACATTTCTAAACTCCCTATCGTAACCCAAAACCTTTGTTTCATTCTTATCAGTTTTGAAACTACTGAAGCTCTCCCTGAGGTGTAGAAGCCTTTATGTTAGTATATAAAATAATGTACACGAAAAAAGAAATTGTGATATTATGATTCTGGATAAAAAAAACTTTAGTTTCTTGGTTATTGCAAATCTTATAGACCACAAGCATTGCCCGCGGCTCCGCCCGCGTTTAGATGACCAAAAATCAAATTCTTAGGTTTTACATATCAGTATACTGTTACAATGCAGTTTTTGTATTTTTTCTCAGAAATGAGACATTTTCCCGCGGTAAAAAGTATCCTATAATATGTTGACCCGGATAAACAGCTATGATCATACCAAATTCATCCAAATCTGTCCAGTGGTTTTCTCGTGATGCGGTATCGGACAGACTGACAGACAGACAGACAGACAGACAGACAAAAATACTAAAAACTATAGTTTCCGACTCTGTATCGATAATAATGTCTATTTCAATTAGATTTTCCAAAAAATATTTAATGTACAGATTCGACTTAGTTACAATTTTATTATATGTATAGATGTGCTTATCACGCAAGTGGAACCGAACAGAAACTAGTGAAATAAATAAAGCTATATGTGTATCATGTGTTTTCTTTAGCGGAGGCAATCTTTCACTTTGACTAGTGTATGTTCCTGCACTTAAGTCGAAAAGTTTTTCAGCATTACTCTAATAAACAGCCAAGCTATTCCATTAACCCACACTAAGCCGGGGAAAACGTCTAAAATGCTTTATTCGTGCCAATTATGGCCTGAAGGATTTGTACACTTTTTCCTTGACTTACTATAACTAGATATCAGTATTTTTAGGAGGCTAATTGCCAATTTCGCATTCGAAATATTTTAAAACTTATCTGTTTGAAAATCTTTTAGAAAAATATTTAACACTAGCGACTCATGCTCGCTCCGCTTGGGTTCGTTCCTACTTACTTTTGAATGTTTAGTTTAGATTTCTCAGAGATGTGATATTTTACCGCAGTAAAAAGTATCCTACATTTTGCCCTACATAACCATCTATCATCATGTCAATTTCATCAAAATCCCTCCAGTGGTTTTTCCGTGATGGGGTCACAGACAGACAAAAATTTTAAAAACTATAGATTCGGCTTTTGTATCGATAATTATGTATATTTCAATAAAGTTCTCCAAAACAATTTTTAATGTACAACCTCGGTTTAGTTACAATTTTATTATATTTATAGATACATACAGAGGAATCTTTAATAGACAGTTGGTTGATACTTCAAAAGGAGGCCGGGGTTTTATCTTGAAAATATGAGAGCAGTTTTATGGTACTTTTTATTCATAAAAAAAATAATGATAATCGGGTTACAATAGTATCGTGTAACAAACACAAAAACACATTCGGATAAATTGAGTGCCTTTTCTTTTTTTAATTCGGTCAATAAAACTCGTGACACGCTCTGACTTCGCATTTTGGATGTTAATAAACAGTATATAGACGCAATATGTTTACAGTAAGTAACGAATAAAATATAATAAAATATATTACCCTATATGACTCTAGCTCAATCTATACAGATAAATAAAATTAAAGTGTCTGTTTGTAATGTCAAAATAACAGCTTTTTACTAATTGCATATGTAATTATATACGGCATATAAAAGAAAAATACTATTGTTAAATTTTGTCTGTCTGTCTTTTTGTTCTTGCTCTCTATATCTCTATATCTCGGAAACGGCTGGACTTATTTTGATGAGATTTTCAGGAATACTTAGGGACCCGAGCAAAGCGAGGGTAAGTCGCTAGTATATTATAAAGGTTTAATCTAAAGTCTGTTCACATTTTGAGTCGCTTCATCTAAAACTAAAATATTATCTTCAAGCATAATACAATTTTATTTCCAACATAATACAATTTTTAACGGTCGGTTTAAAATTAAAATGCGACGGATTGTCCATTCGCACTGTAACGGGATTTCTCAGGAAATTGCAGCTATAGCAAAGGTACACTCATGCGCGCAAGTTCATTTGAAAATATGAAGTGAGATATAAAAATTTAAGATTTTTTTATCTTTTTTATACTTTTACAATTATTATTCTAGATATTACTACTTGATAGTTTACTATTTTTTTTTATAATTGCTGTTATAAAATATTATCTGTGAGTCTAACAACGGAACCCTATTACTATGCCTCCGTCTGTCTGTCAGAGGGCTGTATCTCATTAATCGTAATAGGTAGAGAGTTGAAATTTTCACATAATGTATTTCTATTGCCGCTACAACAAAAAATAAGACTTAGGAACACATAAAGGAGAAACATACGAATATTTATTTTTATTTATATATTTAATATATATAGTCAGAAGATTACAATACAATAAAATTTTTCATTGTGCTGCATTGTATTCTATTGACAGCTTTATTGTACATACAATATACAGGTCTTCTCCCAAAGAATATATAAGGCATGCAAAGATATTCTTATTGCTAGAAGCAATCTGTACCATACAACCTTTGGTGAAAGGATTTATTGAGATGGAAACGGGACGGTGCAATCGTAATATAGGTTAATAGAAAAAATATATAAACTGAATGTTACTTAGTAATATATGTATAATGTACATATTATATATGTATGTATGTATGTACGTATACATAAATCAACAAGTACGTATTATAAATGTTTATATCATACCGGAAATATAATCGCGATAAGTAAAAAACCTTCGCCTTTCAGAGTGCAATTTTTATAAGATGCCCACTCTTTTCGTTTTTATATAAAAAATAGCATCGCCCGCTGCTTCGCCCGCGTTCAGATGACCAAAAACCAAATTCTTAGGTTTTACATATTACTATACTTTTACATTGCAGTTGTAAAAAGTATCCTATATGTTGACCCGGATAACCAGCTGTCATCATATAAAATTTCATCAAAATCCCTAGAGTGGTTTTTACATAATGCGGTAACAGACAGACACATAGACAGACAAACAGACAGACAGACGGACAAACATTCTAAAAACTGTAGATACTTCCTCTGTATCGATAATAATATCTATTTCAATAAGATTCTCCAAAAAATATTTAATGTACACATTCGACTTAGTTAGAATTTTATTATATGTATAGATATAGAAATAGATTCATAATTAGCGAAGATTCCTGTAACGAAGATATATACAAAAACAAAAAAAATAGACAAATTCGTACTTACTCCAAGTATTTATTTTTTAAGTCGGTTGAAATATAGGCATCTCATCACTATTATTGTCTTAATAGTGATGCGATGCGGAAAATCTTTGCTTTTTCAATGTTTTAAAGCGAAAATATATATAAATGAAGATATTAAATTATTTAAGCAGTTAAAAAAAAACTATCTTTTAAGGAAGAGAGTAAAATAACATTTTGATATAAAATATATACTCTCGCTTTAGGAACTGAGTGGAGCACTGTATTTTTAAAACGAACTAATTTAACGTACCAACTTGCTTTTTGTTTGTGGTTTCGCGAATGTTTATGAAGACTACATCAGCTGAGATAACTATTCAAACTGGATGGAGATGATTTTTTCGTTGTTTTATAATTACAGTTACGGTTTTGAAACTATATTATATTACTATGGTAATTTATTAAAAGCAAGATTACAATTGACAGGTAAATTAATTTTATATTAATTTACTAGCGACTCGCCCCTATAGATACGTTTTAATGGTTAGTATAGATTTCACAGACATAAGATATTTTCCCGCAGTAAAAAATATCCTATATGTTGACCCGGATAACCAGCTTATAATATCAAATTTCATCAAAATCCCTCCAGTGGTTTTTCTGTGATGCGGTAACAGACAGACAGACAAAATTCTAAGCACTATAGGTTCGGCCTCTGTATCGATAATAATGACCATTACAATAAGATTCTCCAAAAAAATATTCAATGTACAGATTCGACTCAGTTACAATCTTATTATATGAATAGATAAGTAATAGTTTCTTCTTGCAGATTTGTACTTGTAGCGATCAAGATAAGGATGAAAGATAATTTATGTATATCCACGTAATACAATCTATGTCCCTTCCTGAAACTTTATCGAAACCTGTTCAGTAGTTTAAGCGTGAAAATGTGACAGACAGACAGAGTTAGTTACTTTCACATTTATAATATTATTGGCATGGATTATTTCTCCTTATGGCTAGATTATTTTCTAAGGTTGCATGTACCTATATGTTAGCATTATCATTCAAAAAACTTTAAAAAAATAATAAAAATCGACTTCCAGGCACCAAAATGCAAAAAAAACTGAATGAATGGGGTTTTTCATTTACTATAGACACAGAATCAAATATTTTCGATGTGATAATCTAATGAACATGAAATGAACAGTACGTTAAAGAAGATTTATGGGAAACTCTCCGTTTTTGGAATTCGGTTAAAAATTAAATTAATGCACAGTAAACAATCATAATAATTTGTGGCTGTTTAAAGACAAAAAAACACATTTCAAGAGATTTTGTCGTTTACTCTCTTGTATTCAGCCCTTTTTAACGTCCCACTGCTGGACACGGGCCTCTCTTGCATACGAGGGGGATCAGGCCATAGTCCACCACGCTGGTCAAGTGCAGGTTGGCAGACTTCACATGTCTTTCGAAAACTTGCTAGGTTCTCTCAAACATGCAGGTTTCCTCACGATGTTTTCCTTCACCGTAAGGCAAGTGGTAATTATGTTGGAAATGATTCGCACATGAAAATATCAGAGGTGCGAGACCCGGGATTTGAACCCGCTTCACTCGGTTTCCCAAGCGAGCGCGTTACCACTGGGCTACCACTGCCTCTTACTCTCTTACTAAAACTTAATATTAAATCTCATTCTCATTTTTTAATCTTAGCTTTGAATAAGAAACTGTTTAGAGAGTTAAGTAATAGTTGAAATATTATCATAATCCAGGCAGTAGTGGTTAATTACTATGAATATTTAGGTCTTCATCGGATGTTGGTACAATCTCAGGAAATTGCAACCTCAGCTAAGTAGCGAGGGTATAACATTATCGAGCCTTGCTCTAAATATTGCGTCATGTAATAACTAGGTTATAATACATTATCTAACAAGTTATTGTTTTAGGCTTTACACACATTATACTCGTATAAGCAATCTATACATATAATAAAATTGTAACTAAGCCGAATCTGTACATTAAATATTTTTGGAAAATGTTATTGAAATAAAGATTATTATCGATATAGAGGCCGAATCTATAGTTTTTAGAATTTTTGTCTGCCTGTCTGTTACTGCATCACAGAAAAACCACTGGAGGGATTTTGATAAAATTTGGTATGGTGATAGCTGGTTATCCGGATCAACATATAGGATACTTTTTACTGCGGGAAAATATATCATTTCTGAAAAAGAAATGCAAAAACTGCAATGTCAGAGTGTACAAATCTGTAAAACCTAAGAATTTGGTTTTTGGTTATCTGAACGCGGGTGGAGCCGCGGGCAGTGCTAGTTTCTTAATAAAATTAGAGTTATTTGACAAAAAAATACTTTAAAGTTCATCTAAAGAAGTGGTATTTTTTTTAATTTTATGTGCCTTGAATCCAAATTCAAGATAAGATATCAATATTAAATTATTGAAATATTTTATTGAACATCATGAGTCTATCAGTTCGAAAAGAAAAACCTTAGTCCTGAGAACTGTCGAAAGAAACTCAGAAAATGATGTAAAATCTCTTTCTGAGTTTCGTGTCCTAAGAATGTTTTGTTAAAAGATCAATTATGAAAATCAATTATTATAATCAATTAAATTGATGATATACAATAGAGTAGTTTTTTTTAAAAACGGCAAAAACATAGCTCAACTCTATCGGTGAGCTGTAACTGAGAATTTAGAAAGTGAAAAAAATCCAACTTGTTTAGACTCAACCAGGACTCGAACCCGGACTACAGAAAATCCAAACATTTATTTAAAGTAATATTTAGTCATTAGAATATGATTTAATTATTACTTAACTAAATCATGTTAGCTTCTTATAGATTAAATTTGAGTTTCTGCGAAGTAGGGTATGAAAGTTTGACTGGAAAATGTATCTAATAAGTATACAAACAATGTGTCTTTAAAAAAAGTTTTCGTTTAGATTTTTTTTTTCAAATGCTAGCAATGATCTGGATTTTTTTTTATTTAATATATTTTTATATTTAAATAGAAATGAAACACAAACCTATAAAGGTTAAAGGTAAAATTTCAAAAAAAAAAATATCCTACATCACGACTCACAATTTTTTTTAATCAAAATCGGTCTTTTTATTCTCGAACACCAAGTAGATATAAGGCAAAGTAATTTTAATATTTGAAGATCTAAGGGATCAACGTCAATAGAGACAGTAAATTACAATTCTAAGAATTATTATTAAAATACAAAAAACTTGAAATTGTATACAAAGCTTTGGTAGAAAATCATGGGCACATTTATCTGTGAACTTTCTCAACGTTATTGGAAAATATCGTATTTAAAAGAAAAAATACTTTATTTTCAATTTTTTTGTGTAGCTACGCTTATTAGACATACATCTTTGTATTAGTGGCTGTTTTTTCTTTGAATTCCCTAATAAATTTAGTCTATTAGGCATAAATATAAGTGGAATTAGAATACGATAAAATTAATATTAAATAGGATAGATAATAATTTTCATCATTAAGCAATAAGCCAATATTTCTTTCTTATAGAAATATGAAGTTGTTTGAGAACCACCGGGAGTAACATCTAGAAAGCGTGAGTTTGAATCCTTTGTGGTAGGGGAGCCCAAGAGGGGATTTTTGTAGTTACTCAAGCGCGGCAGATAAACTTAATCGACTATAAAGTTTATGATGATTTTTGCCTCTTAGGCTTGTGCAAATCGGCAGATTATTGAATTGGACACTTTTCAGGATGTGACTAGCCTACCACACCTTAATCTGACGGTTTCAAGTATTTCTACCTTATCAAAACATTTTTTAAATATTTTAATCGGCTTCCCTAGACGCGCCCCTTTATATAGAAGACTTATATTGTGGTGAAGGTACTCAATAGAGTGCAAGGTAACCTCTTTTATGTTAATCTGCCGCGCTTGAGTAACTACAGAAAATCCCCTCTTGGGCTCCCCTACTATTGATTCAAACACACGTTTCTACATAAGTACTTGCTTAGACAAGACGTCATTCTGCAATCGCTAAAGAATAGAAATAAAAAAATGTATATGGAATGATGATTATATCGCAAAACCATTCAAAATGTGAAACTATTTTCTGAAATTTTGACAGCGGGTTCTTAAACCGCTAACAAAGGCTTATTTTAAATAATACTCCTTAAGTAGACTAATGGATATTTTATTTAGGTTCGACGACATGTTTGGCTCAGTTTGTAGTGACCCTTCTAGTTGTGCTGCGGTCGCGGATTCGAGTCCCGCTGGGGGATATTCATTTGTGAAATGAGCACGAATGCTTGTACTCCAGTCATGTGTGTTTATATATATAATAATATGTATGTATTTAAAGTTATATATGTGTAGTATATCAACTATCTGGTATCCATATCAAAAGCCTCGTAGCTTACCATGGTGCTGTGTATTAATGTCCCAACATATTTATTTATATTTATTTATTTATAATTGTAGTTTAAAAAGCCACAAAATCACGCTTTTGATCAACTGTAACATATGAGAGACGTCAAAACAAAATAAATGATCCCAAAATATATTTTTTTTAAGGTTTTCCTAGTAATAATTATTATTTATTTTATTTTTGGTAATATTTATTAAAAGAAGATTAAAATCGACCTCTAAACAGCGTGGCAATGAACCTGGTATGCTATTATAACATCATTTCAATCAACCAAATGAAATATAAAAATAAAATCCAACAGTTACTGCTTGTTAAAATTTCATCGCTCACGAAGGGCAAAGACATACATTAATAATGAATAGCACGAGAAAATCGTAAAATCATTTCGACATTCGTATAGCTAAATAATAAACTCGCTAACTTTGTTTTTAGTTTAATCTTTACTAAGGACAGGCTGTTACTACTCCCCCCCAACGTGCGTTCACCTTGTCGTGGTGGGGGGGCTCAGTAGTAGTAGCGAAGCTAAGAAACTCACAGGGAGGTTGCCCACTTCGGTGGGCGGTGGGAGGTGGCCCTCTTCGGGGGGCGGTGTACCTTGCGGGTTGCTCCTGGTACTTCTCTGATAGCAGAGTGGACCTTGGAGCAACCCCATGGTTGTGGTGGTCTGCTTTAGCAGACCTGCCGTCGGGGCGTCGTAGTTGAATGCGTAAGCGATCCTGCGACGCCCCATTAAGACGGGGGAAGGTTTTGTTGGGTTTTAGTGGGTAGTACTGGCTGTATTACGCCGGTGAGTCCCACACGTCGTGCGTAAATGCATTTCCCAACGTTAAAAAAAAAAAGGCTGTTACTACTAACACTTGAAATATATGATGAAACAAAAATTATAAATAAATATGTTGGTATATTAACACACAGCACCATCTAATTCCATGAACATGAACATTCTAAAGAATATTTCAGATTGTTCTTAATTATTTTCAACGGAAACTTTTAGAACGATACATTAAATAGTTATTGGGCTATTTTCGGCATGTGCACTATTTTAGTTGAGCGGCCGTATCATAATATCTTTTAGAAATACTATTAAATATTATTATTGCTTAATACTTTCTTAGATTTACGAGAATATTTGACATTTTAAATAACTTTTCGGATTATTTCGCGGATTTATTTTGATTTTTGGTTTCCGACGTTTCGAATGCTTTACAGCAATCATGGTCACAGGAGAGACTGAGTTGTTAGATGTCTCGAAGAAATAGTTATAACATACAGCCTACCCACAATTAACAAAAATGAATTATTGTTTTAAAAAAAAATTGAAACGTAAATATTTTAATTTATTGTAAATTTTAATATATTATAAAATAAAGTCCACCACCGCGTCTTTTTGTCTGTCTGAACGCGATAAACTCGAAAACTAACGAACGGATTTTCATACAGATTTCACCAATAGATGGAGTGATTCATGAGAAAGGTTTAATTTTATTAATATATAATTCATCAAAGTTTAGTGCAAATTGCCTAAAATATAACGATGATTGTTGAAGATATCTGATAAAATCATGCCAACTGGGAGCTTTTTTGACGTGCGCCGCGTAAGCTAATAAACAACTTTAGTAATAAAATAATATATTACAGAATAAGTCTTCTTAAAAAGATCTTCATATTAAACTCTAGCAACTCTATATGCACGTATAAACCACTAGTTTGAACATGAATTATAGTTTCCACTACATTTATATCAATTCTGGATACAAATGATCCAACGTGTTAATCCTCTATTTATGTTACAAAAAAATCCATTCCCTTGTATGTGGGTTAATGACACTCAAAATTTGAATACAGCGTGTTTCATGTACGAAAAAAATGAAAATTAAAATGTTTTAGTCCTACGTCGCATGTAGGTCGCTCTTTCAGTTATATTGTAAAGTGTCTATGTCACACAAGTATGTATGTACAGTGTGATATATTTTTAATCACTTTAATAAAAAAAATCACTAGCTTTTACTACGGCTTCGTCTGCACAAAAGAAAAGTAAGACATTCATAAAAAGTGAACGGTTTTAAAATAATCGGTTAAAAGAAACATACTATGATTAAGATGAAAAATATTATGTTAGAGATTCCGATAAAATTTGGCAAGAATTTAGATTGCATCATAGATTGATAGGCAGTGGTAGTCCAGTGACAACGCGCTTGGGAAACCGAGTGACGCGGGTTCAGATCCCGGGTCTCGCATCTCTAATATTTTCATGTGCGAATCATTTCCAACGTGTTTACCACTTGTCTTATAGTCAAGGAAAACATCGTGAGAAATCCTACATATCTAAGAGAATCTAGCAAGTTTTCAAAAGGCATCCAAAGTCGAAAAATTCAAAGTCCGCCAACCTGCACTTGGTCAGCGTGGTGGACTATGGCGTAATCTCCATCGTATTGAAAGAAGGCCCATGCCCAGCAGTGGGACGTTAAAAAAAGGGCTAAATACATACATACATTTATAGATTGCATCCTGTGATAGGCGACCGAAGTCGCGGGTAAAAACTAATTATATAAATATGGTAAGTGACAGCAAAATTTTATCATTATATTATAGTAACAAACAATACTTATGTTTATAATAAGTATTATTAAACACTAACATTGCCAATGGCTTTGCCTGCACAGTAAATTTATGTGTAATCCACAGCTAAAGGCAGTATAAAAAGTTTATAACTTCCTTCAATAAACAGGCTACAAAAGGCAAAAATAATGATTCAAATATGACGGGAAGTTCTAGAGATAAGCTTAAATAAAGCTCTGGATTTTGTGAAATAAATAAATTATTTAAGCTTTTATTAAATAGTAGTAGGTATAACAAATAACAGATGCGTTTCACTTCATTTATAAAAATAAATAAAATTGAATTGTAAGTTTGTAATCTCAAAATAAAAGCTTTTTACTAAATGAATCAATACACATGAAATTATGATTGAAATGTTTGTCTGTTTGTTTCGGTTAATCTCCGAAACGCCTGAATTGATTTTAACGGAATTTTAACTGGCAGATAGCTGATGTTATAAGGTATAACTTAAGCTACTTTAATTTCAGAAAAAGAATTAGGGTTTCGGCTTTCGCCTAAAAAAATTAAAATGTATTCAAACGTTACGGGACGAACCGTAGCGAAGCAAGGTTAAGTTGCTAGACCATACATATAATAAAATTGTAACTAATCCGAATCTGTACATAAAAAATTTTTTGGAAAATCTTATTGAAATAGTCATTATTATCGATACAGATGCCGAATCTATAGTTGTTACAATTTTTGTCTGTCTGTCTGTTACCGCATCACAGTAAAACCGCTGGAGGGATTTTGCTGAAATTTAATATGGTGATAGCTGGTTATCCGGGTCAACATATAGGATACTTTTTACCGCGGAAAATACATATATACACACACACACACACAATACAAAAAAAAGAAAAAATACAAAAACTGAAATGTAAGAATATAGTAATATGTAATACCTAAAAATTTGGTTTTAGGTCATCTGAACGCGGGTGGAGCCGCGGGCAATGCTAGTTTATTATAAAAATAATAGTCTGAATGAAAAACAGGGCGGAGTTTTAATTAAAAGCATAGTTCAGTACAAGCACGTGCTTTAAGCGTATATTTTCTATGGCTACTATTTACCATCAAACGGTCCAGAAGATTGTTTATGACTTTTGTAGATTAAAAAGCACAGTGTGTAGAAACCAAATTTTTGTAGGTACCTAATAAGGAAAGCTTATACATTTAATACTAGTTGAAAATCTATACTAATATTATAAAGAGAAAAGATTATAGTCTGTTTGTTTGCTTGTACCAAATAAGCTACGAAACTACTAAACCGATTTAGATGAAATTTGGTAAGAAGATAGTTTGAGACCCAGGGAAGGAAATGGAACAGTTTTTATTCCGGAAATTATCAAGGAGGGTTGAATTTGGATGAAAGTTTAGATGGGGAAGCAACCTAGGGACGGTGAGTCGCTGATATTCTATAAAATATCTAATGTAATATTTGGAATTGATTAGAAGTTTATATCCGTTATTTATGAAAAATCGTTCAGCTTTTACTCCTTCAAAAATCATTGAGATAGATTTTCTATCTCTTTCAATAGCTATCTCATTCGATGAAAAACCTTTTTAAATAAAACTATTTTATTTTTGGATTTTATTTTATTTTTGGAGTAATATGATCACGGTCATGGGAAAATCACTCCATAAAAATAAATACAAATCTGCTTCTAACATTTTTGTTTTAATATCTCACTGTAATATAACTTTTGGTAATTTTTCTGACTATACAGTATACACCATTAATTAACATTGGAATAGGCGGCACGCAAGTGGTAGCAAATGACTTTAGATAATTAATTCGAATAAAATAGCGATAAAATGTTAGTAATTTAGGCGTACACTATACAATTATGTTTGTATGTACGTTACTTAAAATATAGATAAAACTAGATCGGGTAGTTAGTCTATATACATAAAAATAATTTTTTCTTGCTAATTTTGTGTTCTATGCGTTTATAAACCATTCACCCGATTTTGATGAAATTTTAGTAACTTGTTCTGCATATTTCTGCGTAGGTCTCTGGCTTAAAAGCAAACTTTTTTTCTATGTATATTTATCCTATAATCGTTCCTTAACGTAGATAGACGTAGGTAAACGCGCTAGTCTATGTAATAATGAAAAAAAAAAATTTTGTATGTTTTTTTTGTAATAGATAAACTAAAAATTAGTAGAACCGATTTATATGAATCTAGCGACTCACCCTCGCTTCGTTCGGGTTCTTCCCTAGGTTTTAAATAAAAATGGATATAGTATGCTATCCTTAAGAGATAGACATACTTTTCTGTAGACCTATATAAGATACACAATTCCACCATAAATTATTTTGTTATATCTTAAAGGGTTTAGGCAGCGTTTTCGTTGAAAGCTCCCATACGTCTTATTTTTTCCGACACCTCCAACAAATATCGTTATATTTTACCTAATGTATACAAAAACTTAACATATATTATATACTAAAATATATTATATACTAAACCCTTCCTCTTGAATCACTCTATTTATTAAAAAAACCGCATCAAAATCCGTTGCGTAATTTTAAAGATTTCAGCATACATAGGGATATAGGGACAGAGAAAGCTACTTTGTTTTATACTATGTAGTGATTTGGTACGAAGATAATTTAAAACCCTGGGAAGGACATAGAATAGTTTTTAATTCGGAAATCATCCCTAAAGGGGGTGACAAGAGGGATGAAAGTTTGTATAAGTAATCAATCAGTTCTCAAGTAAGATATATAAAACTCACCGTACCTATGCTTATACAGTATACATCAGTGGCGAAGGGTCCATACAACGTCTTACCTAAAATATATTTTGCTATTAATTTTACATACATTTAATTTTTTAAATGTATAAATGTTCTTTTAGAAATAAATATAATATTAATAATAGCTTTATTTATTTCTGAATTTATATGTATATAAAAATTGTAAATTTTTGGAACGGCTTGCTTCTGCTAAAATTTCACCTTTCGCCACTGGTATACATATACTAATATATGTATATGTACATACATGGAAAAATGTACGGTTCCCGTGGGATATCTATACTAACCATTAAAACGTACCTAGGGATGAACCCGAGCGTAACGAGGGTGAGTCGCTAGTATTTTAAGCGAAAAAACTTTCATTACATTCATTTATCCGTAATGACGCTTGTATCGATTCTGAATCGGATTCATTTTGATTAACGATGGATTCGTTAATCGAGACTCCGTTAATGACTCGATACTGAGTAATGGATGGGATCAAATCGCATGCGAAGGGCGAATGATAAGGATACAATATTGGGAAGTTACTGTTATTTTTATTTGTTTGGTTATTGCAATTGTGTCAAAATTTATGTTATTTTTCATACTTTTTTAGATTATCAAGCATTTGAAAAATAAGTTATTTAAATTATTTTTTATTGGATTAATATTTTTCATTGTAAGCTAATGGATTAGGAATTATATTATGTAATGTGAAATTAAAATAAAAAAATGGATGAAAATGTTTTTTTTTTTAAAAACAGTTGTTAATTTAATGAGAAGATGAAAAAAAAATTGTGTAATTATTTTTTCAATGCAGTAATACATTTCGGGGACTAAATTAATATTGTAGTTTATTTATTAATTAAGTAAAAAGTAAAAAAATATAGTAAAAACATGCATTATAGTTACTTTTTTATATTCAAAGAAAATGTGCTTTATAGAAATATGCAAAAGAATATTATCTGTTCTTCCACGTATATATTTTTAGTCACTATATATGACCCTCGCGTAGCAAAGAAGTGCGCATAATGGGAAGCTCAAGATGTACTTATCTTTGAATTTACTCGTCTAACTTAGAAAAGCTTGGCTGTGTTTTAACTTAAGCTAGTATATATTTCTTAGACTTACGCACGTATTTCATGTTTAAAAAAACACTTTTTAATATTTTTTACGAGGTTTTATTTTGGTTTGATTTCTCAGAAACAAAAACCTTTTTTGGTTTCTCCAAACCAAAACCGCTGTTTGGTTTTTGGAATTAAAATCCAAAATAAAACGGCGGAAAAATCTTAACAAATAGTTTTGTGCTGGTATCAGTGAAATGTTCTCAAGTGATGTGCGAACAGACGAACAAAATTTCCCAAAAGTTCTCATTTAGTCTATTACTTTTCAAATATTTCAGATATACTTTGCGTTCTATTCTATTTTAATTTAATAATATTACTATAATACTTTCTTAAATTTACGCGAATATTTACCTTACATTTTGCTGTACAGCATAAAAACGTCGGGAATAAAAATCAAAATAAATTCACAAAAGAAATCTTAAAGATAGTTTAATAATAATAATTTAAATAAAAAAGGCCGTAAAATTACAATTTCGGCATTTTAACGAGGGGGAGTGGGTCTGATCACTAATGCCGACCAAATGCCAAAAAATTAAGTGACTTTACATATATTTTTCTTACAAAATAGTAAGAGATTCAGGTGTATGTTTGTATTTGTATGTATGTTCCACATAAATTTCAAGCTAAATTCAACACCTAAGAGTGTAAGAGTGCAACATAATATTTTAAACTAACTTAAAACTTTTTAGTCAAAAACCTATTATTTAAACCATACAAATCTTGCAACAATTTGAACAAAAAAAAAACAAAACTCATTTACACCATACACTTACCGCGTTAAGCAGTTCGTCTGTACATCGATTTATTCACGCATATTCAAACCATTACAGTTAGAGCCAGTGGCATAATTACGTAAACGTAGTTTAGAAGTGTATTGACAGTGTATTGTCCACTCTAATTAGGTGGAAATAACTAGATGGTATACACTGAATAATTTACTTGAATCAATAGTACAATTTTGTAGGATATGAGAGAGATTTTTAACCGACTTCCAAAAAGGAGGAGGTTCTCAATTCTTTGAATCTTTTTTTTTATATATGTTAACCGATTACTCAAAGACACCTGAACCCTTCTCAGGTGGTCCCATATATGTAAATTTTATAGAAATCGGTCGAGCGGTTTTTAAAAAAATCAACAATAAATATATTTTTTTAATTAGTTGTTTAATCGAATATGTTATTAAAAAACTTTCTTCTTACAAATTACTTGCTTATTACGTCTACACTAAAAATGGAAAAATAAAAACTTTTTAAAAAAGTCGGTGCTAGCCTACAATATTTTAAGATACGAATATCTAATAGGTAAATATGTATTTTACGTATCGAAATATATTAGATTTGCTTTGCATTGGCTGGCACCGACTTCGACAATATCTGATTAGGTATCTAATCTAAATGAAAGCCTCCGTTTAGTTATTTTTTTATATTTTAGTGCCTGGAAGTCGGTTTATATTTTTTTAAGTTTTTATGGAAAGTTAACAATGAGTATTAAAGTGGAGTTATATTTAGGGCAATCTACTCGTAGTTTGATTTGGCTTGTGTATATTGTATTGACTGAAAATACTGAAATGTGTTTCATTAAAATTGTTGAATAGCAATCATACTTAGCTTTAAATGAATTGAGGTAGATATAAGTTGGTATTTATGTTTTGCCTTCTCATTTAGGGTTTGAGTTTTAAATAAATAAATATGTGGGACACAGCACCGTCTAGTTCCATGGCTAAGCTTCGAGGCTCATGTTATGGATACCAGATAGTTGACACACTACACATGTATAACTTTAAATACATGAATAATATATATTATAAATATATGTAAATACCCACGACTTGAGTACAAACATTCGTGCTTACACAAATGAATGCCCTTAGCGAGACTCGAACCCGCGACCGCTGGCACAGCAAGTAGGGTCACTACAAACTGAGCCAAACGTGTCGTCAAATGTTATATGAGATTTTGTAACACGGTACCATGTTTCAATTAATTGGTTTATCTATGTATACATATAACTAATTTATATTCAAAATATCAAATTAAAAGCTTTAATTGCTTAGTCTGAATTAGGATGAATTTTAAATACTCAATGTTAAACCTTAATGATATATTAAATATTTCAATTTATAAAGGGTTTTTGACAAACACGTTATAGCTTTGGTTTTAAAAGTGTGCATGTGCGTGTGTGCATATGTCCATGTGTGCGTGTGTGTCTCACACTCACACACAGATACACACACACAAGATCGAGCGCAAATAAAATATTTTTAAAATATTATTACTACGTGTAGAAATAATCCTCCTTGCTCTTTACAAAATCCTAGAGAGCTGGGTGTAACTGAAAATCAGCGCTGTTAAAGATTTCGATCTTAGCAGCATCAACCAAGTTACTATCCTTTGCTATAACATACATAGATGGTAGGTTTAAGAGTTATATTATTTTTACTGTTTTTAGGGCTTTAAAAGATTTTTTGTTTTATTTGGTGTTTCTTTATTGAATAGTTTTTTATTCTACATTTTTAAAGCTACTTTTCCTAACAAAATCGTGCGCTTAAAGCTAGTAGAAACGTTGAATAATTCAAAATTAAGCGTATTATATAGATTGTATTTATAATACGAACTATTAGAAATCCAACAATGAGTCATTTGTTCAAATTGGTTCTGTTCTATCCCTATTGTATGGGCGACGGTAAATATGAATGTAGATTAATTAAACGAGAAAAAATCATATCATTTTATACAGTGGTTTTGTAACAGTTGATAGTTTTATAAAAATTTATGAGCTTTAATTATTAAGCTTGAATTAATAATATGTTTTTTGTTCCGTATTCAGATGAATATATTTTTAACCATCTTCCAAAGTAGAATATATCTTTGTTAGGATTTTTAAATAAGTTAGATAATTATTATTTATAATACAAGTGTTCGTTTGTGACTGCGCTTATTGTCGTAAATCTTTATTACTAGGCTTTCTATTAGTAATTTTCAGTAGTAGGCCATTAGTAAAAAGTTCACTTAAAGAACTTAAAGAAATACTGTGAAAGAAAACAACATTAGGTATCCTTCATATCTGAAAAAACGTACCTAGTTTTCAATAAAATCAAGAAAATCCGCTAACTCACATTTATTGGCCAGCATATGGGCGATATTCTCATCTCCCTCACGATAAAGCAGGCTTATTCCTAGCAATGGCAGTTTAAACGGTTATATTGTTAAATCAATACAATATAAACTAACTTCTGTCTATTACATTGTATGATCATTGTATCTCCAATACTTTGAAGCCGCTAAACTTCTAACAAGTATCTTTGTACTGCACAGTGCACAATTCAAACTTAGAAACTGAAGTTCCACTTAAATCTTTTGCTCACAAACAAAATTTTATTTAACGGCTTTATTCGCTTCGACATATTAAATCAAATATTTCTAAAAATAATCTATATCATTGATATTACACACGTACATTACATAGAATAATACGTTCTTAGATATACGCGAATATTTGACACCCATACTAATATTATAAATGCTAAAATAACTCTGTCTGTCTGTTTGTTACCTTTTCGCGCTTAATCCGCTGAACTGATTTAGATGAAATTTGGCATTGAGATAGTTGGATACACTGGAAAGGATGTAGAATAATTTCTTATCCCGGAAATCACCTGTTAGGGGGTGAAAAGGGGGGGAGTGGGGGGGAGTGGGGGGAGTGGGGGAGTAGGGGGTAGGGGGGAGTAGGGGGGGGAGTAGGGTGCAAGTTTGTATGGGGAATCAATCATTTCTCAAGTAGGGGATATAAAACTCATCATACCTATGTATATAGCCTATCTATACCATACTCAACGTCAAAACATACCGAAACCTACAAAAATATATTTTCTAATAAAACAATTTCGTACTATATATCAGATATATATATATATATATATAGAGAGAGAGAGAGAGAGAGAGAGAGAGAGAGAGAGAGAGAGAGAGAGAGATATTTAGAGGAGAACCTTCTAACAATGAAGAATGTCTCAATCAGTATGGTCCTGAAATATCCCGTTTTTCCCATAACGAAGAGCCAGATCACGAGATAGATGAGGGTCGTTAGATATACGCTGACTAGGGCTCTATATTAAAAAGGAGATTAACCGTCATGAAGTCAAGTTAGAATTTGTTGGTTAAGTACACCCTTGTGGAACAGTAGTTGGAGCTGTGGGTGCTTGATACATATAATAAAATTGTAACTAAGTCGAATCTGTGCATTAAATATTTTTTGGAAAATCTTATTGAAATAGTCATTATTATCGATACAGAGGTCGAATTTATGGTTATTAGAATTTTTGTCTGTCTGTCTATGACCGTATCATGGAAAAGCCACTGGAGGGATTTCGATGAAATTTGATAAGACGATAGCTGGTTATCCGGGTCAATATATAAGATAGTTTTTACTGCGGGTAAATACATATTTCATCTCTGATTAATCTATACTAAACGTTAAAACGTAAGTAGGGACGAACCGGAGCGGTGCGATCGTGAGTCACTAGTTTCTATATAAAAAGCCAAAGATAAAACAGCTCAGTACGTTGTTGTCCTCTGTTTGTCAACCAATTCTTCCGGACTGATTCTTTTTGTGTCTTTAGAAGCTTTTGACGAGTTTTAGCTATCAATAAAAATATATCGTAGGGTTGAATTTCAACCTCTGGGCGTTCTGGCAGTTCCGCTCGGAGTTTCATTTTCATTAATTTGTGTCAGGAGCACGAAAATTTGCACTCCAGTCATGGGTGTTTATGTTTATAATATGTATGTATTTAAAGTTATGTATGTGTAGTGTATCAACTATCTGGTATCCATAACACAAGCCTCGTAGCTTACCATGAAACTAGATGGTGCTATGTTATTTTCCCACATATTTATTTATTGACATTTATTTAATATAAAATATCATTAATGAATATATATAAAGTTGGTACTTTTTTGCTATATTCCTATATAATATATTTAAGTAAGTTTGAAATTTCACACTAAATTTCCCAAGGGACGACACACAGTATTCTCTAAACAGAGGGATAGTTATTTAACGTTCTGATTTACAATCATGTATAATTTTACTCAACCATGAATAATATTTAATGCTTTTTGTAATTATCTTTTTTAACGAATTTGATATCATGCAAAATATTGAATGGAAAATTACTTCTATACCGATATTTCATTATAATGCAAGGTAAATAAAACTTAATTTTATTGTTAAGTGTTAAAAGTTATTGTTTCAAGTAACTAAAACACTTCCCTCATTTTAAATAGTGTATAACTAAAGACCAATTGGGTATTCTATAATGGTCATTAGAGATACACAATTTGACATATATATATATATATATATATATATATATATATATATATATATATATATATATATATATATATATATATATATATATATATATATATATATATATATATATATATATATATATTATAATAAGCTGCGGACAGACGGACGGACATGGCAACCCTAAAAATTGATTTAATATCCACCATCTTTGGCTTGGTGAGGATATCGCGTAACATAGACTATTAAAAACATACATACAACATAATTATCTACTACTTCTCTTCCTTTCTGTTTGAAGCTAATAAAGTATGAGATAGATAATAGTTAATCTAACCATTCTATTCAGGGTCAGTACATTCTATTCTTGTGTTATATTTTCTATTAGCGATGTCGTTTATAGAAAGTCAATTTGGATAAGCGGACAGATTAGATGTATATCATCATATTATAATATCTATTTCCAAGAGAATGAGCGTGAAAATAGAAAGAAATCTTAAAGATCCTGTTGTACAATAGCATTTTCTTCCCTGTTTCTTATATTTTCTACGTTTTTTATGTATAAGCAATTGTAGTATTGTTGAGTCTAGCCAAGACGACGCCATTGAAATCATATTACATGTATTTGAAGAAAAATATTGTTTTCTTTCACGGAAATCCTTCTTTTGTAGCCTATATAAATGTTTTTTTTTTTCTAGATTTTCTAAAGGAATAAAGAAATGTCAATTTATGTTTTGGTAAATATTTTTTTTTCTATTGTAAATTTTAATAACTCATTATGAGAATAAGATTGACCAAATTTCAGCTTTCTAGTTCAATAGCATTTTGATAAATTTTAGTAAAGAGATAAACTATCTGGAGTAACAGATAAGTTACTGCTATATAATATGTAAAAAAAATTGTTGCCAACGTCATATATAAAATTAAAATAATTAAAGACGTTACGGGACGCATGGCAGATGTAAAACATCGAAACTATTTTGTATAGAAAATATTTATGCCAGGGTGGTTTTTAAAGGCAGAAAATATGTCAGAATTAAAAAAAATAAAAGAAAAAAAATCATTCTAAAAAATACATCTTAACTTATTACCAAATTAAAAATTAAAATACGAGCTCAACGTGGTGTGTTAAAGAGAGTAGGGAATCGCCTAACCAAGTGGGTAGAAAGTTTGAGAGTTAAAAGCGCGTGGTGACGTGGCGACGCGTCGTCACGCCAACGGCCGGTTTAACCTGCCGCATTAGATGTTTCACATCATTAAATATATGATATTGTATATTGCATTTTTAAAAGAATAATATTACTGAGTAATGTTATGATTGTAGGGCTAAAATTTTCTGTTCAAAATGGACATAATTGCAAGAAATAATTTCAATCTTTATAACAGATTCCCACTTTGTTCCAAGTTGGTTTTAAGGACGTGCCTTGAATACATTTTCATTTTATTTCAGTATCTTGGCACGACAACTTAAACGAATTTTAATTTTTACTGTTAAGCTTTGATTCGTGACAAAAATATATACGGTTTTATATTTTGACGGCTGTCACTTTTGGCATGTTTTACTGGTACTACCTATTACGACTATGGTCACTAGTTTGATTTCCGTACGAGGTAAATCGGTCTTAAACATATAAATTGGCACTCTCAATGTGACAAGAATTTCTATTCATATCTATTTTAATTACGAATGAAGAATATTATTATAAAAAGGAGTTATATAAGTAGAAAATGTGGAATTTAATAAAAAAGTATGCCTTTCATGCAAAGCTGAAATTTTTTTTTCTATACATCCGTGAAACCACCCTCTTTTAAAATGAACACATAAGGTGTATAGAGACACTCAGCATTTATATGAAAAATATAACGAATACTCTGTGTTTAAATTTCCATAACGCATGGAAATTCTTCATCTGATTTTTTATATAGACTTTTGTATTTTTAGACGCTTTCTAAATGTGATTTGTAATAAAATATGTGGTACAATCTTAATAGCTGATCCTAATTTACTTCTAATAGTATGGATTTGATTTTTTTAAAGTATATGAAAACCAGTAATACAATAACGTAATAATTTTACTGTAATTCAATGATGGAGTTAAGAGGTAGATAGAAGAATTCTTCATTGCTCCCTTCTATCTCTATTTATTCTTAGTCTATTTATTTTACTATTAAAATAAATAGACTTTTTATCTTCTTCTTACTCAGTTCTTCATTGCACTCCTTAAATTTTATAATATAAAGACAAAGGAAGAAATAGCTTAACGACCGCCTTATTGCGAATCTCTTCCAGATATATCTATATCTCTAACTCTATCTATATATTATAATCTATACTAATATTATAAAGAGGAAAGATTTTTTGTGTTTGTACCGAATAAGTTCCGAAACTACTATGCCGATTTAGATGAAATTTGTTTAGAAGATAGTTTAAGACCCTGGAAAGGACATAAGATAGTTTTATCTCGGAAATCATCCGTTAAGGGGGTGAAAATGGGGATGAAAGTTTGTATTGGGAATCAAGCTAGGGACGAACCCAAGCGAAGCGAGGGTGAGTCGCTAGTCTATAGTGATGATGATGTTCTCCTGACCGGTTTCGGCCACGGCAGTCAATCTCATTGAGACTAGCCAACTGCGCAGGAGATATTATAGTGCAGAAGTGTACGCAGAGACACAACGTGCACTCTCTATTCCTGTCACTCTCATACTCTGGTGGGACGACTGCTCGACACGACCGGTGGGAGTCAAGGCGCAGGACCGACGGCTTTACGTGCTCTCCGAGGCACGGGGGTGAAACACCGCCAACTTTCCAACTCCGGGCTGTTACTGAGGCTTACTATACAGAAAGACTCAATAACTAAACTTGGCCCGACCCGGGACTCGAACCCAGGACCTCTGGGTGTGCAGCCGTACATGATAGCCACTACACCACCGAGTCTATAGTATACACCATAGTAACGATTTTACGAAAAAGAGAAATTATAACAACATCTTTGATTTGTTATGTTATGTTTGGTAAAAATATGGTATTTTAGTTTTTTTTAACTAAAATATTTAAATTTTACTATATAAAATCCTATGAATATAATCCTATAGATAAAAATGAAAAAGGGTCTATAGATTATATATAAAGAGATATATAATAACTATAATAAATCATAATATGATTTACGATATCGCTATTTAACAATGACACATTACTTCAGGCACAATGTGATGCACTGACCTAGATGTGTACTGACAGATTCAAATTTGATTGACAATTGTTTCGAATAATTAATTTTAGTTCAATGAAAATTTATTTTATTTAAACATAAATTACTTTACTAGATCAATTATTTACGGTATGTTTTATAATATTTGGCTTTTTATCAAATTCAAAATATTTTATTCAGCATTATATTATTACAATTTTTTACTGAACGTCATGAGTTTACTACCAGTTTGGAAAGAAGAAGTTTTAAACTTGAGAAGAACTGGCGAAAGAAACTCAGAGGGACTAATATGAAAGCTTATAACGCTTATATGAGCTACTTTGGGCGTATGTTGTCTAATTTATAAATAGCTTTCTTCAAAGCTGATATTGTGAAGGAAAACACCGGAAACCTGTATGTTTGAAATAATCTAGCAAGTTTTTGAAACACATTTGAAGTCCGCAAACTCGACTTTCGCCAGCGTAAAAGACTGAGGCTTGATCCCCAATATTAAAGAGAGGCTCGCGCCCATTGGTAGTACGTTACAAAAGATTAAATACCTAAAGTAACAAATTAATCTGCAAGTTCCAAATATTTTTACGCTATAATTTATATAATTGTTTTGTTGATGCAATAAACAGTAAAAATCCTGATTCCTGAATGATGCTGTAAAGCATTAAAAATGACGGAAACCAAAAATCCAAATAAATCCGCAAAAAAACCGATAATATTTTTTTAAATGTCGAATATTCGCGTTAATCTAAAATTTCTTTTTGTTTCCATTTTCTTATATTTCTACTGTTCACACTTGTATACTTCTACTGTTATACTCTTTCTGACCCGCGCAGAAAATGGCTTAAAGATCGAAAAGAAAAGATATCTAAATAAAAAAAAATAACAATAAATATCTTCACTATTGTGTAGAAAACTCATCAAACTTGAGTCCAGAATGAGGCATGAGATCATCTGATATTGATTTTAATTCTGCCCGCAGAGCCTATTCAGTTTAACCTTCACTCAGTCACGGTCTGAGGTGACCTCTTTGATAGAAATAAAACATTTGAGATATGCATTTCATTTTTGTTTGAACTATTTTGAATGCGGATTGTTCAAAATTATAGTTTATCTTAATCTATTTATTATAAATTATATAAATTGTTTTTCTATACATATAATAAAATTCTGAGTCGAATCTGTACATTAAATATATTTGGATAATCTTATTTAAATAATCATTATTATTGATACAGAAGCGAAATCTACAGTTTTTAGATTTTTTGTCTTTCTGCCTGTCTGGGAACGCATCACGAGAAAATCACTTGACAATTTTAATAAAATTTGGTATGATAATAGCTGGTTATCCAGGTTAATATATAGGTATACTTTTCACTTCGGGAAAATGTCTCATTTCTGAAAAATCTATACTAATCGATAAAACGCACCTAGGGACGAACCCGAGCGGAATGACGGTGAGTCGCTAGTTTATCTATATATTTTGTAAAACTTGAAATCGTCGAACTGAAAATGATATGGAAATCGCTTTAAAAGTAATTATTTTACATATAAAAAAGATATTCACATTTAACCTATTTACATACATATATTAAAATTTATATGGAAATAGATGACTTTTCTGAGTTTTTTTCTGCAGTACTACTCAGAACGAATGACTGATGCTGGGAGAGTTTTTGACAATCATGAAAAAAGCCGTAATTTAATAAAAAAAGTTTGTTAAAAATGATAACACAGTCACAAACTTAACAAAAACTCCATTAAAAAAAAGTTTATGTTAAATTATAAATGCGAAATTTTGTATGTTAAACACACACGTTACTTTTGTTATTCTTTCATACTATAATAGCTGGACGAATTTGGATAAAATTTAATAAGTAGATAGCCTATGACCTTTTTTTTTTAACGTTGGGAAATGCATTTACGCACGAGGTGTGGGACTCACCGGCAAAGCCAGTACTACCCCCTAAAACCCAACAAAGCCTTCCCCCGTCTTAATGGGACGTCGCAGGATCGCTTACGTATTCAACTACGATGCGCCGACGGCAGGTCTGCCGAAGCAGACCACAACAACCATGGGGTTGCTCCAAGGTCCACTCTGCTATCAGAGAAGTACCAGGAGCAACCCATATGGTACACCGCCCCCCGAAGAGGGCCACCTCCCACCGCCCACCGAAGTGGGCCACCTCCGTGTGCGTTTCTTGGCTTCGCGCCCGGCTGTATTGCCGGGCACTACTGAGCCCCCCCACCACGACAAGGTGAACGCACGTTGGGGGGGAGATAGCATATGACCTGGAGTAACATATAATGTTCACATGACAGATTTCGGCCACGGTGGCTAATCTCATTGAGACTAACCATCTTCGCAAGAGATATTATAGTGCACAGTTATGCGCCCAAACACAACTGCACTATCTATTCCTTTAACTCTCTGATGGAACGATACTTCGACACGGCCGGTGAGAGTTGAGGCGCAGAATCAACGGCTTTACGTGCTGACCGACGCATGGGGGTGCAACAACGCCAACTTCCATCCCAACTCTGAGCTATCATGGAGAATATCTTAACAGAACAACTCAGTAATTAAACTTAGCCGGACCCGGGACTCAAACTCAGGACCTTTGGATCTGCATGCCGTATGCCAGCCACTAGACCACTGAGACAAGGAGTAACATATTACAGGCCTATATGTAATATTAAAACATAAAATGACCCAGGAACGAACCCGAGCAAAGCCAGGTTAAAACTATTGTGTTTAATGTTTTTATAGTATAAATTAATATCTTACTTAAACATTAAAATAATCCATAAAAATAGCAATGATTTTTTTTAATAATAGGAAATGACTTGAAAAATCTTCCATCTTCGTGGATTTAATTTTTAATATCTATCACTAAGCTTTAGCCCTTATAAAATATCCCTCTTTCGGCCCTTTTGAGAATATTTTATGTGGGGATAGCCATCTGTTCGCCGTCTGGTGTTACTTAGAAGGGTTTAAGCAACATTCTCTAAAGGTGGATAATTAGTCACTTTGAAATAAGCGGAACAAGACGGAATTGTTAATTAAATTTTCATCATTTTCCCTAATTATATTATGATTTGGCTTATGAATTTTAGGCAGCTTTATTTAGAATCTGAGACTTGTTGTAGATAAGATTTTCTTTACTTGTAAAGTTACGTCGATTATCGGATTTGGTTTTAAGATAGTAAATGCTTAAAGATATATTTTATGGAGATTGACTTTGTTGTGTTTAATAGTTTAAAAGCCGACATTTTACACTGACTTCTATATCAATTGAAAGTAATTATTCCACTCGTAGGAATGGAATTTCATTGTAATTTATAACACGGCGACACATGTGGTTCAGTTGGTAGTGACCCTACTTGATGTACCAGTGGTCGCGGGTTCGAGTCCCGCTGGGGGCTTTCATTTGTTATTTTTTCATCCCTAGGTATTTTTTATCGTTTAGCATGGAATCGATAGACTATATTATATATATACGTAGGTACACAAGAAACAGTTCTGAACTTTTCGATTTTAAGCTGTTTTTAGGTTTTCTCCTATTTTTTATGCTTAAACCACTCCTGACACACCCTCAATAATACAGAAAAGAATTATAGAGGTCCAAGTCTATTTATAATATGTATGTATTTAAAGTTATATGTGTGTAGTGTATCAACTATCTGGTATCCATAACACAAGTCTCGTAGCTTACCATAGAACTAGATGGTGCTGTTTGTCAATGTCCCAACATATTTATTTATATGGAATCTATGGAATGGAAGGTTATAAAGTAGTCATTAAAAAATGTTATCTATATTTAAAAAAAAGTATCTCCTCTTCTTTAAGATCGTTCAAAATAATATACTGAATGGAGCACAAGAATAAACTAAGAAACAAGATAAAAAGGTATAAATAATATATAGCTACTACATAATACTTATATAGGAGAATTAAATATAGAAATAATAAAAAACTGACTGCGAGTTAACTATAAAGATTGGAGCAAGGATCAGGCCATAGCCCACCACGCTGGCCAAGTGCGGGTTGGCGGACTACACATGTCTTTCAAAAATTTACTAAGTTCTCCCAGACATACAGGTTTCCTCACGATGTTTCACCGTACGGCAAGTAGTAATAATGTTGGAAATGATTCGCATATGAAAATATCAGAGATGCGAAAACCGGGATTTGAACCCGCTTTACTCGGTTTCCTAAGCGAGCGCGCTACCACTGTTCTACCACTGCCTGGTAGTAATATAATATTTTATAATTATATTTTACATAATTTTTGACAATTTGCCATTAAAATTAAGAAAAAAAAATCATCGATATCTTCATAAAACCTATTAAAAGCGTTTATCAATAAGGGATCGTGTTTCTGAACACCTGTCCATAAAATTACGTCTTATTTTCCATCAATAATGATTTTAAAACATCAAAGGTTTTTTATTAAATAAAGAGATCAATCAGATTATTATGTTTAAGGACTTATTTTTATATTAAACCCGTTTATTTGTAAGAAACATTCACTTGCCGGTGTAAATATATATATATAATACAATTGCCGTTAGTTAGTTTCGCTAAAACTTAAAAACGGCTGGACCGATTTGAATAATTCTTTTTAGTTTTGTTAGTTGTGTCGCAGGTTTAAGTACAAAAAATAGAGGAAACCCCCAAAAAAAAACAGCAAAAAATTGAAAAATTCAGAACTATTTATTTTGTACCTATGTACATATAATATATAGTCTATCTATTCAATAATGACCGTTAAAACGTACTTAGGAATGAACCCGAACGAAGTGAGGGTGAGTCGCTAGTATGAAATATTCCTTAGATATTTATTATGCCAACCAAGAAAAACTCAGACGTTCAAAGAAAGTAACGTCATTGAAAAAATTATTCTCATATAAAAACAGGAAATATCGTGTGTTACTTGAAGACAAAATCTCACATGGCTGATAAAATACGAGTGCCTCCAAGGTCTCGTTGCGACGAATTTCGCAAGTGCTTTAGATTGATAGACGAAGGTAACGAGCATGGACTGATTTATGTTTCAATTTTTAGGCTTATATAAACACATAATTTTTTCTTTTTAATAAAATGACATATATTCTAGGGTGTTTTATGATACATGGCATTATATATGTATGTATGTCTCGTACGTTGAAGGAAATGTTGTCTACAATCCCCATTCTCGCTTTCAGTATTCTAAAAAGCTTCTTTATAGGAGCTTTTTTTAAATAAGTCTCAGTGTTCATTAAAAATTTAATATCTGCAATCTCTCTCTCTATCTCTCTTTATCTCTCTCTCTCTCTGTGTGTGTGTGTGTCTATCCTCTTCCTGGCTATATACCCCATGTAGTGGTGGGGTGAGCCTTTCTTATTTCTCTTCTCCACTTCACTCTAACGGAGACATCGTTTTCGTAAAACATGCATTTCCGATTCAATTTCAATTTAATAAATAATTGCAATTTCAATTCAATTTAATATCTATACAAATAAATAAAATTGAAGTTTATGTAGCAGTGGTATCGCGTTCATCGTTAAATCAAGACTACCTAGGGATGAGTTAAAGCTCGAGATTATAACCATATCTGCGATTTGCTAGTGCAAAACATATTTTACACATGACTGCATCTTAAAATTGAGAATATTGTGAGGACATATGCATATCTGAGTGAAACTAACGAGTTTTCAAAAGGCCAAAAGGCTAAGTAGACTATGGTCTATACGACTGTTTCGTTTCCAGAACTGCTGCCAGTTTTAACGTAACTCTTAATATCGGATAGAAGAAAAAAGACCATCAAAAATTAAAAAAAAACCTGTTATAGTCCAAATTCCACTGAAATTATTGATTGAATCCATAGAAATTTTTACTCTAGGTATTCGTATTCACCATAAATATACAGTTAACCCTCTAGTAAAGAAATTAAAATCATTCATCAATAATAAAAAAAATGTTATGGAAAAAATATATTAAAAAATATAATACCAACATCAAGTATAATATGTATTGAAATAAAGCAGTAAAATACTGTGTACACTTATTTTTTCCGTCCAAAATACAAAATCAACGATCTATTGAAATTTATCCACGTGAATAATCCGCTATCAAGGGGTTAACACGAACTTTTCTTATTGATTTTACACCTTGTATTATTTTTCTTATATAAATACAAGATAAGGTAAAGTATTTTTTTTATTTTATAATATATATATATATATATATATAAAATGTATACCAAACTGTAACAATATAAAACCTATAAGCTTAATAATAATTTTAAGTTGTATATAAAGTTAATTTAATTTATTAATATATATATATATATATATATATATATATATATATATATATATGTAATTGTTTCTATCTACTTGTAACGACAGTTCAGAAGAGGCAAATAAACTTAGCTTTATATATAGCTCAGTACATTTTCTAATTATACAGAAGAAAATTTAATAAAATTATGTAAATATACGTATATCATTCACTTGTAGCCACTGTTGTAGCTTTATTGTACGTATAAATGTGAATAAAAGATTTTTCACGAAAACCCGAGTCTATTAGACTCCGTCTAAGACACTTTAGCAGGCGAGCTTTAGAATACTTCATGAGATTATCGATCGTGACTCGAGTGTAACACATTTTTTCTTTCCACTAAATTGATTAACCTTTGACAGGTAAAGGTTCAAGCTTACTTCTTCATGCTTTAAGCGCTTCTCAGTAAAAATTTCATCTTCACTAATATTATAAAGAGGAAAGATTTTTGTTTATTTGTACCGAATAAGCTCCGAAACTACTAAGCCGATTTAGATGAAATTTGGTAAGAAGATAGTTTCAGACCCTGGAAATGACATAGGATAGTTTTTATTCCGGAAATAATCCTTTAAGAGGATGAAAATGGGGATGACATTTTGTATGGGGAAGCAATCTAGGGATGAACAAAGCCAGGAAGTCACTAGTATTAAATAAAAAAATAGATGAAAATACGCACTATGTTTTATTTTATCGCGACTATTTATATTGATACAATTATTTATCTACAAAGCCAATTTTCGGGCAATATACGTTTGCATAATTTTGATAAATTGCGTAATTTTAGTCCTAATGCAAATAATCACGAGAAATCTCTGACCAAAATGATACCTTTAATTTGAATTTCATATTGTTATGATTTTTTTTTATTAAAATATAAAGAAACGTTAAAAAAACGGCCTGAATATAATTACCAAATATTAAATCCCAAATACATTGTACTCGTAATATTTGGGAAGAAATGCTTGTACCCAAACACATAATTAAAAAAAAACTGCGTAAACATAAATCTTTAAAATTACTTTTATTACCAAATTTGATCTCTTTCCTGTTTAATTGTTACAGCACTAGAAACTTTTACCATAAAGCATAAATTTACACAATTCATAGGAAAGAAACAAACTAAGTTAAGTGTTGTATTTATTCATTTAATCCGTTTACTGTTTGGTTTTCCCGAAGCCACCCTGGGGAGTCCACTCGTAGAAGTCTTGAAACAAAGATTTAATTTGCTTGCACAAGCTCGAAGCTTGCTAAATAAATAGAATCTTCAAAGAATGACGTAACAACTCCTATATATTATATTAACCTCTTTATGGTCTACAGGCTAGTTTATATAATAGCTAATCAAGAGATCTTTGGTTCGAGACTCCGTTAGATCAAATTTTAGTAATTGTGACCAATCTCTCATAGAGTAACTGTCTTCACGGTAAATACTATAGTGCACTATATTGCCAAAGAAACAAACAGTGCATTCACACGATCAGTAAGTGTCAAGTTCCGGTCGAATCATACTACGAACGGACTGTGATCGACACTATAGTGTGGATCGGCCCTTACGTTCCGATGGGATTGTAATTCGATAAGATCGCAAAGATGGAACCAACTGCTTTACTATGCAATATGCAGTAGGCCTTGGTAGTATCTTAGTCTACTAATCTTTCTAACAAAGACATCTAAAAAAGGCAACCGTGCGGGGCGTGTTGGGGAAGATTTTTGTTTGGGTTTTTAATTTTGTTTTGTTTGATGTTATTTTTTGTTGGAGAGAAGGAGTGAGCTGCACCCGACTGCTATACATACTTTTAAGTGACAGTCGGGAAATTGCTGTACAGTTAACCGCGTTTCCTTTAGTTGCTGCGAGATTGTTGGCATTTGACAGCTTTTCGTCAAAATCAAAGGCAATCGGTGTGGATTTTTATACTGTGACATTAATAATATTATATTATTTGTATTATATTATTATATATAGCATTATAAAGTTGGCAAGTCATTACTGTAACTTCCTCGTACCTTAGAAACCGCGTTATGGTGTAAGTTGTGGTCTTCATCAAATTACCGTCCCATATATAGGAGTGCGAGAATATAGGATCCACTTAGCTGTGTGCTCGTACATATACAATAGATGATGGAGAAATCACAATAATAGTTGTTTTGAAAAGATATTATCTCCATAAATTCTAATAAAGTTCATTCGAAAATGATTGAAATTTCATCAAGTATTAAGACGTTATCGCATTATATTATTCTTTTCATATTCATGACATGCCCTCGTATTTTTGCAACAGACCAAGATTCCACGAGACACAATAGATGTTCAAAAAATGACTCTCCAAGTCATAAAACATTCTCGACGAAATATATAAAATTGGTCATTTTAATATACATCATTCTAAAACCCCTGCACATCATAAATCTTCAAAACTTGGTAATATGTAAAGCAAAAGAAAACCAGATACCAATTTACACGCAAAACTACAATAAAAATATATAGAGTCCAATAAAACAATCAAATGGAATTCCGCATGCGATGTAACACAATGCTATTGGCAGTTACAATATAAGTAAGAAAATATGGTGCATCTATTTTGTATATTGAACCATATCAAATCAAAATATATGTACTGTATTGAAATAGACTTTTATAAGCACTTTTGAATGGTAATTTTATATTTTTCAATTTAAATTACCCACATAAATGTCAGTAAGTCAGTAAGGAAGCTAGCTACAAACGGCTTAGAAGACAGTGATTGTTTTAAGAAATGCCTCTATACATATTATAAACAAGATTTATATAGAGATTATATATAGAGATTGAAGTTTGATTTTTCAATAATCACATAAGAGTTATTTATCAAATATGAAGCCAGCTATAATTCTTTGTAGTTGTTCTATAACTTATCCAGTGGTAAACCTTTTTGTTTTCGGCGATACTTATTTTTTTAAGATGAAAGATATACATCGACTTTAAAATACGAGTAACATTGAAAGTAATTATTTCACACATTTACAGTCTAGATTGCTGCAGGTCATAATCTAGATCTATGTACTAAACTTCCAAAACCGTTCAGCCGTTACATGGTGAAATTGTAACAAACATACTCACATATACACACTTTCGTATTTATAAAAATAGAGTGATTAAAGAGTTTTTTTTTAATTTTCAAATTTAATGCCAGATTTTTTCAATAATTATTTGCTCTTTAGCAAATATTCATTACTACTGAAATTTTCAAAATGGCTATTACATATATATCATAGATAAACACTTTAATATCCCACTAATATTATAAATGTGAAAGTTTGTGAGGACGTATGTCTGGATGTATCTTGAAACAAAATTCACAAAATGTTGCAAATTTAGAAAATAAATCCTCGAAGCTTTGAAATAGTTCATCAATGGTTATCAAATATTACAACAGTATACTAGCTCGTGCTTCGATTAATATTGACACATTTAATTGTGAGATATATTTAGCTCTGCTATTGTAAACTAAAGATGCCGTCTATATTTATTTTATCATACACAATATTATACTTTACTCTGTTGGTATAATAATACATACTAAAATTATAAATGAGAAACTCTGTTTGTTACCTTTTCACGCTTAAACCAATGAACCAACTGAACAGATTTCGATAAAATTTGGCAAGGGAATAGATAGTATCCTGGGATTGGATATAGGCTATCCTTGATACCAATCCCTAACAGAACGAAGCCGTGAGCAAAAAACTAGCATTATAATAACGCTAGTTTTTCGCTTCATACGGCTTACCAAGCGAGCACGTTATCACTGGGCTACCACTGCCTTGATGTCCTCTTTGTCAAAGAGAATTATATGGCACCATTTAATCTCACTTATCTAGCAATAACTTTAAGTCTCCGACGAATCGCTTAGCATGCCTACAACATGAATGAAACACGAACACAGTACCTCCATATTCTTAAACTTGGTTAAAATGCTATTAAATATGTATGATATATAAAAATTGGATAAGTGCAAGGGTTCCGTAGTATGAAATATTAAATTCATGTTAAGTTTTAAATTTATAATTTTGTACGTTAATAATAAAATAAATATTTACTTTACTATTTTTCATTTCAATTTCATTTCAAACTCCCTTTCACATTTATAATATTAATAAGTATAGATTTACTAAAATATAATAAGAAAAACTCGTTAAATCTATACTATAATAAAACTGTAGAGGTCTTATGTCTGTACATAGAAAAAAATTTGCTAAAAACCAAATCAGGGGGGACGTAAGAAGACAAATAGAACAAATTTAGATTTTTTTTTGTTTCTCTGTCTGTCTGTTTGTACAGGTTAATCTTAGTACACAACAACTTATGTACCTAATTTAGTAAAATTTGGCATGATGATACCTTATATTGCCAGTCAAACAAACGGGTTTCTTTTCATCCCGGAAAAATGAACGTTTCCCGTGGGATAGATATGTTTGTGCTTTTTATGTTTGTCGCTAGTTACTTAATAAATATTATTTACTCTACTATTACGACATTCACTTCACAAGAAGAAACTCATAGTAGAAAATATTATGTACATACATAATTATATAGTAAAATAAAACATTTATGTACATTCAGAAATTGTTAATATTCAACGTTTGCGTTTATCACGTTATTATAATTCGTTGGCTTACTATTACAAGGTTCTATGTTAATTTTAACATAGTACTTCGTTATTTTGTTATCGTATGTTGTTTACATAGAACTATGTAAAATTGAATATTTTGTAGTCATAATGTCGCTATCTAGTGGTTTGTTTTTGCAAAACTGTAGCTAATGACACATAGAACCTTGTAGCAGTAATAACTAAATGAGTACTAAAATTGTAACATAGAACCTTGTAATATGAGAGATCTGGTGTGGAAATTATACGTCACTGAGTCTAGGTTCGTTCTGGACTAGGTTTCAGAGTCCACTTAGCTAAAGTGTAGAACAGATTCTTTTATTACGTAATATTGTATTATCTATGAAACATAATATGTTTCGGTTTTAGTTTAGAATAATTATCTAACATTTTTCTAATATAATTATATATTCGAATAACTAACTATATTAAAAAGATATTGTGTTGTGGGGATTAGGCTGTGTCAGGGGTGGCTTAGATACAAAAATATATAGGAAAAACCCAAAAACAAAACAGCTGGAAAATCTAAAATTTCAGAACTGTTTTTTTTTGTATCTATGTATATAATATAATATACTAGCGACTCAAGCAAGCTAGGGACGAACCCTTGCTTTCCAATACAAACTTTTATCCCCATTTTCACCCCATTAAGTTATGATTTCTGGGATAAAAAGTATCCTATGTCCTTCCCAGGATCTCAAACTATCTTAACACCAAATTTCATCTAAATCGGTTCAGTAGGTCCAGAGATTACCCCCTACAACCCCACAAACTAACAAACTTTACCTCTTTATAATTTTAGTATAGATAGTCTATCTATTCCATACTAAGCATTAAAACGTACCCAGGTATGAACCCGAGCGAAGCGAGGGTGAGTCACTAGTAATATATATTTAAAAGTGATCAAGACCTTTATTCATGTAATTTGTATGGTATTAAATAGTGTTCTGATTTGGTCTGATAATATATTTATAGAAAGTACACCGTCTACCATATCGTATAATGACTCCGCCACATTAAGATTGTCTGGAAAAGATCGCTAAAAAGACCGTGTATTGTACATCTCTCTTCTTGTATTTATATATTTTTTTTTTTGTTTATTTTTTCTGTGGTGTGAAATAAACTGAATATTTTCCCCTTTTCAAATAACTTAATAGATTTCTCGTAATACATGACGCTGGAGGATATTATCTCTGACGAATGAAAGTTTATTATTTATTTTTATACTAGCATTACCCCTGACTCGGATTGCTTAGTTTATTTGTATGTAACAACATTCAAAAAGAATTTTTCAGATTGAACTGGCATGTAGTTTCAGAGATTAGTACATTCATACGGATAAAAAACTTTATATTATACTAACATTGCCCGCGGCTCCACCCGCGTTCAGATGACCAAAAACCAAATTCTTATTAGGTTTTACGTGTTAGTATACTCTTACATTTCAGTTTTTATATATATTTTTTTGACATTTTCCCGCGGTAAAAAGTATCCTATATGTTGAGCTATTACCATACCAAATTTTATCAAAAGCCCTCCAGTGGTTTTTCTGTGATGCGGTAACAGACAGACAGACAGACAAAAATCCTAAAAACTATAGATTCGGCCTCTGTATCGATAATAATGTTTATTTCAATAAGATTTACCAAAAAATATTTAATGTACAGATTCGGCTTAGTTACAATTTTATTATATGTATAGACTAGCGGACCCGACAGACGTTGTCCTGTCTACAATGATAACAAAACTTTTTTTTAATTTGATCGCAGCGCTAACTGTCGGGACAGACTAAAATTAAAATTCGAATATTATTTAAAATTTGACACTGCGATGGTAGCGCCGTCTGTCGGATCCAATGTAAAACATTCCAAAATCAACAACTACTAATAAATTAAAAATTAATTAAAAAAACATTGTCCAGCGGACAAAATTGTGAATCTAAACCATTCCCAGATCCCCTTGAACACACACAAAAAATTTCATCAAAATCGGTCCAGTCGTTTGAGAGAAGTTCAGTGACATACACACTCACAGAAGAATTATATATATAAAGATTAGGTTAGATAAAAAGAGCGAAAAACTGAACACCTTATATATTATATTTACTTGTAAATATACGTTATACGTACAAAGTAAAGTGCCAAAATGTGAAATCTGCTTGCAAATTTCAAATGGTTGCAAATCTTGAGCCAAATTGAGATCATCAAAAACGATGGCTGATACGAGCGGCAGATGTTTCTTACGCCTTAGATTTAAAATTTATAAACTTTTCCTGCTAAATTATGGTACCCTTATAATGTTTAGAAAAATGGCAACAATTAATAACGTTGCATTGAAGAGAATTATTACCTATCTTTATTTCTTTCACGTCGAAATTATAGTGTGACGGATTGGCGTGATTTTTTCTGTGAAGATAGTTGGAGGGCTGAAGAGTGACATAGGCTACTTTTTAACACATTATAATACAACCCACAATATCATATCTATATATATATATATATATATATATATATATATATATATATATATATATATATATATATATATATATATATATATATATATATATATATATATATATATATATATATATATATATATATATAGTACCTGGGCGACCGAGCTTTGCTCGGAGTTTTTGGCAAACAAAAAAACAAACTAAAATTAAAAAAAAAACAAACTAAAATTAAAAAAAACAAACTAAGAATTTGAATAAATACAAAAAAAACAAAATTAAAAACTTTGTGTCCGACCGGGATACGATCGCAGACACCTGTGGTTGCCAAACTTGTGCATTGGCCGCTTGACCATAATGCTTATATCTGAGCGTGCGAAATTATCGAACATAATATTTTGCGTGGAATTATTAATTTATTAAAATAATGCAAAAGAAATCATAATAATAATAAAGCTCTATTTATTTATTCATTTATTTATTATAAAGGCTTACTAACTAAATTTACATAAAAACATTTATTTAACATTATAATTTTACCTATTTATATATAAATTTACTTTAAAAGTATGCACAGCTTTTTATAAAAGTATTCCATTAAAATTTTATTTGGTTAAGAGTATATTAGGAGCCATTTTAGTTGTACAATAAAAAAAATGTCTATATCACATTGCTAAAATATAAAATTATATAATTTAGTGACTATTTATTAACTTATAATTTTTTAAATAATAATTTTGTAATCTGGAATTAAATTACATATTTTAAAAATCTTCATATTATTTGAAATGATATTGTATATATATAAATTATCATTAACAAATAAATAAATAAACAATCACAATAAATTAAATAATTCAATTGAGTAAATACTAAACATTTCACAATAATAAATATAAATAAAATTTCTTTCCATACATTAATTCTGACAATAGTTATAAATAAGGTATTTAATTTCATAATTAAATGTATTTATTTAGTAAATGTCTTTTTCATGTATAGACCCCTCTCGGTTAAAAGCCTCCTCCAAAGTAGTCCTGCATAGAGCTCTCCGTTGGAGATTATGCTTGTATGATTGCAAAGGGTTTCTTTTCAAATTTTGTTTTCAATATATAATTTGTTTCTGATATGCCTATAAAGTTTATAATTTTATCTTTGTGTTCTTTTGATTTGTTGTAGGAAATGCTGCTTTAAATTCTAGAAGTTTTTCTGGTGAAGATATGTATACCTTTGTTCATTGTATGTCTGTTTTTCTTTGGAGGGTTACGGTCGAACTCCCCCACAGTGACCGGCCGTACTGGTGGATAAAGATGAGGAGGTTCCTACGGTGTTTAATATACTGTATCTTGCTGTGTTGTTTTTAGTTGTTCCTGGTTATCATTTGTGTGGTTGAAAGTTAACTTTGGTTTTTGTAATATTAAGTCTTTAATATTACCAGGTATGGTTTTCTTTGTATGTTGTTTATTTGTTAGTTTTTGTTTATAATTGAGGTAAGGCGTTTCTGGAGATACAGGCAGACTTCTTTTTTATTTCCGTTTAGTTTAAGACTATTTTTTCCTCTAGTTCATGATAGGAGTTCATGAAAGTTCTTGCGCCTAATATGTCTTTCTAAATTATTTATTGAGGTACTTTGTTCCTGGATTTTTTTCTCAAGAACTTCAATTTTTATTTCTAACTGTTTAAATTTCTCATTTAAGTATATTATTGTTGATTGTATTTTTAATGTCTTCTTTCATTTCTAACATTTCTGTTTTCTGCTGTCTTATTTCTTGTTGCATGTTTATTAGCAACTTTTTTTATGTCCTCCATCTTATGTGTGAAGTTGGAAGTAGAAAAGCTGATTGAAAAAAGCACCAATTATACCAAGTTGAATTGCAATTTTATACCGAGTATTAGTTTTTGAGGTTATAAACTTATGTTTTAATATTTGACGCTTTCACTTCACAAATTATTTTGTTTTATTGTCATCACACACAGAAAAGATGGTTTTGCACTAATAGTATCTTTAAGTTATGTTTGTCACTTTTATATTTGTTTGGTAGGTGAATTTTTAAAAGCTCATTTGTTCTTCAACACATCAAGACTTGGTGATGTTTACATATTGCCCATAGGTTTTATTTAAAAATTTATTTTTATTATTTAAATTTATATTTACTCTTTAGATTATTTTCACTTAAATATATTTAAACTTGATGTAAATACGGACACGATGTTGACAGTTGCACAGTGGCGCCGCCCACTCACCAGAAGTGACAATGCAAAAATTGTGAAAATACAAAAGAAAATCGCATGAAAATTCGAAAATTCGCGTTTTTCCAGATATAAGACTAATCTAGATCGATTTATCACCCCCGAAACCCCATGCATGCTAAATTTCATGAAAATCGTTGGAGCCGTTTCCGAGATTCAGATTATATATTGATATATATATATATATATATACAAGAATAGCTCGTTTAAATATATAAGATATATATATATATATATATATATATATATATATATATATATATATATATATATATATATATGTTTCATATTAACAGTGAAAACGTATGTTAAAAATAAATTACGCTGTTGGACCCGCAGACAACGCTAGTCTAGAATAAAATCTTAATATAAAATCACAAAAACCTCTATAAACATTGGCATTAATATGATTTGAGATGCTTTTGAATGAAATAAAGATAAACGTCCTATTGTTGTATTTCACGTGAATACACTTGGCCCTATGATAAAGATGAAAATTCTATTATATGTGGAATGATGTTGGTAGATGGGAACTATGAAGTATATTTCACCTCTCATTTCCAAGGAAATTGCTTAAATTATTCTATAATACTATTACATTTACGCGAATATTTGACATCTATATAATATGTAAAAATGTATGGATAAATGTGTTGCTAAGCGAAAATCTTGAGAATAACTGGACTAATTTGGCTATTTTTTAAATTGAAATATTCGCTGAAGTTCGAGGAAGGTTCTTATGAACAGAAAAATTGCAAAAAATGCCTGAAAAAACGTAAAAACACCATTTTCTAATTGGGTCTGCTGCTACACACTAGATTTGATAGAACGAAGTCTATCGGGTCAGTCGAATTTTTTCGCGAATTTATTTTGATTTTTATTAAGTTACTAGCATTGCCCTCGGCTTCGCCCGCGTTCAAATGACCAAAAACCAAATTCTTAGGTTTTACATATTAGTATACTATTACAATGAAGTTTTTGTATTTTTCTCAGAAATGAGATATTTTCCCGGGGTATAAAGTATCCTATATATTGACCCGGATAACCAGCTATCATTATACCAAATTTCATCAAAATCTGTCCAGTGGTTTTCTCGTGATGCGGTAACAGACAAACAGACAGACAGACAATATCCATAGTCCATAATCTATTTCAATAAGAATTTCCAAAAAATATTTAATATACAGATTCGACTTAGTTAGAATTTTATTATATATATATATATATATATATATATATATATATATATATATATATATATATATATATATATATATATATAGATATAGATTTTATCATAGTACTTTTTACTTTGTAAAAAAAGTGACTTTTGATCTCGAAATTAGCTGTTAGGTTCATTATTATCATCTGAAACATGTCCACTGCAGGACATAAGAAGAATAACGCCCATGTAGAAAAAACTGGATTTTTTTTAAATAAATAAAAACAGAAAAAAGTAACGGAAAAAAGAAACACGTAGAAAAAACTTTAATTTTTAAGCCGTATATATAGTTAGATAATATTTTTACCTCAGAATATTAGTAGGTAAATTGCAAAATGTTAACTGAGTAGTTCTCAATAAATCGAATATCAGTATTCGAACCCATGTATATTCTAATAAAAGCCAACTTCAGTGTGAAAGATCTTTAACTTTACGAGACTCAGGTGAGCATTTAAAACTTTATTTTTTAGGAACGCTAACAGCTTTGGAGAACTAAAGTTCAGGCTTAATTACTCTTATCTACAACTTTCAAGGGAATCTTCACTTGTGCAACAGTTTATTGAGATTTTAGTTTTTGTACAGGATTATACTTACTTAAATTTAAAGTTTTCAGATATTAAAAATAATAATTTACTAGCTACCCACTCTGGCTTTGCCCACCTATAAAGTGACAAACATACAAATGCCAGATTTTGGTATCGTTGTACGTGTTATTTCATAATTGGTACTAAGATTCAGCTTAATTTTTTATATTTAAACATTATATATTTCATAATTAATTAAATTTAATTATTTAATAATTATTTTATTATTTAATAATTAATTTACTAAAAACCTTCTCTCCCTATCCAGATTTGTCCCTAGGTGTTTAACAGGAGCTTATGTTAAGTTTAGGTCATTTCATGTCTCAACGTGACGGAATAAAAAATACACATATTCAAACTCGCATTTATAATAACATATAGCACATAATTAAATTAAAAACAATCATAAATATAGGTTTCTGATTGTCAAAAACATCACGCAACACAAAAACATACCTACAACTAAATGAGCACTTCCCTTTTTTGAAATCGGTCAAAAAACATTGTACTTACGAATTTAGCTAACATTTTCTAAATAATATTTTCAGGATTTACTTCGAATTTAGTATGAAATTGGATATTGTTAACCCAGCGGAAAGAAAAAACTGAGCGTTTCATCGATCCGGGAAAGAGGACACTTAAAGTCGCTAATGGACTGACGGATGTATCGCGTTTACGCAAATAACGACTTTGGTTTATTGCAAAAAACGTGTTTTGTTTTTCTTTTAACGCCTTCAACAAACCTACATAGAGTAGAATGTTAAGGTTCAACATAAAGCCGCGTTTTTGTTGTATTTCTGTTAATATATTGAGTGTATGTGTGTATGTATGTATGTATGTATGTATGTATGCAGCCCTTTTAACGTATCACTGCTGGGCACGGGCCTCCCTTCAGTACGAGGGGAATCAGGCCATAGTCCACCACGCTGGCCAAGTGCGGGTTGGCGGACTTCACATGTCTTTTTGAAAACTTGCTAGGTTTTCTCAGACATGCAGGTTTCCTCACGATGTTTTCCTTTACCGTAAGACAAGTGGTAATCATGTTATAAATGATTCGCATGTGATAGTATCAGAGGTGCGAGACCCGGGATCTGAACTCGTTTCACTCGGTTTCCCAAGCGAGCGCGTTACCACTGGGCTACCACTGCCTCTATTGGAATATTGAGTGTAATCATTAAAAATGATGAGCAAAAATTTTTTACAAAAGTTGCTACTAATAGCTTTGGCAGTTAGGTAAAAATAAACGATGACAAGTAGTGGCACACATATATTTGTTCATGCCACAGAAAATACAACCATTGTCTGTGGTTCATGCGCATGAATAGTTCAAATAGCAATAGCATTTTTATAACTTATTGCCAACTTTATGTTGAACCTTAACATAGAATAATTGAATGAAATAAAATCCCATAGTTATTACCAATTATTTTTTTTATCTGAAACGGAATATTTACCATGTTTCATTTATTTTTATGAGTTATTCATTTCCGAGTATACTCTCGACCACGGTTTGTTTGTATCAGTGCCGAAATATTAACTTTAAGATATTTGTTTGTTTATCCATGTTTTAGGGGTGTTATACGTTAAACGTGTGTATCTATGTATCTGTCTGTGGCATCGTAGCGTCCAAACGAATGAACCGATTTTAATTTAGTTTTTCCTTTGAGTGAAAACTTAATCGAGAGTATTGTTAGCTATAAATCAAGAAAATCTGCTCTTTTCTAGATGGTAAAAGATATGAGCAACTTCCGCAGATCTAACCAATTCGAAACTTGGTATCCCGTTGCTTCAATGACATTGCAATGATATGGTAACCGTGGCCTGATGCTGCAGCGTCACCTGGAATCTGCAAGGTACTCAACTCTTTACTAAAATACTGCAGAGATGCCTCAATGAATAAGTCATATTGAGGGTTGCTTAAATGTTTAATTTAATTTCTTGTATAGCAACAGAGAAACGGATATAACAGAAAAAATCGTTGAATTTTAATAAGGCAGATATTTTCCAACTTTTTACGCTAAGTATATATGTCATTGAAAATAAATTTAACAAAATTAAATTACTTTTTACCTATAAAATGTACAGTGATTTCCAAATCTCTTTAAAAATAAATATTTTAGCCTAAGGCATGGAATTATTCTTGTTCATAATCACACGGAACTACCCTTGTACGTACCTATTTATTAAAAACATCAATAATTCTAATTACCATTTAGATTCAGGACCTTTTTTGAAGTGGTCAAAGCTATATGCTATAAAAATAAACTTTCTTTTATACTTGTGCCCAAAATTTGTATTCAAACTTGTAAATTCTATGTATAATAACACCGTCTACGCTGTATCCGCTGTAACATATTTCTTTCGTATACTTTTTCAATACACTATTTTGTTATCGCGACCGTCAGCCTTGAACGCCCTACAGAACTTGGATCGATGGATTGTCACTTAGCTCAGTTTTCTTGAAACTTACAAACCCTTATAATATCATTGTCAAAATGCTTTATATTCCACATCGAAATATTTTACAACTTTCTTTTTCTTTGATACAAAAAATATTTTTTCTAAAGTAAATTATTTCACTTTAAAATATACGTACGTATATTGCATTTTTTTATTATATTATTTTATTATAATATACTAGAACTTACTTATGGTTTTGCTTTTGGTTTTATTCGAACTTCGTACACAAAAACTTGGTATAATTTGACGACACGTTTCGCTCAGTTTGTAGTGACCCTATACTTGCTGTGTCAACGGTCGAGGATTCGAATCCCGCTGGAGGAATTCATTTGTGCGATGGATTTGTATTCAGTCATAGGTGTTTATATTTATAATATCTATGTATCTAATGTAATATATGTAAAGTGTATCAACTATCCGGTATCCGTAACACAAGCTTCGTAACTTAACATGGAACTAGATGGTGCTGTGTGTTAATGTCACAACATTTACATTAATATAAGTAAACATTTTAGGGAACTTCCGATTGTAGACGAAAATTGTTATTAGTACCTATAATAGAATCAATATGACTTTAGAAGTGGCAGCGACCATATTTAGTGCTACTTGATTTAGTTCTATAACGATGAAAGTCAGTACAATTACAAACAAAAGCCGAATCTGTACATTAAATATTTTTTGGAAAATCTTATTGAAATAAACATTATTATCGATACAGAGGCCGAATCTATAGTTTTTAGAATTTTTGTCTGTCTGTTACCGCATCACAGAAAAATCACTGGAGGGATTTTGATGAAATTTGGTATGGTGATATGGCTATCCGGGTCAACATATACTCGTAGGATACTTTTTAACGCGGGAAAATGTCTCATTTCTGAGAAAAAATACAAAAACTACAAGTAAGACTATACAAATATGTAAAACCTAAGAATTTGGTTTTTGGTCATCTGAACGCGGGCGGAGCCGCGGGCAATGCTAGTATGGTAATATAAAACTGAATGGATAATATTAACAGAAGTATTATTTTATTACTAGAAAAATAAAGTATATTTTTAAACCCTACCATATAATTACAAAATTGCAGGAGATTTTTTTTGCCATATTTTGAGAGATATTAAAATATAAACTACTAGCGACTCACCCTCGCTTCGCTCGGGTTTGTCCCTAACTTGCTTCCCAATACTAATATTTATCCCCATATTTATCCCCATTTCCACCCCCTTAAGGGGTGATTTCCGGCATAAAAAGTATCCTATGTCCTTCTCAGGGTCGCAAACTATCTTCTTACGAAATTTTATCTAAATCGGTTCAGTATATCCAGAGATTACTCCATACAACCTCGCAAACTCACAAACTTTACCTCTTTATAGTATTAGTATAGATTGAACAATAATAATATCTTTTCATATAATATTAAATAAGCAATTCTTGAATATTTATACATTTATTTCGTATGTATCCCAAAAGCGGCTGTAACGATTTGAACTCAATTTTGTATTTACATAAAGTTTTGCTGATTAAGTTTATCTATAGTATAGGTGTCGTTTCTGTAAAACCGCAATTAATATATCTTTTTCGAAAAAACTCCGAGCAAAGCTCGATCGCGCAGGTAATATTATTTTAACCAACAAACCAACAAAACAAGGAAACACCAAATATAAAAGCTTGTTTAAAATAATATTCTGCGAAAATACTATCAACCCAGTTGCAATAAAAAGTCAATGCTGTCGGTCTTTATGTCAGATCCGGGAAAGGGGACACTTAAAGTCGCTAATGGACCAGCGGATGTATCGCTTTTACGTAAATAGCGACTTCGTTTCATTTCTAGGAAACGCTGTACGAGCTTTCGAACCTGTTTTTATTATCTATACTTAATATTATAAAGAGGTAAAGTTTGTGAGTTTGTAAGTTTGTAGGGGCTAATCTCTGGATCTGCTGAACCGATTTAGACGAAATTTGGTAAGAAGATAGTTTGAGACGCTGGAAAGGACATAGGATACGTTTTATTCCGAAACTCATCTCCAAAGGTGAAAATGAGGATGAAAGTTTGTATGTGGATTGTGGAATCGACCTAGAGACGAACCCGAGCGAAGCGAGGGTGAATCGCTAGTTGTTATTATATGAGCTTTCCTGGTTATTTCATTATGTAAAAATCAAAAGAATAAGTTATCTTACACGCTGGCCAAATACGCATTGGCGGAGTTTACACGTCTTATGAAAACTAATTAGGTTCTCTCAGATATGCAGATTTATTCACAATGTTTTCTTTCATCGTATTAACAAATGGTAATTATGTTGGAAATAAGATTCAGATAATATAAGGTCTTGACCTGAGTTATTCATAGCCACCTTTTTAACCCTGGGAAATGCATTTACGCTTACCACTTGCATATATAAAGCCAGTACTTCTTACTAAAACCCAAAAGAACCTTCTTCATCTTGACAAGAATATATCAATAAATGGTTAAGTTAGTAGTCTGAAGTAGGGTGGCCAAAAGTTTGTACTGAAAAGAATATTTTCAAGTAAAATTATGTATTATGTAACATAATATCATATGAGCTGCTATAATCATCAACTTAGAAAATGTACACGTATGTGCTGACGGTTACATAATATTCAATTACTATAATATTTATTTAATACTAGCGACTTACCCACGCTTTGCCTGGGCGCATCTTTTCCTAAAAATAATTATTTTTTAAAAATAAAGGTAGCCTTAGGCTACTTTTGTTTTAAAAAAAGACTCCTTATACACCTTATAAAATCAGCTATCTGCCTGGGGAAGTCCCGTCAAAATCAGTCCAGCCGTTTCGTAGATTAGCCGGAGCAAACATAGAGACAGACACAAAAATGTTAAGTTATATTTTTTCTTATAAGCACCGTATATACTTTTATATTCATTGAGTAAAACGCTGTTTTAACGTACAGATAGACAATTTCATTTTATTTATTTGTATAGATAACAAAGAAAGCTCAAGAGCCCTCATCAGATACATGGGAAAAAGCTGCCTTATCCGTTGACATGATTAAATAACAAGTAATATTAAGTAGCACTTTTAATCAATCTCGACCAGAATAAGCTTATATGACGCTTTGTTTGATCCATAATACCTAAATGCGGACAAAAGGTCCTATACCGAAACGAGCATTGTCGAAATGTATCGTGAATATACGGTGAGATGTTGAATCTGGGACGTCACCTGTGCTACTTTGATGTCTAATGCTCGAGCTTTTTCTTGTATGAAATTCGTGAGCTTTACATTTTAATGAGTAAATGATAATAAGTTTGTATTTAATATTATACCTTCAAAAATTAGATACATATGTATTTACCATATACATTATAACTAGCATTGCCCGCGGCTCCGCCCGCGTTCAGATGACCAAAAACCAAATTCTTAGTTTTTCCTATTACTATACTCTTACATTGCAGTTTTTGTATTATTTCTCAGAAATGAGATTTTCCGCGGTAAAAAGTATCCTATATGTTGACCCGGATAACCAGCTATCACCATACGAAATTTAATCAAAATCTGTTTAGTATTTGAAATAAAACAATCTTTTCGGATTTTTTCGCGGATTTATTTGGATTTTTGGTTCCTGACGTTCGCAATCCGAAAAGATAGTTTTATTTAAAATGTCAAATATTCGCGTAAATCTAAGAAAGTATTATCTGTCCAGTAGTTTTCTCGTGATGTGGTAACAGACAGACAGACAGACAAAAATTCTAAAAACTATACATTCGGCCTCTGTATCGATAATAATGACTATTTCAATAAGATTTTCCAAAAAATATTTATTGTACAGATTTGACTCAGAATTTTATTATATGTATAGATATGTATATACATATACCTACATTATACATTTTATTAACTTTAAGCAACAAGAAAAGAAAGAAAGAAGAACAATCCTTAGATGTCAATTTTAATGCTCCGAAACCGATGAACCGATTTTCATTTTGTTTTTTTTGATTGAAAGGTGAACTAGTCGGGAATATTATGTTTGATGAAAATTGGTTCAACATGGTCGGCGGTTTTTTAAATTTTTAATTATATTGTTACAATAAAATCCATTTATGTTGTTATAGAGTTTATTTACTAAAACTCCCAGCAAGAAGAGCAAGTTTCTCAAATAGATATATGATTTAGTAAAACACGCACATTTCTTCCGCAACACTCGGATTAGAGAATACATTAAGAGCGTGAATCGAATGTGATGGTCTCGATCTCGAGGGATAGTGTAGTAGATATAATATTAACGACAACCCAATACTATAAATAAAATATTTTGAATCTTTCCGTGATTCGGTACAAGTGGATGATATAAATATATACGAATATTATAAATGTGAAAATGTTTATGTTGGTTTGTTTGTCCTTCTTCTACGTTGAAACAGAGTGACGAATTCGCGTAATTTTTGTATGGATATAGTTGGAGATCTGGAAAGTGACATAAGATTTAGACTTTTTACCGCGGGAGATTATCTCATACACAAGAAAAACACGTTATAATACAACCCGCAACAACTCATCAACCTTTCTTTTCCATACTAACCGTCAAAACGTACTTACGGACAAACCTGAGCGAAGCGAGGGTGACTCCCTAGTGTTAAAATAAAAATATTATTTATTTGCATGCCATGATTGTACATTACATAATAGAAACAAATTAAAATAGTAATACTAGATTAGGCTTTAACGCTATAGAGCGATACGTTCCAGGCAATCTTTGAACAGAGAGAAAGAAAGAGATGAAATCAATGTTAAGGAGATTTACAAATGAATACATATAGTGTATTACTAGCGACTTATTCTCACTCCGCTCGGATTCGTCCTTAGATACATTTTAACGTTTAATATAGATTTCTCAGAGATGAGATATTTTCCCGCAGTAAAAAGTATCCTATACGTTGATCCAGATATCCAGCTGTTATCATACCAAATTTCATAAAAATGTGTCCAGTGGTTTTCTCGTGATGAATTCTCAAACAGACACAAATTCTAAAAACATAACACACATATTTTTCACACATATATTTTCCAAAAAATATCTAATGTACAGATTCAATATTATTATATGTATAGATAAGGGTTTGTTGAAATAGAATTTCTAAATTATAAATATAGGGAGTAAATAAATAAAATGTAATTTGTATAACATTTTTATTATCAATCAGCAAACAAATCATTGCGAATGGAGGAATAACGTGGATATATTTTAATATATTTTTTTGCAGTTGGTACATTTCTTTTCTTGACCATTACATACAAAACGAATCCTGTTACAAATTAATAAAATAATCACTTATTATATGCTTGTTTCTTTTGATATCAAGCCTAATCGGTAGCGGAAGAAACTTGAGACGTCAAAAACCTTAGTCTCTCCCGTGACCATGTTTGCTGTAAAGCATTCGAAGCGTTGATAACTAGAAATCAAAATAAATCTCCGGAAAATCCAAAAAAATAGTTTTATTTAAAATGTCAAAAATACGCCTAAATCTAAAAAAAGTATTCTATCATGTTTATAAAGTAATATACTAATTATAATTATAGTCAATCATATAAATAAAAAATATTATTTGTATGTTTGTCCTCTAAGCATTCCTAAACCATAGATCCGACTTCGGGTTATTTTGTATACGCCTGCGAAGTTTCTTGGCGTAAAAAAAAAGAATTTTGTTTGGGCGTTTTTCTTTTGTGCATTCCTAAAGCATTCAAGCTTAGGAGAGTAAGTTTTTAGTATTATATAAATTTTGATATATTATGAATTTTATAGTTAGTACATCTATACTAATATTATAAATGTGGAAGTTTGTGAGGATGTATGAAAGTCTGGATGTATAGATGTATGGATGTTTGTTACTCTTTCATGCAAAAACTACTGAATAGATTTTAATGAAACTTTACAATAATATAGGCCATACATCAGAATAACACATAGGCTACTTTTCATCTCGGAAAAATCTACGGTTCCCGTGGGATAGATTTGTTTTTGTATTACAGGGTAAGCCGCTAGTAATAAATAAAAGTTGTTAATAGCTTTATGTCAACTCGAACGCCATTTTTAGAGTAAAATATTTACATTATAAAAAGGTTCGTACTATATTTTAATTTCGAAAAAAGAGTTAAAGCAAAAATGGCCAAAATAATTATTTCAAAATTATTTAAAGCCAATATACCTAAATAATGTCTCATATAGTCAGTAAATAAAATTGTAGCTACAATATTTGCATTTATTTTTGATGTAAGTCATGTTATTAACGTATTATTTTCTTAGATTGACGCGAATATTTGACATTTTAAATAAAACTATTTTTTCGGATATTTTCGCGGATTTATTTTGATTTTTAGCTCCCGACGTTTCGATGCTTTACAGCAATCATGGTCACGGGAGAGACTAAGGTGTTAGAAGTCTCAAAGGCATTATAATATAGTTGTTACAGACAGTCTACCCATAAAATAACAAAAAGAATTAAAAAAAATTGAAAAAATGTATATATAATCCCTTGAGACATCTAACACCTCAGTCTCTCCCGTGATCATGATTGCTGTAAAGCATTCGAAACAACAGGCAACAAAAATTAAAATAAATCTGCGAAAAAATCCGAAAAGATATTTTTATTTAAAATTATAACTCACGTATGCAAAATTCTTTTCATGAAAAGACATACTTACAGACATATTTTGAGTATATGTAATATTCGAACATACGATAAATATATTTTAAAAATAAATAAGGTTAGAAAATTCAACCATGCAGTCTAACCTATGTTAATTTATTCATGAGGGAAATAGCTTTTTATGTAATAAAATATATTATAGTCCAGACCATATAAATAAAAATGGCCGTAAGCAATTCTTATGGTCCGGTATGACCATTTTTGACCATAAATCATTCTTTTTTTATTATGTATAGGTTTTACAGTTAAAATAGCTAAAAACAAATGGAAAATGTATGTATAAATATTAATTTAATAAGTATTTTACTAAAACTTGATTTTAGTGTTTATATATATATTGTGACGCATAATCGTAAAAATATATATATTTTAAAACCTTTTTTAAATTTTAGTTGGCATTTAAAGCGAATTTTAAGCACTCTTAGCACATTACTCTAGAAGGTAAAATAAATACTTATAATTGGACATCAATATCCATTATCTTTAACAAATATACGATTTTTTCTCATTTAACACACATATACATATGTATGTAAAATAACCAAAAAAATATACAATAATAACTACACATTGCATACATACCATATCGAAACTCCGTTTATCAATACATATCCATAGCACAGCACACACAGCACAAACACTCACATACCGTAGTGGGGGTTCGAATCCCGATTAAGGTTATATATATCGGTATTTACGCGGGCGCGGTCTTTAGGTGCGGCAAGTCGGCTCGCCCAACTGATAGCGTATGAACGTAGGCTTCTACTGCGCATGTGTTAACGCGCACCCTCGAGATTGCCGACGCTAGACGAATTTCGCCGACACTCACCGAATAAATACTCGTCTCGTTAACTGTTACGCTATAAATCGCTGTTAATTCTCAGATATACTTATCAAAAGACAGAAGATCAAGTAAAATGTCATATGGTACAAGTTGTTTTTGTTGGCTTATTACATAAATAATTATTTTAATCAATATTGACTATCCCAGCTAGATCTCGTAAATATCTTCATACTATATCTCTTGCAGTAAAGCCAAAGAAAACATTGCTAAGCACTAGGATCGTTGCAGATCCTTCTATTTCTTCCACTGTTAATATCGTTACCAGCGACTCACCCTCGCTCCGCTCGAATTCGTCCCTAGTTGTGTTTTAACGTTTTGGTATAGTTTTCTCAAAGATGAGATATTTTTTGCAGTAAAAAGTATTCCGTATATATTGACCCAGATAACCAGCTATCAGAATACCAAATTTCATCAAAATTTGTTCAGTAGTTTTCTCGTGATACGTTTCCAAAGAGACAGACAGAAATTCGAAAAACTACAGATTCACCCTTTGTATCGATAATAATGACTATTTCAATAAGATTTTCTAAAAAATATCTAATGTACAGATTCAAATCAGTTACAATTTTATTATATGTATAGATTACTAGCTAAAATTATTAACCTTCATGTAAAAATTTTTTCCATTATATTCAGTTACAAAGGACATAAAAAACTGTTTTAACCAATTGTTGTTCTGAATATCAATGAGACTGAATATCAATCTTATTAAGATCTATCTTTTAAACTACATCATACATATTAAAGTTCCTTTTAAGATGAAAATCTATTTCATTCTGCAGAAAAAATAACAAACAGGTAAGTTGGATTATTTATTTATAGAAAAGTTATAGCTTAAGAGGAAAAATGTCTGCAGCTAACAAGGCGAATTCCCATTGCTCATGTATTAAATCCATGTTGTTTAAATGAGCTATGATTCGATTCTGATGATCTGAAAAATTCAGCAGTTCAGGTGTTTCTTTAATTTGATATTACTTTTTATTTATGAACCGATTGAAATAAAACAAATATTAAATGTTAAGTGAAGCTTACCAATATACACTAGTGAAAACCGTACCCAAATCAGTTATATTTGATAGTTGAGTTTTCTGAGATAAGCACGCACAAGCACACAGACAAACCAACAAAGGGTCATAAATTCTATAAATCAATGTTTTGAATTCTATAGACCTCCAATATTACTTTTTCTCAAACATCTTCCATGTACAGACAGCGATCAGACACTTTTATTATATGTATACATTTGATGTATACTAAATTTGATGTATTATAAAATAAAATTGATTTTAAAAGGGATAAAAACAATCTTCTTTTTAAAATAAGAAGATTACTCAATTAGAAGATTAAAATAGTATTCTTCTTTAATTTGGTTCCACCATCACGCTTTCCTCCTTTTCACAATGAAGCTTTTATTGTAAGATTGGCTGTCACCCGCATTACTTTGAAACTTAGCATCTTAAAAATCACTTGATAAATTCGACGGAACAATATCCAGAACTGCTTTCTTAGTGCTATTATGAGGTTCTTTCTAAGAAGTTTAAAGAGCGTCAGCGTATTGACAACTCTAAAAATATATTAACATAGAATTTTAAATTTCTTTCCACGAGTTTTATGATAACTAAATTCTCAACACTACTGTTATAAGGTGGAAAGATTTGTATTTTTGTATGTTTGTAACGAATAAACTCAAAAACTGCTGAACCGATTTAGATGAAATTTGGTGAGAAGATAGTTTCAAGTCCTGGGAAGGATATAAAATATTTTTTATTTAGGTTGTCCTTGAGGACTGACCTCAAGAAGTATTATTAAATTGAAGAATAGGTTCAATGAATCAGTAAAATTGGTTTACAAATGGCATAGATTTTGCCTAAAATAAAATTACACCATTTCACCCAACCAAATTGAGCATCTTATTAGATTCTTAAAAATGTTTAAGATTGGGATACAACCTTATTATTATTTATGATCCCTTACATGATCTACAACATATCATGCAAAGACGGATATCCAAAACGGGTATTGGAGTCTATAAAAATCTTCACCTCTGATCTACATTTGTTAGCATTCTACGAAGGTCAATGATTATTCGCAAACGGATATATTCGTACAAAGTCGCCCAACTTCGGCCATCATCGTGACAACAAACCAAGCCCTATTTTTACGATTACACAGTTTCATACCTTAAACAAATCGGATTAATCCACTTTCTACTCTATTTACCTAAAATTAAGGTATGATTTCATGTAAATCATAGTGCAAATAGTACGTTTGCGAAGAATCGTCTTGTGATAGCCTTTTCGGCATTTTTTTCAGCCATCTTTCTTCGGGTAAAGAAATAAACATGTGTATACATTTTCTCTTAAATAAAACATATGGGTGGTTTAGAACATTTCAATGAATTTACATGGACATTTTTTTATGATTATCCTACAAGGAAGGTTATGTTTCTCGAGTATGTATGTATGTATGTATATATATACATTATTTATTTGGCACGTTTTGTAACCTTGGCTTGATGAATTTTAATATATTATGAGATGTATACAGTCTTTTCACGTCCCACTGCTGGGCACGGGCCTCCCTTCAGTACGAGGGGGATCAGGCCATAGTCCACCTCGCTGGCCAAGTGCGGGTTGGCAAACGACACAGATCTTTCGAAAACTTACTAAATTCTCTCAGACATGCAGGTTTCCTCACGATGTTTTCCTTCACCGTAAGGCAAGTGCTAATCATGTTGGAAATGATTCGCACATTTAAATATCAGTGGTGCGAGATCCGTGATGTAACTCGTCTAAATTGAAAATAGATGATATTTACTGTGGATATAATATTAATAATATATATCTGTAAATCAACAGTAATACCATAATAAAAAAAAACAATACCTAGAAAATAATTATCGTCAAAAATATTTGATTTTCAACTTTGCGCTAATAGGTATAGCAAAAATTGGGAGTAAATAATGATTAATCAATAATTTAATTTTTGCTTTTAAACGTTTAGTTTTTAGGAAATGAAAGAAGGATTCAATACAGATTTAACCTTTGAAAATTTGAAATTAAAATTTGATTATATTTTATGTATTCAGCCCTTTTAAACGTTTACGCTGGGGGTGGGCCTCCCTTCAATACGAGGGTGATCAAGCCATAGTCCACCACATTAGCCAAGTACGGTTTGGCAGACTTCACATGTCTTTCGAAAACTTGCTAGCTTTTCTCAGACATGCAGGTTTCCTCACAATGTTTTCCTTCGTCGTTTATAATATTTTATATTCTATGACAATTTATGTAGACTGTCCACTGTCCAGTGATCACCGGTATTTAATTAAACTTTTGTACTTACCTTATTAAAACAACGTTCTCACGGGAAATCTCTCATAAAATTTCCTTATAATATGTCACACCGATGTTTTTTCAATTTTTTTTTCTAATCATTAGAATAGATAGCATATAAATGTTTCTGGTTTTAATTATTATATTATATGCAAAGAAAGATACTGACTTTTTATATATACATATAATAAAATTGTAACTAAGCCGAATCTGTACATTAGATATTTTTTTTAAATCTTATTGAAATAAACATTATTATCGATACAGAGGCCAAATCTATAGTTTTTAGAATTTTTGTCTGTCTGTTACCGCATCACAGCAAAACCACTAAAGGGATTTTGATGAAATTTGGTATGGTGATAGCTGGTTATCCGGGTCAACATATAGAAAACTTTTTACCGCGGGAAAATATCTCATTTCTAAAAAAAAATACAAAAACTGCAATGTAAGAGTATACTAATATGTAAAACCTAATAATTTGGTTTTTGGTCATCTGAGCGCGGGCGGAGCTACGGACAATGCTAGTTTGCACTATATAATATAATATAGACAAATCCCACTAGGCAAAGGCGACGTAATATCATTTATATGCAAAAATGCAATTTTTAAATATAATTTTTCATATAATTCGCTTTAAAAGCTAAAATTTTGCTTTGAAATAAATATGAAGAGTGAAAAATAGCTCCTTAGAGCTACTGTCAATTACATAATCTCCCGTCCGATAACCAAGCGGGGCGATGCGACGTTTCACGGAAGTTTGTTCCGTTGGAAAACTTAGTAATCTATAACTCAAAGAAAATTAATTATTAGTTTGAGAAAAACACTCTTTATAACTTTATGCCTCGTTTACTTTAAACACTAACACTATCAGTGTAAAATATGTATATTTAAAATGACATTTTAGATTTGATGTAATAAAGTAGAAAACTAAATCAAATTTAATATTATAAAGGTAATCAGATTTAAAAACATACTTTGACTAATATATATAATAATATGTAGTGAGTAAAGCCGCGGCAATTTCCTAGCTTTTAGTAAATATAAAAGTTTGATTTTTTTTGTTTGTCCTTCTTTAAAAAGTGTGAGAGTATTAGAGAGAACGAATGTGTATTAGAGAGTGATGTCAATTTTTGAAATGCAACTTCTTTAGGCACGCCATGAGAGGGAGAAAAAGTATTGGCATTACGTTTTTTGTAACAGAAACGGTTATTACGGAAGTGAATGTGTAGTAAATTAAAAATTATTTAAACTATTTTATGAATATTTCAAATAATAAATTAAATAAAAATAGATATTTATAATAAAACTACTTTCATTTATTGTTGAACGAGCGATGTGATGATATCAAATGAATATTGTTAAAAAAATATTTATAAGAAACAAGGAAATTAGTTTGTTCCAAAATCAAAATCACCAAAAACTTTTTTCTAAATAAAGTACTATTTTTTAACATGGCTACCCTACATTTTGATATAATAACGTGCCAAGATGCTACCAGGATAATAATTCAAAATAAAATATGAATTTCCTATTTTATCTCTTGTAGCACCCTTATAGTGCTACGAGTGCGTAGATGCGTAGAACATTGCTACATGAATGTTGATAATAATGTCTATTTCAATAACATTTTTCAAAATATTATATCTAATATATTGATTTGACTGAAACTGTCAACATTATTACTAAAACTACCTAGTTTTAGGCATTTAGTCTATCCTCTTTCTATCCCAGTCCTCTGTCCTGTCCTCAGATATGAATAAAAATACATATAATATTTTTTTAATTAAATCAACCGTTATTTCACTTTACAACCACATCTTTTGCGTCTTTCCGTAAATTTCTATAGTAAATACAACAATTTTTTATAAGCCGGAATAAGTAATACACTTTCAACGCTAAAAAGTGTGCCGATAGGTTGAATTTTTTCGATAAAAAGGAAGTATTGACAACTTTATATTTATTACATATTAGCACACATAACTAAAATACCTGATGGCATAAATAAAATAAATTAATATTAAAACAAAAACATTTTTTACAACAAGTTTTTATATAAGATAAATGTTGTAAAAAAATAGTTTAATTAAATAAAAGATTATATTTTATTTTTAGGTATTTATTCGGTTTTTTCTCAGTAAACCTTTTCATTTGATATCCATAATATCATGGGGGTTCATAAAAAAAACATATTCCGCCATCGTTGGGAATCCACCACGTCGGATTTAGAATAACGTCACTACCCATGCATTACTATACTATACATCTATGCAAAATTCCAACTCAATCGATTAAGGATAATTGCTTTAAAATTCAGTCGCAAGATTTGACCCACACAAACACACATACAAACATTGCAAGTTAAAAAACTTGTAAAAAGATATTTTTCGTAGCACTTATAATTAAAATCAGTTTAGTGAAGCTCATTCTACGTCAATACAAATCCTCGACATTGTAATGAGTGGCATAAACTGGGAGCTACGCGACAAAGCGACCTCGCTGACCCGATAGTTTGCGATGGCTCTGATTATACTACTGGTCTTGACTAGAAGTGGTTAGGACACTATTGAAAAAGTGTTAAAACTTGAATTTTAATTACTTGAAATTTAAAATATGCTTTAAAAGACTTAACCTAGTTTTTAAGTGTAGTACAATAGAATTGCTTTAAGAAGTCTTCAGTTCGATTCAAGCGTGAAGTAAATTCTTATAATACCTATTTATCGCTGACAGATTATTTATTTTTGTATATACATATTATAGAGCTACGAGTGGCAACACGTAGTTAAACAAAATAGTATATTTTTTAAACGTATTATCAATAACTAAGGGACCATATGAACTAAGACAAACACTTCCCTCCAGTACATCCGTAGTTCTCTAAGGCAAGCGTGTATAAAATTTCATTTTAGTTCTTATTTTAGTATGCTAAAGTAACAAACATACATATAAACATTCAAAATTTTGCATTTAATTACCTACCAATAATTCCCAAATTTGTCATGCAGCATTCGGAGCGTATATGGAATGGTTGAACTAAATCGTTAATTCTGAGCCCTCAACCTAATTTCAGTGTAGCTCAATTTTCACGCACTGCCGGTCCCCTGATGCTCCCCAAGTATCCCCTGTTATTGTTTAGTGAAGATAACGCCTAGATTTGAAGTAGAATACTTACTTTGTTTGGGAAATATCGTATTTGTGTTCTACACTGTCAACTATGCAACTACACTTCAATCGTTTTCCTTAAATATTTGCTGTACTTAAGTGTACTTATAAGTGAGTTTAAATATACTTAATTTAATTTATTTCAGAATATGTATGTATGTTTTCAGCTATTTTTAACGTCCCACTGCTGGGCACGGTCCTTCCTTCAATACGAGAGGGATCAGGGCATAGTCCACCACGCTGGCCAAGTGGGAGACGGGCTTCATATATGAAAGGTATACCTTTAAAAATTTGCTAGGTTCTCTCAGACATTCACCTTTTCTCACTATGTTTTCGTACTTGTCTCCAACAAGTGCTAATCATTTTGGACACGATTCATACATAGAAATGTAGAGGAACGAGATCCGGGATTGAACCGGCTTCACTCGGTTTCCCAAGCGAGCGCGTTACTAGTGGGCTACTACTGCCTATTTGAAGTTATAATTATGTAAACATAGTTTTTGCATGCGGTTTCACTCGTTTGATAAGAGAGGCGGGATTCAATTGATATGTACGATCTCAGGATGCAATCTATTTCCTTGCCAAATTTTATCGAAATCTGTTCAGCTATTTAATCGTGAAAAGTACTGTCGGCGCGTCTCCCTCTTACCGGGCGCGTGACGTATGAGCTGCGCGGGCGGGGGACCCTCCCCGACCGCGAGCGCATCTGATCGCGCCACTTCGCCTACCTGCGCGCTGGACTACGGACACTTCCCCAAAACTCTTAATTTGATTATACGTAATTCATATACAGTCCACTACTTTTATTAAAGTCCCGTTACGGCCTACACAAAGTTGTGGTCCTACGAGCAAAACGTTGATTCCTACGAAAATCAAGTCGTCGACGTCAGCGCGGTCAACGGTAGTACTTTGACCGTGACAAGGTGACAAGGTGACAAGCACATTTTTCAAACAAAGAAAAAAGAAGTCGTTGCCGTAGCCGCTTGCAGCGTCATCCAAAGGAGGCTGAAGTCATTCAGGGAGTATTATAACAGTATTTGAGTGTGTTTGTTCCAATTAGTTATTCCTATTTTCTTTTTATGCCAAAAATCATTTTTAAATCTTCCACGTCATTATTCATATGCACTTACAACAGCTTTAGAACAAATACGTTAATTCTTAACTATTTAAATTGCTAATAACTACGTAATACGCAGGTGTCGTTCTTGACCTTGACCGAGTCATTAGCTTATCGGGCCTATTGTTCTCGCACATCTGTTTCTTTAGTTTTTATTTTTTATGCGTAAGTCATTAGCGTTTGCATTTAACTTATTTATTTAAAATGGCAGATAGTTATAAAACATTGATTAAAAAACGTAGCTCAATAAAATCAAAGGTCACTGTTTTTAATAATTATTTAAATTTAATTAAAAGTAGCCCAGAGATTTCTGCATTGCAACGCTCAGACTTACAAGAGCGTTTGATTAAATTCGAAACCCTTTATGATACTTTCGACGATTTACAGACTCAGATCGAGGTGCTTCGCCTTCTGCATCAAATGTTATGCTATCAGCTACTTCTATGCAGCTTGCTACTTCTGCGCATGTTTTACTGTCCACAGCTATGGTGAACGTGATCAGCGCGACCGGTAAGAAGTACGCAGCCCGTCTATTGCTGGACAACGGTAGTACGGCGAATTTTATAACACAAAGCTTATCAGAGAAACTGGGTTTGTCACTAAGCGGTGCGAGCACCAAGGTAACAGGTTTAAATAATCATATATCCACCAGTACACAGTCTTGTCACCTCACAATAGAGTCTTTATGCTGTGCCTTTACTGTCGATGTCGAGTGTCATATTTTGCCTGAAATTACAAAGTTTTTACCGTCTTCATACGTGAACATCGAACATGTCCCTATTCCTTCAGGTCTTAAGTTAGCAGACCCGAACTTTAACGTTCCGTCGGTTGTAGACATCCTGGTAGGGGCTGAAATATTTTGGAGTGTGTTAGGCAAAAACTCCATAAACTTAGGAAAAAATCGACCTAAATTATTTGAAACTAAATTTGGATGGCTAGTTTCAGGTAGCATTTCGAACCAAAGTTCTTCTTTTTCCCATTTTTGCCACCATTCCAGCGTCACTCCCGACTTAACTCGATTTTGGGAGCTTGACAACGTCTCATTAAAACATTCGCACTCTCTTGAAGAACGAATGTGTGAACAAATATTTGTTCAAACCACCGTCCGTAACATTGATGGTGGGTTCGTTGTTACTATGCCTTTAAAGGGGGATCTTAGCACTCTAGGTCATTCATTTGAAAACGCGAAAAAACGGTTTTTATCTCTAGAGCGGCGATTCAAACGTGATCCTTCGTTCAAACTTAAATACAACGAGTTCATGCGTGAATATGAACGTCTAGGTCATATGTCACTAGATCCTTTTTCTGACCATGTTTCCATCTCTGAAGAATCGGAGGTTAAACATTACATTCCACATCATGGAATAATTCGCACCTCTAGCACCACTACACAACTACGCGTAGTATTCGACGCATCAGCCCCTACTAGTACGGGGGTGTCTCTTAACGACATTCAAATGGTCGGTCCCGTAGTTCAAGACGATCTGTTTAGCATATTAACACGTTTTCGTCAGCATAAATATGTGGTCTCAGGTGACGTAGAAAAAATGTACAGAGCCATAGAACTTAATCCAAACCAACGAAATCTTCAAAAAATCGTTTTCCGATATGATTCATCAGAGCCTCTAAATACCTATACTTTAAATACGGTCACTTATGGTACCGCATCTGCTCCCTATTTAGCCACCAAGTGCTTAGTAAGTCTGGCTGATGATGTAGAGGATAATCGTGTTCAATCCGCTATAAGGCGAGATTTTTACGTAGACGACTATCTAAGTGGGGGAAGTACCATAGCCCAGACTGTCAAAATTTCAAAAAAGGTACAATCGGTTCTGTCTCTTGCTAAATTTAACTTGCGTAAATGGCGATCCAATCATCCAGATATTCTTAAGCAAATTACACAATGCAATGAAACAAATAATATTTTACAGTTTACAGAGCAAAGTCAACATTTCAGTCAGTCTAAAACTCTAGGGCTTAATTGGGTATGTGATTTAGATTTACTTACATACTCTATTAACATTACGCCTTCAACTAAGATCACTAAACGCCATGTCCTCTCTGTCATCAGTCAGATCTTTGACCCATTAGGCCTCGTAGGTCCTTGCGTTGTCGAAGCAAAAATTATCATGCAGCGTCTTTGGCTTGATAAATATGACTGGGACGACGAAATAGCGGTCGAAATTAAAAACCTTTGGTCTACGTATGAAAACACAATTACTTCTTTAAATCATTTAAAAATACCTCGTTGGGTTTTGCATGAAGACTCTATTATGCACGAAGTACACGTCTTTACAGATGCCTCCGAAAAAGCGTATGGCGCTTGTGTGTACATTCGTTCCTGTAATAGTATTGGAACCACAGGGGTACACCTTTTAGTCTCTAAAAACCGTGTAGCGCCCATAAAACCTACGACGATTCCAAGGCTTGAACTTTGTGGGGCTTTGTTGGGTGCAAGACTGTATACTAAGGTGCTAGAATCGCTTACCATACCAATTCATAACTGTAGATTCTGGTGTGACTCTACAATAGTATTGGGTTGGCTCTCCACTCCTTCTAAACAATTAAAACCTTTTGTTAGGAATAGAGTCCATGAGATTCAAGAGAGCACGTGTGGTCATACCTGGAGCTACGTACCGTCGAATGACAACCCGGCGGATCTTGTTTCCCGTGGTCTTCGGGCCGACGTAATTAAGGACACACCTCTATGGTGGTCTGGTCCCTCCTTTTTATTTCATGTTGAAAATGCATGGCCCAAAATGCCAAATACAGAGAAACACGATTTGCCGGAAGTAGTATCTAATTTCATTAGTAGTGATAGTAGCGAAAACAATCATTCATACGTCATTCATAATTCAGACATAAACATTAATTCATCTATCATTCATAATTTATTACAAAAACATTCTAGCTTAACAAAAATTAAAATTATAATTACTTATGTACAAAGATTTATTTACAACTTAAAAAATAAAATTAAATTACGTGGTAGTCTTTCTAATACAGAACTACAAAATTCATTAAACTTGATTATACATTATTCACAACTTGAAATGTTTCCTGAAGAATATAATCTCTTAAAGTCTGGTAAAAAATTGCCTCGCAAAAGTAAATTGCTTCCTTTAACTCCGTTCATAGACGATCAAAACCTCATTCGCGTGGGCGGGAGGCTTGATAATTCCCCCTACGATTTTAGTGTGAAACATCCCATTGTAATTTGTAGCAAACATATATTAACTAAACTTATATTTCAAATGCAACATTTAAAACTTTTACATGCAGGTCCGCAATTGCTTTTGTCACATATAAGACAAACATATTGGCCCCTAGGAGGTAGAAACCTATCTAGACTTGTCGTGAACAAGTGTCTTAAATGTTTCAGATACAAGGCTCAAAATGTTCAGCCTATAATGGGTCAACTTCCACATTCAAGGACTCATCTTGAATTTCCATTTTTACATTGTTATGTTGACTACGCAGGGCCAGTATTGATCGCCGATCGGAAAGGTCGCGGCAGCAAACTCATAAAATCATATATGTGCATCTTTGTTTGCTCAGCAGTGAAAGCTGTACATTTGGAACTCGTCTCCGACCTCACCACCGACGCGTACATGGCTGCTTTAAATCGTTTCGTGGCGCGTCGAGGCAAGCCTCGAAGCATCACGTCCGATAACGGGACGAATTTCGTAGGCGCATCAAATGACTTACTTAGGTTTTTACGATCGTCTAATGTTGCATCTGAGATAGCTCAGGAGGGTATCGAATTTAATTTCACGCCAGCATATAGCCCCCACTTTAATTCACTAGCTGAAGCTGCTGTTAAATCGTGCAAACATCATTTAAAAAGATTATTGCATTTAACCCATTTTACGTTTGAGGAGATGGCCACCTGTCTCACTCATATAGAGGCGGTCTTGAATTCGCGCCCTCTTACTCCTCTTTCATCAGACCCTAAAGATTTTTCGGCACTTACTCCCTCTCATTTCCTAATTGGACGACCACTCTTATCTGTTCCTTACCCCCTGCTGACTAATGCCAATATAACGAGGCTCGACCGATGGAAAAGAATCCAATTCATCCGACAGCACTTTTGGAGGAGATTCCATAATGAGTACATTTCATTACTACAGGCCAAATCGAAATGGTTTGATTCCAGAGGGGAAGTGAAGCCTGGATCCCTGGTCCTCATCAAGGATAAAGCTACACCACCGTTGCTCTGGTCCCTGGGTCGGGTCACGAAGACCTATCCCGGCGTCGACGGAGTCACGCGAGTAGCTGAGATGAAGACGAAGAAGGGTACCGTGCGTCGTGCCTTCAACTGCATCTGCCCTCTTCCGATTGAATCTTGAAGATCTCTTCAACCCGGGGAATATGTCGGCGCGTCTCCCTCTTACCGGGCGCGTGACGTATGAGCTGCGCGGGCGGGGGACCCTCCCCGACCGCGAGCGCATCTGATCGCGCCACTTCGCCTACCTGCGCGCTGGACTACGGACACTTCCCCAAAACTCTTAATTTGATTATACGTAATTCATATACAGTCCACTACTTTTATTAAAGTCCCGTTACGGCCTACACAAGTACTCTCACTTTTATATTAGTATGGATTCATGGCCATACTATAAAAGTATGAACTTGAGCTTTTTGTTATGTACTAGCTCATATTTATACGATATGTAAACCCCACGCAGAAATTTAATAGTTTATTATTATTTCTCTAAAGAACTTTATGTGGTAATAAAATATTATTGCCAAATTAAAAAACCAGCTTTACGAAGTTCGGACAGGCTACTAGCATCCTATAAATTATAAGGATATGGAATAATAAACCAGAAATCTCTATACAATTTAATAAAGTTTGGGCCGCCATTGCATACTCCTAAGGGACTTCCGTATACCGATTCTATGAAATATGCTCTTTTTCAATGCTTCACAAAACATGGATATTTGTGTAACTGGGTCATTTAGACTAACTTTGTTATTCGTTGAGGTAAGAAAGTTAAAGTTATTTGATCCATACGTCAAATTAAACTCTATAATAGATTCTAATATCCTTAATAAATTAGATGTACTTTTAAAGATTAGCAAAGTGCGAATCGAATATATATTTGGAGACTTGTTTTACACTTTGTTATACACTTTCTTAAGCTTTAGTCTGAATTTGTTGAATTAAAAAATATAGGCTCACTAGCTTTGGAGATTAATGCCCCCAGCAGGACTCGAACCCACGACCGCTGGAATAGTAAATAGAGCAAATGAGACCAACGTGTTGTCAAATTTACTATTAAACTAAATAAAACGTTACAAAGTCAGTAGACAGTAAGTAATAAAATTGGTTATTTGGACGAGTAAGTATTAATAGCTCTTTTGGTGAATGTATTGAAAACCCTTTTTTTCTTTTTAAAAGTTTTTAATACAGAATTATTGACTTTTAAATGTCCATTTTATAAGTATTTAATACAGATTTTACTTTAATAATGGCGAAAAAATGTATTTGAGCAAAAAAATCTCTACTACAAACAAGCACTAAATCGATGATATATATATTACAAATACAAAAAACATCCGGGGAAGGAAAAATCCTGAAGGTAAGTCGCTAGTATAAAAATAAATAGTGAATTTCAATATATATATATATATATATATATATATATATATATATATATATATATATATATATATGTGAAGAAAAACATCATGAAGAAACCTGTGTCTCAGAGATCCTAAAAATAATAAAGTCCTCCCGACTAACTTCGGCCACGGCGGCTAATCTCATTGAGACTAGCCAACTGCGCAGGAGATATTATAGTGCACAAGTGTACGCGCAGACAAAAGTGCACTCTCAATTCCTGTCGCTTTCATAGTCTGGTGGGACGACCACTCGACATGACCAGTGAGAGTTAAGGTGCAGGACCAACGGCTTTACGTGCTCTCCGAGGCACGGGAATGAAACACCGCCAACTTCCCAACTCCGATCTGTTACTGAGGCTTAATAAACAGAAAAACTCAAAAACTAAATTTGGCCCAGCCCAGGGTTCGAACGCAGGACTTGCGGATGTGCAGCTTTATATGCTAGCCACTACACTACCGAGGCAGTTACCGAGAGAACCTAGCAAGTTTTCGGAAGACATGTGAACACCAACCCGCAGTTAGTCAGCGTGGTGGACTATGGCCTGATGCTCCTCATATGAAGGCCTGTGCCCAGCAGTGGAAAATTAAAAAAGGGTAAAAAAGCAAGAATCAAATTAACGATTTTTCACTTAAAAAAATCTGAAATCAAAAAATAGCTGAAAAATAAACAGCTTTTTGATACACAGACCTAATTCCATGTCACAACTTTGTAAACGGATTTGAAACGTAATAAAATTACCTTTACGACTTGAAACGTACTCTACATATACGTATATGTTCAGGGCGTGTTTACTTTTTATATAACACTTATAGTATATATAAATGTGAAAGCTTGTGAATGCTTGTTACATCTTCAAACTATAGCAGCTCAACAGATTCGAGTGAGATTTCGAATGGAGATAGCTTATATATTAGGCAACTTATATATATATATATATATATATATATATATATATATATATATATATATATATATATATATATATATATATATATATATATATATATATATATATATATATATATATATATATATATATATATATATGATGATGATGTTCTCCTAGCCGATTCCGGCCACGGCGGCCAATCTCATTGAGACTAGCCAACTGCGCAGGAGATAGGAGATATTATAGTGCACAAGTGTACGTGCAGACACAGGTGTACTCTTTCCACTGAAAAACCCAAAACAAAAAAAACCCAATAAGTGTACTTCACCCAGCCCTGAACTCAAACTAGAACACCCAGATCTGCAGTCGCTAGCTACTTGTACCGAGTAACTGTGACACAAGCAAAGCCACAGACAAAACCTAGTGTAATATAAACACTAAAAATTCTCCAAACATAATTTTTGCATGTAAACAAAGCGTCGAAATTGAATTATTTTATAACAAATATTTAGTGAGGAGTTAGATATATTATGAAAATAACTTGAACTAATAAACAAACAATCTTTTCAGACTCGATATGAACAAATAGTGTATAAAACTTAGTAAAATATTTATTTTAAAGATAAAAATATGTACATCGGATTACCTTTATTTTTGTGTGTTTGTATATTTGTTACTCCTTAACGCTTAAACTTAATATAATACTTTTTTAGATTTACGCGAATATTTGATTGACATTTTAAATAAAACTGTCTTTTATTTAAAATAAAAATTGGATTATTTCGCGGATTCTATTTGATTTTTGATTTCTAACGTTTTGAATGCGTGGGTAGGCACTGTCTGTAACAAGTAGTTACATAACGCCTTTGAGACGTCTAAAACCTTAGTCTCTCCCGTGACCATGATTGCTGTAAAGCATTCGAAATGTCGGGAACCAAAAATCAAAATAAATCTGCGAAAATATCTGAAAAGATAGTTTTATTTAAAACTGCTTTAAAATTTAGTACACAGATATATTATGACTCACTAACGAACGACTTGAACCAAACATAAGCTATTCTAGGGCACCAAGCTAAGCAAGCACGCATGCACGTACAAACTATATGTATATATATATAACATTAGTAATCCAATTAATTAATGGGTGTTGAATCCCATAAAATCTTTTATCTGAAAATCCAATAATGACCTTTTGAAACCAAAACAAAGTAAATAACAAAACCAAACCTTAGATCCTTAGTATAAAGCATTCCAGTTCAAAGATGTTTCAGGGGCAATTAATAGATCGAATCCTACGAGAGCACTTGAGTACTAAGCTCGGGAGGGATGTAATTCTGTTGAAAAGCCATAAAGAAATTAGAAAGCTCTGTAATTTTTCATTAGATAAGCTTTTTATTTATTATTTTTTAATCTTAATAGTTTCGTAAATAAAATTACTCTCAACTATATTTAATATTTTCAATATTTTTAAACGTTTTTTTTTTTAAACTAAAAATGCGTTAGCGCCAACGGCGTTATTTATATGTTTGAATGTTACTTGCGGTTCATGTAAAATGTCAGCCTACAGCGGTTAAAAAATAAGAAATATATAAAATTATATAAAAAAAAATTTAATGCATTTCTCTTCTCAACTAAAATGATATGATGTGCCATAGGTTATATTATGAAATGGGATATATTTTTTAAAGTGTATCAAATATGTTCAATCTACAAAAAAACTCTTTGGCTTTATGTTATATTGCAACTTACCCTGTACATAATATATATAGTTACCCTGTATATAATATATATAGTTTCACAATAATGTCTGTCCGATTTGTTGACATATATGATTACTTCTCCGCTCCTTTGGGTAGTAGCATAATGATATGTAGGTTATAGCCTTGCTCTATAAACGGGCTATCTAATGCAAAAAGTTTTTTTTACATCGGATTGGTAGTTCCTGAGATTAGCGCGTTCAAACAAGCAAACAAATTCAACAAATTCTGTCTATTTATAATATTTGTATAGATATAAAGACTGCCACCCACGATCTTGCGTGGGCGGTGGTTATCAGCGTGACCGACGCAAGGGCGGGTCACTAACATTTAATATTATACTCTTTTTTATTTACTAAAACAAAGTGGCTTATACAAACAAAAATAAATAATTAAATAATCCTAAATTTATTTTAGTATGAATAAATATAATTAACAATCTATATACAAATGGGCAAAGACAAAAGAGTTCAGTAACTTATTCTCCTCTGTTTGTCAACCGGTTTTCTTATTTTTTTTGTTTAAAGTACAATATAATTAGTCTACAAAACAGCCAAACCTCTACATCCAAAGTAAAAGTTTCCCTCCAGATCCAAATTGTTCTATACAGTCCATATGTTGTTTGGTAAAATGTTACACCATTTTGAAAGTCGGGTTTGGGGTGAGAGGGGGGTGTTTAGTTGGAAAATTAGTAGTTTTTATCAGTTTTTCTTACAAATTTAGAAATCTAGTCGGTTTAGCGCAAAAGATGTCATATATAAAAATAATTTATAATAAATTGTAAACAAAAATGGTTCCGTGCATAATCTTGCTAAAGTGAACGGTTCTAAAGTTACGGAGGCTGTAAAAGTAGCAATTTTCCGTAAATATTAGTTTTTTTGGAAAGAAAAACATTATTAAGGAAATTTATACATATACTAGTATTTCCCGCGGCTCTGCCCGCGTTCAGATGACTAAAAATCAAATTCTTAGGTTTTACATAACAGTATACTCTAACATTGCGGTTTTCGTATCTTTTCTCAGAAATGAGACATTTTTCCGCGGTAAAAAGTATTCTATATGTTGACCCAGATAATCCAGCTATCACCATACCAAATTTTATCAAAATCCCTCCAGTGGTTTTTCAGACAGACAGACAAAAATTCTAAAAACTATAGATTCGGCCTCTGTGTCGTTAATAATGTTTATTTTAATAAGATTTTCCAAAAAATATTTAATGTACAGATTCGGCTTAGTTACAATTTTATTATATGTGTAGATTAACTTACACATATACTTATTAATAGTAAAGTAAGTAAAGAATTAACATAGTATGTGGGTTCAAGGCTGTGATTGATATAGAAGTTTCATTTAAAACTCATTACCATTACGCCCACATAATAATTTCATATTAAAGTAATGTTACATATATTAAATACATAAGAAGAAAATTAAACTGAATAAAATATTTTAAGATATTGTTTTGAAGCTCATTTTAGTCTCGCTCATATAGCCCGATAACCAGCTATTATCAAATCATCAAAATCTGTCCAGTGGTTTTCTCGTAAGGCGTTCCCTGACAAACAGACAACAACTCTAAAAACTATAGATTCGGCATCTGTATCGATAATAATGACTATTTCAATAAGATATTCCAAAAAATATTTTAAAGATAGATTCGACTATTAAGCTATTCATTCAACTTGTTTATAAAATCTAGTGCGGATTCATTAAGGAAGGGCAGCTTGTAAAATGTTTATGTTTTAACTTCGTAAGAGATTAGATAGCGACCTAAATTAGCCCTTAACGTGTGCATAATTACGCAGGGATGTTATAAATAAAGGTGTGTAACCCAGTTTCTGTGGAAATATTGTAAAAGGGATGTGCTTTAGGCCGACTTCAAAAAATTATAAAAGAGTATACTACATCTATACTAATATTATAAAGAGGAAAGACTTTTTGTTTGTTTGCTTGTACTGAGTAAGCTCCGAAACTACTGGACAGATTTAAATGAAAGTTTTTTCCCGGATATCATCCCTTAAGAGGGTGAAAATGGGGAAGAAAGTTGAGGGCGTGTCTCTAGAAGCACTGACTTTTTTTTCTTCAAAAGTCTCTATTTGCATTGCAAGTGAATATTTATAGCCCAAACGGTTGCCCAAACAAAGAAATTTATTAAAATGTTTAAATTTTAAATGTAGATATATGTACGAGTATAAACAAGTTGTAAAATTTACAAGATTTTTCGATGCCAAAAAAACGACATAATAAGTTATAAAATCGTTAATAATTATGTAATATTAATAGTTAAATGTATAGTAAGTAAATCTATACTAATATTATAAAGAAGTAGAGTTTGTTTGTTTGAATGCGCTAATCTCAGGAATTATTATGTATAGGTATAATTGAAAAAGAATTTTTCCAATTGGATTAGTAGCAATTTAAAAATTTATTGAGGAAGATTATATAGCCTATATATCATCATGCCAGTACCCAAGAGAGTGGAGCAGTAATATAAAATATAGTCTATCTATTCCACACTAACCATTAAAACGTACCCAGAGATGAACCCGAACGAAGAGAGGGTGAGCCGCTAGTATTATATATTTAACCTATTTTATACAGTATGAAATATAATCGCGGATTCAGCTGTCGAGTTACAAAAAAGTTCATACAAATTAATTTAATTAAAATCGGTTAAACTATTAGAATATGAAGAAGTAATAAAAACTTAAAAAATATATATAAACCGACTTCCAGGCACTAAAATGTAAAAATTAGCTAAACGGAGGTTTTCATTTAGAATAGATACCTAATCAGATATTTTCGAAGTCGGTGCCAGCCGATGCAAAGCAAATCTAATATATTTCGATACGTAAAATACATATTTACCTATTAGATATTCATATCTTAAAATATTGTCGGCTCGCACCGACTCCCTAGCGGGACACCCAGCGGGACTCGAAACCGCGACCGCTGGCACAACAAGTGGGTTCACTACAAATTGGGCCAAACATGCTAGCACATATGTTAGCTTTGAAACGAATATTTTTGCAATATAAAAGTACTTTTTTAAAATCATCCGTGTTTTTTTAAATTGAAATAAAACCAAACTCGTTGAAGGCTGAAAATTTCCATTTTAAATAAAGCACTCTCAGTATAAAGACATTCAAAAATAGAAACATTTTTTCATATTTGTGTAATACAAATTCGAAATCGCTACAATGATGACCCACCATTTCTAAATATTAAAAAAAAATTGTAACTTAGCACCATCTAGTTCCATGGTAAGCTACGAGGCTTGTGTTATGGATACCAAATAGTTGATACACTACACATATTTAACTTTAAATACATACATATTATAAATATAAACTTTGTTAGTTTGTTTGTTGGAAGTTATCTGTGCAACTACTGAACCGATTTAGATCAAATTTGACAAGAAGATAGATTAAAACCTTGGGAAGGACAGAGGATAGTTTTATCCCGGAAATCATTCCATAAAGGGGTGAAAATAGGGATGAAAGTTTGTATGGAGAACCCGAATGAAGTGAGCCGCTAGTACTCGTAACTAATAAAATGAGAAATATCTATCTTATAATATAGATTAACTTTTTAACTATTGTAAACAAACTACCTTTAAAACATAACAAAACTATATCTTCGAATAACCTGCAATTATAATCCTTATTTCTTTTACATTAAAGTTGAAAATAAAGTCAAGGAATACCTAGTGCAATTTTCAAATTGCTTCAACGGCAATAAAAACGAATGGGGGTAGAAATTAATCTAACACACAGCTTTTGGAAGTTTTGATTTGTTTATTCAAGTTGTTTGAGTATACATTTAGTTTTGATGAGTTCACGTAAACATTGGTAAGGTTTAATGAAGTATTGGAGTGGTGTTTAAGTTTTCTAGACTGTTTTAGGTTGTCAGTTTGTTCTAAAATATAGTTATCTAATAACTATATTTTAGAACAAACTAGATAACTGATAGTTTCTATGTAGTGTAGAACTTTCTAGATAAAATAGTAACGAGGTCATCTATACATATAATAAAATTGTAACTAAGCCGAATCTGTACATTAAATATTTTTTGGAAAATCTTATTGAAATAGACATTATTATCGATACAGAGGCCGAATCTATCGTTTTTAGAATTTTTGTCTGTCTGTCTGTTACCGCATCACAGAAAAACCACTGGAGAGATTTTGATGAAATTTGGTGTGGTGATAGCTGGTTATCCGGGTCAACATATAGAATACTTTTTACCGCGGAAAAATATCTTATTTCTGAGAAAGAGGCTTTTGGTTATCTGTAATACTATAAAATACTATTATTCATATAGCTACATACGTCGTACATAAAATAACATGGAAAAACAAATTTTAGCGTCAATGATTTTGTTATTTGGTTAATTTAAACTTTTTTGAATAGTTTTTGTAATAAAGGTAATTTCTATGTTTCCGGAGCGCGAAAGTACAAAATTTCTAAAAAGGTAGTTTCACACAGACTTTCATCCTCTATTTTACCCTATTATAGGATGAATTTCGAAAAATGCTAAGACACGTTTGTTATTTTATATTATAACTAGATACTTTAATTTTTATTAAAACTGTGTATAACAACTAGTACATGACTTCAAAAACATAAACTTTCCCGAAGAAACGATCTAGGTAACAGCAAGAAACCACGCTAAATGTTACTGGATTTAAAAGAACTAAGTGATACAACAAACTACCTAATAGATAAAAGTAACTTTATTTCTTTCTATTTAGAGACTTAACAAATTACCTATATACAAGCTAGCGACTCACCCTCGCTCTGCTCGGATCCTTATTTAAGATGAGATACTTTCCCGTAGAAAAAAGTATCATATATGTTGAACCTGATAACCAGCTGTCATCATACTAAATTTCATCAAAATCTGTCCAATGGTTTTCTTGTGATGCGTTCCCTGATAGACAGACAGACAAAAATTCTAAAAACTATAGGCCTTTGTATCGAAAATAATGATTATTTTAATAATATTTAAAAAAAAGTACAGATTAGGCTCAGTAAGAATTTTATTATATGTACAAAATAAACAAACAAATAAAATTTAGCCTTTTTTAATAAGTGGATAAATATTATTGGTATTTATGTAACGCATTATAATAAAAACAGTTAAAATTGAAAATAAATGTTAGTTCATATGACATCAACTGGTAAATACTGCTTATTTATATCTTTCACAATACATTCAAAATTAAGTCTTGAGAAAGTCACAGATTTGATTACTTGTCAGAGTAAAAGTTAATACAAAAATATTTGTTAAAATATTTATGATCTCTTCCTCACAAAACGTGACACTGGCAGAATGGTTTGCGTCTGTTAACGCAACTATAAGCCAACAAAGAAAAAAAATATGTATGGCGGAGTTCAAATAAAATTATTTAAATACACAGCGCGGTACACTTGATGTTATTTAGAAATAATTTTTGTAAGGTTTTTCCTAAATTTTCTTAAAAAATAAAAAAAGAACTATTTAAAAAAGTATAAAAGCGCAATATTTGGTTACAACTAGAAAATTTTTTAACAAATCATAAATTTTGCTTTTAACAAAGGAAAAGGCATAATATTATTCCAAGATAAGAAGATGCGTGTAAAAACGTGACTACGCAAAATGGAGGCCACATTAGCTTCTTGTAATGAGAGCACTAGAACGCTTGGATCTTTTTGCTTACACGGTCTTTTATTGTGTTAAATAATATAAAAATACAATTTTAACTTCTACAAAGTCTTTTACTTTGTACTTTGTTTTTTAAGTTAATATTAGAAATGAAATATTTGTTAAGTTTTTTTTTAATTATTATTGTTAATTTATATATTATAACTAGCAACTCACCCTCGCCGCTTCGTGTTCGTCTCTAGTGAAAAACAAAAACAAAATTCCACGGGAACCGCACATTATCCGGAATAAAAAGTATCTGTGCTAAATTTCATCCAGATCCGTTCAGCCATTCTGTCTTGAAAGAGTAACAAACATCAATCTATCCATGCTCACAAACTTTCATATTTATAATACTATCGATTCGCTCTCGTTTCGCTCAGGTTCGTCCTAGGTGATTCTTTAAATTGACATAACTTTTTTATTCATGAACCGATCAAAATAAAACAAATACTAAATGTTAAGTGAAGCTTATCATAACACATGAGTGAAATCCCACCCAAATCGATTTAGCCGTTTTTGAGATTAGCGAGCACAAACGCACAGGTAAACACAAAAATTCTAAAAACCATTGTTTTAGATTCTATTGCGTTAGTAAAGACCCGCAATATATAATAGATTTTTCCCAAATATCTTCCTCTCTCTGGCTCTTTTGGCACTTTTGTTAGTTTAATATTTATACATACATAACTCAAATTCAAACATTAGTCTATTAATGAAGTAATATGTAAGTATCAAGATTTAGACTATTCAGGCTATATAAATATTAAGGCCCAAGGCCATGTGAATACCATTTCAACACTGCCACTTTCTGACTGCTGCAAGCAGTCATCCTAAGTTAACAATAAATAAAGAATAAATATATTGGGACATTAACACACTGCACCATCTAGTTCCATGATACGCAACGAGGCTTACGTTATGGATAACAGATAGTTGATACACTACACATATATAGCTTTAAATACATACTTAATATAAATATAAACACCCGTGACTTCGTATAGTCGTCGTAGTGTTTCACAAGAAACCAAATTTAATAAAAGCTTTTGACAAAGATAAATTGTTATATACGTGTTCTACCATCATTGTAATACTGTAAAACCTGTTTAAAGTACAGTATAGCACTCTCAGTTGAAAGCATGGGTCTGAAACAGAATTGAGCGACATGAATTTTAGAGGCTTTATGTAGCAGCACATCAAGCAAACTGTCAAGCACTTTGGCTACAAACGTCGCTAATGATATTGGCCTGAAATTAGGCTTATCTACCACATCACTTGTCTTATGACATTAATTGAAATGAAACTTTATGCAATTAGACTTACTGCAAGTACTTTTGAATCGTTAATTTAATGAAAGCGTCAGTGTAGTCAGTCCGTGAGGAAGCTACCACTGGCTCGGAAAGCGGTTCTGCTAAGAAGAACCGGCAAGAAACTCAACAGTTGCTCTTTTAAATATCGAAGTTACATTAATGAACATATTATTATAGGTAGCCCGTATGTGAGTCAATATATTTAATACTGATTTTATCATACTTTTATAAGCTTCAATTGTAATTAACTATGTACATTATAATCAAATCTTGAAAGTCTTTAATACTTACCTCCAATTGTTGTTTCGTTTTTAATTAATTCCATAATTTGAACGACCATGAGTCAGAAGAAAGTTTAAATCTTCAACAGCCACTTGACAAAATTTTGAATTTAGGTTCATATGATTAGTTTTGATATGTTAGACGTATGTTTTTAAATATTATAAAATGATAATAATCATCATTGTTATATCAGGAGGAAAATGATGTAAAATACAATAAGGACCATAAGTACACGCTAGCAAATTATTAAATTCTTAATAATTAAATCTTTAATCACCAAGTGATTACGCATATTTCAAACTCTTCACTGCTCTTTTATCCTCAATAGTAGTGATTTTTGTGAAGCATAAAGTAATACGTGGGTTTCCCTGATAAAATCTGAAACTGAAAATAACGAGAAGCCCTTAAGTGAACTGGCTTTACATACTTATACCACCCCCGTCAGATAGGCTTGTTTATCTCGCTGAGCACTTACATATATGACAAGATATAGCCGCATTTCAAGTGTGCTTTGTAAATAAATATATTATTATCTATGACAATAATAAAAGAGAGAAAACTTATTTTATATGTTTTCATTCTAGCTATTTAGAGATATTTTAGTTTTATTATAAAAATCCTATTGGATTCTCAAGAAACTGTTTCATTTCTTTTATGATTTCGTAATAATGTTACGAACAAAGGAAATAGCTTGAAAATATATGTGTATATTGTATTATAAATTGATTTACTGGAAAAAGATTTTACGATGACCTAGAGACTTTCCCAAAATATCATGTAAAAAAACTATAACCCGTGCAAATAAAGAATAAGTTTTTGGTAACAAATATTTCGAATACTTTACAGCAATCATGGTCATGGACGAGACTAAGGTTTTAGACGTATCAAAGGCCATTACACAGTAATTACATGCAGTACCTAACCACAAAACAATAATGATTTTAAAAATATAAAAATAGCACCAAAGTACCTTACAATATTTGCTAACTTTATATTCACATTATTTGGAATCCAAAGTTTTAAAAACTAGGTGTTTTAGTAAAGTTTTATTTAAAACTAGCTGGCTCGACAGACATCATTCTGTCAAAAACTATTGGACTGTGGCAGTTCCACAAACGTATCTTTTCTGGTCAAGTTCTGGTGATGGCGTCGCTTATAAAGTGCACATGCCGAGATGACGAGATCTTTAGTTTTAAGTTATGGTCTCCAGAACAGATAAATCCACGAGTTTGTGATATCCGAATTTGTTCAAATTCATTTCACTCCGATTAGACTGAATATTAGTCTGCTTTCTATTAGTCCCAAATTAGTCCCCCGGGTCTTATAGGCGGCATGAGTATAAATGGAAACACAGTATTAAAGGTGAATTAGGGACCTTGTTAGTCGATTGAGAATTGAATCTTTAAGAACATCCAAGAATAACAGAAAAATATGATTTTTACGTTTTTCCGTGAATTTCCAATTTTTCTCTTCATAAGAACTTTCCTCGGACTTGGCGGAAATTTGGCGAATTGGTCCAGCTGATACCGAGTTTTGCGCTTGCAACACATTAAGACATTCATTTTATTTATACACGAGTAGATGTCAAATATTCGCATTAATCTGAGGAAGTAATATATAACTTTATTTTTAGACTTATAAAGTTATTTTCATTAAAAAGTATGATATTACTTTTAGATGTTATTTGGAAAAATTTTAGATTGCTTCTGAAAAAATCTTTCTATTTGTAAATATTTTTTTTTTTGCGAGTATGACTTAATTTACCTAAGTGGGCGGATGTAGCAACACAATAAAAAGTTTGCTCAATTCTTGCATAATTTAACCTTAACATTTCCTTTACTATCTATCCTTTTTTTATGATCAGTCCTCTAAGATAGCTCATTAGTTATTTTTATTTGACATTCCACACAAACTTATCAATTGACCCGGATATGATTCAGGTATAAATGGCTGACATGTTTGTTTTTTTTTAAGATTTGACGTAAGTTAATCATAAAATGATTATGATTACATTGATAAGTACATTATTAATCATGCTAAAAAGAAACAAATAATAATGACTAAAGTCTGATTTTTAATGCCACGGAAATATGACAGCTGTCATTCTTTGACAATTCAGATATCATAAACCGTTTCTAAATTGATTTTTTTTAATATAAAATAACAAAAAATATGAAACAGAATTAGATCAAGTAAACTATATGTATGACATTGTAAATAGTATCTGTATGTGCATTTAATGGACGCTAACTATAATGTAAATTTTAATGGTTAAATGAATGAAACAGAGTAAAACAAAATATTTTACAAACAAATGGGTTTTCCTAAAAAAGGCGTGCAACCTATGGATTATTGGACAGGGATTCCTGTAATGGAAAAATAATTTCCTTAATAATTATTGTAACTTCAATAATATGATAATAATAAAAATTACCATTTTAGAGTTATCAGTAAGTCTTAGTTTTTCTAATTGAAACCTTAACTTCGAGAAAGGTTTATTTTTTTATTTTGCTAAAATGCTTTCCGTTTTTAGTGAAAATGTTTCAAAGTTGACAATACTTCTGAAATGTCTGAATTCCGTCGAATTGACAATCGGACTTTAATGGAATGTATACTATGGAACTAATGGTACTTCTAGTACATTTTTTAAAATAAACGCGGGTGACACCCGTGATAGATCATTTGATTATAGTCGTTATGTTATTGTGAACGGAAGATTCGTTAAGGAAATAATAAATTAACTTACAAGATTACGAGATGAGATTACTATATATAATACGCAGATTTCAAGTGCAAACTTTTCTAGATATTACAGATAAAATTTTCGAAAACCTACACTCAGGCGACTTATCAGTCCGGACAACGCAAGTACATCTAACAGTAATTAATTCCCAGAAACTGGTCATCGAAGTAAATTAATTGCGTGGCAAAGTTGGCTCATTATTATCCAGAGACTGAAGCCTAAGAAAGCGGAAATGATGGCTTAGACAGGAAGTAGGTTTTTAGCACATCAAGGACCAGTCGTTCTTAATAGGTTGTTGGCTAATTAAAGTGGCATTTGGTATAATTTAAAGACTAGAAAAAATATTATGTAAGTTTACTTATGCCATAAGCATGCTATTATGCTTAACACGTCTGGTTATTTTTCCATCTATCGTTTTAAGCCACCGAGGTATGAAATGAAAAGATAATATGCAGGAATGATGAAAAATGAATAAGAATTTGCTCCGTGGAGGACGTAAAAAGATTGAGTGATGAAAGAATTGTGTAAAACATACAATATGTGTGTTTTAATATTGACTTTGAAGCCAAAAAAGTAAGTTAATATGACGAGATATTAAACCACAAAGCCAACGAGACCATCAACTAACATACGCACAAATTAAATATAATAAGAAAGACAAACTGCCTTTTGAAATCAACCGCAAATTCAGAGCATTTAAGTTAATCCGTTGTCGGAAAACATTTAAAAATTCAATGGAAATATAAAATTAGATGCCATAAATATTCTGTCAAAAACGTAATATTGAAAAGGGGCAAAATAAAAGGCTTCACGGTCAAAAAGTATAAAATGAACCCTCGAAACAGCTCGTTATATGGCTTCCGATATTATTTGAATTTGTACAGTTCACCATGTTAACTGACATTCTGAGTGCTTTCCAAATATCACAATTTGAATAAGGTGAAGATACGCATTGCGTATAAAGTATTAGGGAAAACATTTAAGATAAACAATTGCGTAAATAGACTAAATTTTTGCCCGCCGCTCGTTTTTGTAGAGTACGTATATATACAGTGGATTTATTTATAACAAACTAGCAGAATCCGCGGCTTCGTCTGTGTTCAAAGTATAAAAAAATAATCTCTTCTTTCCCTTCCCTTTACAATAATGTATGGTATTCTGCCCGATTTATTGACATTTATGATTACTTCTCCGCTCCCTTGGGTAGTAGCATGATGATATATAGCCTAAATCCTTTCTCAATAAATGGACTATCTAATGCAAAAAGAATCAAATCGGATTAGTAGTTCCTGAGATTAGCGCGTTCAAATAAATAAACAAAAAAGCAAACAAACAAACAAACAAACAAACAAACAAACAAACTGCCTCTTTATAATATTAGTATTGATACTTTATATACAGTGGATTTATTTATCACTAATAACCCACCCATGCCCGGGCATCAACAGGTATATTTCCAGTCACTATATTAAAATATAATAATAATAATATATGTGCTCTTAACCAATCACGATACGTCTGGCTCAGTTTGTATTGAACCTACTTGCTGTGCCAGCAGTCGCAGGTTCGAATCCCGCTGGGGGCATTCATTTGTGTGATGAGCACGAATGTTTGTACTCCAGTAATGGGTGTTTATATTTATAATATGTATGTATTTGAAGTTATATATGTGTAGCGCATCCACTATCTGGTATCCATAACCCAGGCCTTGTAGCTTACCATGGAACTAGATGGTGCTGTGTTAATGTCCAAACATATTTATTTTATTTATTTAAAGGTATATGAGAATATTTGGCTAGTGACTACAGCCTCAATCGAAATCGGCTAAGTAGTTAAGGAGATTTTGCAAATTAATAATATTTTAGACGATTTCACTCTAATTTTTTGAAGCAAATTGTACGAACAAAGTCAAAACCTGGACTCATTTATTTAAGCCACCACCATACAGACTTTCACAAAAACTTTTCGCCGAGTCATTTACTAGTTTTTCCTGAACATTCAAGACAATGACGGATTACTCGTATCGGGTCGAGCAAACGCAGAAAGTTTTTATTAACAGTTAAATGTATGTATAATATTCATATAATACAAGCAACTTGCACTCGCTTCGATCGAATTCGATCGATTACGCCAAGAACCTTTGCAGGCGTATATAGAGTTTCATCCCAATTGGATCAATCTATTCTAATATTATAAATATGAAAGTTTGTGAGTATGGATGTATATATGTATGGATGATTGTTACTCTTTCACGCCAGAATGGCTGAACAGATCTGGATAAAATTTGGCACAGAGATAGATTATAGTCTGGAATAACACATAGGCTACTTTTATCCCGGAAAAATGTACGGTTCTCGTGGGATAGGTTTGATTCTGTTTTCTAGAGGCGAATCACTAGTTGTTTATGAACGCATAAAAGACAAATATGTTTCTAGCATTCATTTATATTTATGTATTCAGCCCTTTTTAATGTCCCACTGCTGGGCACGGGTCTCCCTTCAATACGAGAAGAAAATATTTCTATTTATATAAATAAGAATCTTACGCTCTGTTCTAGAATTTCATTTAAGCTTTTAGTTATTTTTGTAGTATTTTAATGTATTAAATAAAATTAATTAAGTTATGAAGTCGCTTTTTGTACCCTAAATAAACTTATTCCGATCTTGTCACCAATACAATTTTTGAACTAGAAGTAATGTATCCTACTTCACATGTAAAAATTATTTTACCTCTTCCATTGTCATCATTCTCTTCATACACGCTCGTCGGGGGTCCTCAGACCCATCTTCAAAGCCTTCTTCAACTTAGCCTTCTTAATTATTGCTAATTTTTAACTTGACTTCAAAAAAGGAGTTTCTCAATGCGAATGTTTATATTTTTTACGTATTTTCGGGTATAACTTTGTCATATATAGACGAATTCATATTTTTTTTATTTGAAATACATTCATACGGTCCCATTTAAATTTGAAAAAAAATCCATCCCTAGGTGTAGAAAATAAGGATAATTGATTTTTCAGCTACAGAATTTTTAAATACTTTTTTCTTATTTTGCTACTACTATGTCTACACTAAAAATGTAAAATAAAAAAACTAAGAAAAATCGACCTCAAAAAAAACACTAAAAAATCATATATTTTCGAAGTCCGAGCCCAGCCGATACAAATCAAAGTATACCAACACCGAAAATATCTTATTAGGTATCTATAGTGAATGAAAACTACCAATCAGCTATTTCTTAATTTTTAGTGATTTTTTGAAGTCGTTTTTTTTTTAAGTTATTCAATTGTCTCAACTCAAAAAAAATATCTGTATGCCAAATATCATATTAATTTGTCTAGGCGTTAACATGCCAAACTTATTTTTACTTACTTATTACACAGCATATTATGAAAGTAAAGTCGCTGAAAAATAGCTAGTTTTCAATATACGTAAAAAACTTTTAATACTTTTAAATATTTATGTGTGGAAGAGAATCTATTTATCATAATGATCAGAAGAATACACGGATATTCCATTTGAAACTTTGTTTAAGCATCTTTTCATTAGGTTGAAAAGCTGTAGATTTCACTCGGCCCAAGTTTTGTGCCGACTCCGAATCCTCCTTGTATCGATAAACCAATTTAGCATACATCATACAGAAACACTAATATAATGGAATAAGTTGTCTTGTCTTGAATTTTCAATTTACACTTCTTAGCTGACGTCATAATAGACGGCATTCATAATATCCATACTAATATTATAAATGTGAATGTTTGTTTTGTTTGTTCTTCTTTAACGTCGAAACAGAGTAAACGGATTGGCGTGATTTTTTTTATATAGCGATAGTTGGAGGGCTGGAGAGTGACATACGCTAAAAGCAAGAGATTATGACGTAATTCCCACGTGAAAAACACGTTATAATATAATCCAAAAAAATATTTATATATTATAGATCAGAATTACTTGAAACTTAGTATTAATACTCTTCAATATATTCAAGAAATACCTACGTGTTTTACAATTATTCGAAATCCATCCTGTAAGGGGGTACATAGGAAATAAAAATTGATATGAAACCTACGTTTTTTAGACATTTTGATGTAGTTCTATAGCGCGAGAGAAGCCGCGGGTTCTGATAGTTTGAGAATAATTTAGTACGAAAATCGAGATTTCTTATAATTTGATATGCCAAAACTGCATTACAGGACAAATGGACACTTTAAAATTATGTTACATTTAAAAAATGTTACGTTTGAATACTAAACATAAGTAAGTTTGTAATTGATGTTTATATCATGGCCCTTGTATTGTATAGGCATTAGTGAACTTTACCGTACTTCTCTAAATTTTAATGATTTATCTCCTCATACGAGAATTGAACTTGAACTCTTACATAGTAAGAAGTGCTGTCTGGTGTATACTTTACTATGGAAAGATGGTCCTCAAAAGCTGGTTGTATTATATTGGTGTATTTAGCTTTATTTCTTAGCTTCTAGTAAAAAATTAGATAACCATCTTTCTAGAATCTTTCGCAGATTTATATTATGATTCCTGACCTTTCGAATGATGTTCAGTGTGAATTTCTTCACTTTTCTTCCGTTAAAGTATTTTTATTTTAAAAAGTCAATTATTCGCCTATTAAACTATTATAATAAAAAAAAAGAAAATATTATAAAAAATACATAAAATAATAATATGATTGCCGTTTATTTAAATTACTAAAATCAATATCTTCATCAAAATCTAACTAAAATGACGAAATTATTTTTGGATTTATAAAATGTATTAACTAATTGTATCTAGCATAAGCTAACTTCCGGTTTACTTAACCTAAGTATATATCAACAGTAGTTACGACCATAAGTAAAGTCAGCTTTATTAGTGCGACTTAGCTTAAGGAAGCTAAGCTGAGTTAATTTAGAAATAGAGGAATAATAAAGAGAACGATTTTACCAGAGAGTGGTGGTTCTGAGAATCGATTAAAAAATCGGTCATTTCCATCTCCACAAACACGCCTAGTGTACTACAGTATCTTGGTTTTTTCATCAGAATACAATAAGCATCGTTATATTAGATACTCATTTTATTGTAGGTACTACGTTTAAGCATCCAAAGTTAAGAAGTGTAGAAACACTGATATTGCCCTAAAAAGTGTCAGCTTCGACACTACACTTGGCAAATCGACGAGCCAGTATATTGCAGCGAATTTATAACTTGGATTCACATAACAATCTGTTAGGCACCGAAGGACTCATTCGAGGTAAATAGACTTAGTATTGTTAAATTAATGTTTAAGTAAAACAATATATATTATATTACTTTAGATATTAGTGTAGATATTTTGTTTGCTTATTTGGTTGAACGCGCTAATCTCGGGAACTGGTAATCAAATTTGAAAGAATTCTTTTGCTTTAGATAGCTGCTTTTTTTGAGGAAAGCCACACGCTATATACCATTCCGGAAAAATGAAACGGTTCCCGTGGGATAGATTTGTTTTTGTCTAGGGACGAACCCGAAGCGAAGCGAGAGTCTATAGTGTAATATATTCTTAATATGTAATATGATTATTTATAATGTGATATATTGTGATTTAAGAAAACACCATTAATAATTTTTTAAGGCTTTAATTCTTTACTTGCAACTGTTACTTATTTTACATTATTTAAGTTTTAGTTGTATGCTTAAGTCTAACCTAATCTCTTTTTAATTCCCATTGGTTCTCCCCATCGCATGACAAATGTCTTGGCGCCACCGAGCACAGATTAAATATAACTCCAATATAGCACATCTTCCTTTTACAAACAAATAAAATCTTATGATACTTATCCTTTATAAATCAAATATAGCACATATGTACAACATACGTAGAACAAACGCTTACTGTGTTAAAACGCGCTTTGATTCGTCATCTGCAAAGACTAACAAATCAAAAAATGATTAGCATCTAGGTATATAATACGCAAAGACAAAACGATTCAGATATTTTTTTTTTGTTTAATACCTATTAACAGTACAGTGTTATCAATAAAAAAATTGGAAATAGTTTTTTCATACAAATAGGTAAATTCTATTCATATATAAATGTGTTTCTTAAATTTTCAATTATGATTGTGGTCGAATTTCAATCACTGGTCGAATACTAGTTAAATTAACGTCTACGGTAATTAATATAAAACATTTGACTACTGTAGATAATCTAAGATTAAAAAATCAAGTTTTATTCAGACAGCAGTCACAAACGTGAGTCGATTACTCACCCTTAATCTCGTTTGCAAATAGCCGAATTAAGGGAGAAAACGTTTTTTTTTTTATGTAAAAAATGCCGATTTTCAACCTTAGCCACTTTCCTCAGTAATAAAACTTCTGTACGGGACGTGGTCCCGCCCATCTCTCATTTTGTAAAATGCTTAAGCTAACCGCACAGTCCTCTCATATATTATTTAAACTGGACCTTAAATTAAGAAATAGTGATCTTAAAAAGCTTTAAAATTGAGTAATTTTAGTTTAATTTACATTTTGGCATACAATAATTTTAGTTTAATAATGTTTGCAGTGACCCTACTTGCTGTGCCAGCGGTCGCGGGTTCGGGTCCCGTTGGGGGCAATCATTTGTGTGATGAGAACTAATGTTCTTACTCCAGTCATGGGGGTCTATATTTATAGCAGGTATGTATTTAAAGTTATATATGTGTAGTGTATCAACTATCTAGTTTCCATTAACACAAGTCCTCGTAGCAGTTTTACCATGTGAACTAGAAGGTGTTGTGTGTTAATTGTCCCAAACCATATTTATTTAAAAATTATATGTTCATAATACTTAAATGTTCCGAGAAGTAAAAGGAAAAATGTATTCGTAAGTATCTTTGTTTATGTAATTTCCGCTTAATTTTGAAGGGATGCGTACTTTGCGGTTGCTAAACGCCCTATTTTACTTATTCTTCATGTAAAGTAAGATTTCATATATCATACATACGTATGGTTTAGTTTGGTCGCAAAAACAAAGTAGTGATCTCAAATCTCCTCACTTACTTTGGTAGTTCATATTTATATCCTACAATTATATTATAATACTAGCAGACTCAACCCTCGCTCACGCTCAAAGTTTCCGTCGTCCCTAGGTATCCTTTTTTAATGGTTAGTAGAGATTTCTCAGAGATGAGATATTTTTTCCTGCAGTAAAAAGTTACCACTATATGTTGATTTTGGATAATAAGCTATCACCG